>CM065465.1:7549443-8149443 GCA_032872475.1 Leptopilina myrica (nomen nudum)
ATTTTTCAAAAATCTTAGTTCATTAAAAATCTTAATTAAATTATTTAAAGATTACAATTTTCCATAATTTCAAATTGTAACCGATTGAAGTTAATTTAATTACGAAAATTGTAAACGCATCTCCCTTAAAATTGAATTAATTTTGAAATGTTTAAGTAATTCATTAAATTTATTTATTTTATTATAGTTAAGATTTGTTTAAGATTTTAGCTACTTGAAAAGAAATTTTTGTCAGAAATTAAAAAAAAGAAGGTTTTGTATTAGAATTTGTAGTAATTTGATAGTGTTTGAGTGAAACAAAAAAGACACCAAAATTAAGAATTTTCTTATGAATTCTAAAAATTTAATTTTTTTAGTTTCATAAAATGGCAAAAGTTGTTCAATACAAACGAATTTGATAATGTTTTCTTCTTAATTTGAAGTGTCAGATATTTTTTTTATCAAGAGATTACAATCGATCATGTCATTGAAAAAGGGTATTAAAGTAATTAAATCATGTTCTTAGTTGCAAATAGTGTGAAGCTAAATCTTTTAAGGCTTCAATCTCTTTCTGAAAGAAGGAAACTAAATATGACAATAAAATTAAAAAGAAAAAGAAATAAAGCGAAACTTCTCGACTGAACTAAAATTATGCCTATAAATCCTTAAAACATTCTAAAGAAAAATATTTCTTTTTTTTATTTATGTATTTATATTTTCCCCCCCTAATTATTCCTTTAAAATCATAGAAAAAATGACACAGAATTTTCAATTAAAAAAATGATTTACTTTTTATTAGCGAATCCTAACAGAGATATGTGATCTTTGATTTTAAATGCAAATAATGAAAAACGAAAGCTAATTATTTATATAAATGCATCATTCAAAATTGATACAGAACATTTCGGTATATATACAGATTTTAGTATTTCGAATTCTGTCAGAATGTTTTCATTTATTGAAAAGAGCATATCAATTTTACTCGTTTACATTAGAATGCATGCGAATGAATTATTCAAAATAAAATCCACCAATTTTCTACATGAAATTATTAAAATGTGTGATGGTTTTTTACTAAAACTTTGATAAAATAATGATTTATTTTATGATCAAAAAGGCACTACTACTACTGATGATGAGGTAAAATTTTATACAGAAAAATCAAGTAAGCCTGGAGTTTCATGGAGACTTTTGTTTTTAATCTCGTTAGACACTAGGTATGCTTTATTCCGCTGACAAAGTCGATTAGAGTCACGACACTAATCAGAATCAAGATCGTCGGCTCCTGTTAACAGACTTTGATCCACTGAAGCAAAAGGAAGCAACCAGACGCAAGAATGGTTCAATTAGCTACTTATGAACATTTTATAAAGAGTTAGACAGTTTAGATTGGTGTCCTCTAACCAAATTAAATTTAACTTCAATTTAATCACTAATATCAAGTAGAGCCAATTTATAATTTAATATTTAATTATTATCAGCATAATTAGAAAATTAATTCTTTCGACACATTTCGTTTTCCGTTCTTCGCCAAAAACTAATTTTCATTTTCCTAATCTTTCTTCTTACTAATTAAAATTTCACCTATGTTTTACTACAAACATTATAGTTTAGTGTCTGTTAGGGAAAAATTCGTGCAAAAAGAAAAAGGAAGAGAAGAGAAAGAATAAAAAGTAGCATTAAAGAGACGTTGCGAGACAAACAGAAAAGCAATATTCACGTAGGAGTGAACTTAGAAGTTCACACTCACAGAAAAGGAGCTTTTACATGAAAAGGAGCTTAATGAATTTCGAAGTTTGAGCTAATACTCTTTTCTGAAGTACATAAACCGATATCTTCAATTACATTCTAGGTGTACTTTCTTCAATGAAAACTTTCTTTTCTTTATTTTCACTCCTACCACCATTTCTGAGTACCACTTTTCCATTAAATCGAAAATATAATGAAAAAAGCCGAATGAAATCAAGCAATGTAAAAAAGAGGAAGAAAAAATAAAGTAAAATGGAAAACAGCCTTTTCAGTTATAATGACGCCTGGGTTTCTAATCAAATCTTCAGAATTTTCACAAAAAAAGATACAATTAGTTTTGAAACTAATTTTAGGATGACGATGTCATTCTCAATCGACGAAACAAACTTTACCGAAACAGGGTTTTGAAATTATATCAATAATTCGCGATCGCAGCAAACGTCAACAAACAGAATATCTGCAAGTAAAACAGTAATTTGGAAAAAAGAAACCTCACTTTCACTCAAAAATTCATTTTCACTCCATTTTTACTTCACTTTCATTCCACTTAAGCTTCACTTACATTGAAACTTTATTTTTACTCCATTTTCACTTCACTTCCGTTCAGAATTTTTTTCCATTCCATTTTCACTCCACTCTCACTTCACTTTCACTCAAAATTTATTTTCACTCCACTTCCACTCAAAATTTATTTTCTCTCCATTTTTACTTTAATTTCACTCCACTTTCACTCAAAATTTATTTTCACTCCATTTTCACTTCACTTTCACTCAAAATTTTAATTTTCACTCCATTTTTACTTCACTTTTATTCCGCATTAGCTTCACTTACATACAAAACTTATTTTTAATCAATTTTCACTTCACTTCCATTTAAAATTTTTGTCACTCCATTTTAACTTTACTTTCACTTCACTTCGCTTTCACTCACAATTATTTTACTCCCCATTTTCACTCCACTTATACATCACTTTCAATCAAAATTTATTTTCACTCAAGTTTGATTTTTACTCTGCTTTAACTGAAAATTTATTGTCCGTCCATTTTTACTTTAATTTCACTCCACTTTTACTCCAAATAAATTTTCACTCCATATTCACTTCACTTTCATTCAACATTTACTTTCACTCCATTTTTATTTCACTTCCATTTAGAATTTTTTTTTCACTTCTTTTTCACTTCACTTCACTTCCATTTTACTTCACTTTCACTCGCAATTATTTTATACTCCATTTTCACTTCACTTCCACTCAAAATTTATTTTTACTCCACTTTCACTCAAGTTTGATTTTTACTCTGCTTTAACTCCAAATTTATTTTTACTCCACTGTTTAAAATTGCTTTTCACCCCATTTTCACTTCACTTTTAGTCAAAATTTATTTTCACTGCATTTTTACATTAAATTCACTCTTTTATTTTTTTCCATTTTCACTTTACTTCCATTCAACATTTGTTTTTACTCCATTTTTACTTCACTTTCACTTTCGCTCACAATTATTTTACTCTCTATTTCCACTCCACTTTCACTCAAAATTTATTTCCATTCGACTTTCACTTAAAATTTATTTTTACTTTACTTTAACTCAAAATTTATTTTCCCTTCATTTTCATTTCACTTAAACTTTTACTCAAACGTATTTTCATCCCATTTTCACTCTGCTTTCACTCAAAATTTATTTTCACTCCACTTTCACTTCAATTTGATTTTTACTCTGCTTTAAATAAAAATTTATTTTCACTCCACTTTCACTAAAAATTTATTTTCCCTTCATTTTCAATTCACTTTCCCTTTTACTCAAACTTTATTTTTACTCTTCTTTAATTCACTTTCAGACAATTATTTACACCTTATTTATAATTTAATAACTAATTGTACAACAATCAGAGATATTATTGAAACAGGAAGGGGGAAATTTATATTAACAGTGAAAGTAAAGTAAAAGGGAAGCAAAAATCAAATTTAAGTGAAATTGCAGTAAAAGTGAATGTGAAATGAAAATAAAATTTGTGTGGAGGTGAAGTAAAAGTAGAGGACAAAAATTTTGAGTAAAAGTGAAATAAAATTGAAGTATAAATAAATTTTTAGTTAAAGTTAATGTGAAGTAAAAATAAAAAAAATTTTTTTAGTAATAGTGTAAGTAAAGTGAAAGTGTAATTAAAATAAATTTTGTGTAAAAGTGGGATGAAAAAAGAATTGTATTGAAAGTGAAGTGAAAATGCATTGAAATAAAATATTCAGTGAAAGTAAAGTGAAAACGAAGTGAAAAAAAATAAGACTGAAAGTGTAGTGAAAGTGAAGTGAAAATGTAGTGAACATAAACTTTGAGTGAAAGTGAAAGAAGAATAAAAATGGAGTGAAAAAAATTGTCAGTGAAAGTGGAGTGAAAGTGAAGTGAAAATGGAATGAAAAATATTTCGGGTGAATGTGAAAATGGATTAAAAGAAATTTTGTGTAAAAGTAGAATGAAAGTGAAGTGAAACTAAATTTTGAGTGAAAGTGGTGTGAAAGTGCAGTGAAAGTGAAATTAAAATGGAGTAAAAACAAAGAGTGAAAGTTAAATTGGAGTGAAAGTGAAGTGGAATTACATAATCGATCCATTATAACAGTGAGTTGGAGAAAATTGATGTTATAGTTTATTAGAGTTAAGCCTTTTTCAAACTTCATGAGAACAATTTAATGGTTTAAATCATAAAAATATATTTTTAAAATGTTTTACTATCGATAAACAATTTATTTATTTATTTAATTTTAAAAGTTAAATTTACTTTTTTTTGAACTCAAAAACAATACAGCATTAGGTTAGAAAAAATTAATCCTGGGTAAGAACTTAAGAAGTCAAATGAAAATATACTTTAATACAGTTTTTTCCCGTAAAAGCACCTCAGATAAAATTTTCCTTTTAAGAAAACGTCAGTAAATATGTAATAATACGAAAAATACAAAATTTTGAAAAAAATCTGAGTTGAGCCTTTTTCAAAATTTATAAATTCAATTCAAAATTGAGGTTAACGATCACTTAGAGTCAAGGTGTTGGAGAAAGAAATAATGAGCAATTCTTGTTAATGTTCCAACATTAGAAATTATTTTCAAATCCACTTGAAACTTTTGCACCATTAATCTTGAACATGTTTTTAGTAATATTCTAAAAAAAAGGTTTTTTCTTTCAAACCAATGTTAGGTATAATTTAATTGAAAATGGCTCAAAAGTGCACTTTTCTCGATTCTCCTCACAGGAATTATAAAGTCTGATACGGTTTACTTCACAAAATGCCTATTTCAACCCTGTTTTTATTTATTCAATTCGAAAGTTCAACTCCAAAACAAACTTTTTTTCGGTATTGTTTTCCAATTTTCATATACCCCAAATTGATGAAAACACCCAACCCAAAATTTTGTTCAAGAAATCCGGTAATTTCACTGCAAACGATTCGAATTAAACGTAGTGAAATGTGACTACCAATTAACCTGTAAATTGTACCGCACTCAATTCATTTAATGGATTTGTCATTAATTGACAGACTGTATGTACATGAAGCGAAGACTATTAAATTCTCTGCATTTGGCTATTAAACGTAAATCTCCCTCTCACTTTATAGTTTCAAAACTATATAGGAAGGAGCAAAATGACAATTGTGAGAAAATGACGAATGATATATAGTGATGATGAGAACGATTTGCCTGAAAAGTGCAGATGCCAATGTCTTTCTCAACTCTCGCGATGCAAAACGTGTTACAAAGAAACATGAAGGAGATTACCATAACGACACTCGACGCGATCATTATCGACGAATCGCTTACTTATACTTTCAGATTCTCTGTCAACGAGAGGGATATTTTAATGCGCGAAACTTTGTGGAAGTCTTTTTCACTCTATCGAAAGAAAGCTAAGTTCATCTTTAAACGAATGAGAGTGTGAAAGAAACCTTAAAGAGCAACGAGAAATCCGAGAATTCTACACTATTCCTGATTGATTAACTCTACTCCGCAATAGAAAAATTGAGGTGAAATAATTGGAATATCGACGCTCTGATAGTTTTTATCATATCACGTCACATAAAGTTATTGAAGAAATTTTCCCTCCCCGAAGAAATTCAATTGTAAAATATTAGTGAGGTCCTTGAAGTTGGTATCGACATTGAGAGTTAAAAAGTTTTTTGTTAATTTTTTAGTCCTTTTAGATGACAATTTATACTGAAATATAGTTTTACTAATTAAAAAAAAATAAACTAAATTATTACCTGTAAATAATTGTAATTTTTTATTTTAATTTTCTAAGAAAAACAACTATAAATATTTTTTAAGTGAAAGACTATTTGATATTCCAATAGAAGTATTACAATAATGTTTAAAGGTTCTAGCATGAATTTTTGATACAATTCACTCACTTTTTAAAAAATAAAATTAGCAATTTTAAAAATAACACAATGTCAAAATTTTTAATACAAAATTTTTTTGTAAAAATAAAATATGAATTAGAAAATACAGTTTTAATATTACTAAAATTATAATAATCATATTCTGACATATAGAAAATTTAGGGAAAACTCGGGAATTTTTATTAAAAATAGTAAAAACAAATTAATATTTAGAATTCATAAAAAAATTCTAAATTTTTTTGTCTTTTCTGTTTGACTCATAAACTATAAAATTCCCTCGAATTAATTAATTATTTAAGAAATTAATACAAAACCTTAAATTTTTTCAATTTTTGACTAAAATTTCTTTTTCGATAATCAAATTCTGAAAAACTATCATAAAATAAATAAATTATTTTATGAATCATTTTACTTAAATATCTCGAAATTAATTCAATTTACAAAAATGCGTTTCTAATTTTCGTAAATAAATTACTTTCAAAAAGTTTCAATTTGAAATTTCAGAAAATTTCAATATTGAAAGAATTTAATTAGAAATTTTAATGAACTTAGATTTTTTTTAAATTTCAATAATTCAAAATCTTTTAAAATTAGTTAAATTTGTCAATATATATTTAATTGATTATTGAAAATAATGGATTTATAGAAGAGTTTTAATTAAAAACACTAAAGAAATTGAATTTTGAAGGCATTACAAATCATTGCAAAAATTTATTTTTTTTTTAATTTTACCTAATAACGTTTTTTTGCAAAATTTTATTATATTAAAAAATTTGAATTAGGTACATATCTTTAAAAATAATTAATTTCTTCTCTAAAATTCAATTATTTAAAAAAAAATTCAATAAAATTTGTTGGCAAAATTTCTATTATGTTGAAAAATCTTTTTATTTTCTCATAAAAATTTCTAAAATATTTTAAATAAATAAAATTCTTGGAAAAATTTCAATTATTTAAAAATATTTTCCTCAATTCAAAAATTTAGAATATCTGCTAGTAGAATTTTTTAGAAAAATTGAATTATTCAAAAATAATTTTCCTAAAATTATACACAAACATTAAATTGTTTTCATAAATAATAAAAATTTCACAGGAATTTAAATATTGACAAATTTATTATCAAATTCTTTGAAAAATGTAATTATTTTTCAAATTTTTATTAAAATTCGGCAAAAAAATTTAATTATTTCAAAACAGGGACTTTCACGAAAAATTCGTGTCGTGTCCGTGTCGTGTCCTGACACGATACAAAGTTCACTTAGTAATTCGTGTCGTGTCCTGACACAACACAAATTTCGATTGGTAATTCGTGTCGTGTCAAGGCACGACACAAAGTTCACTTGATAATTCGTGTCGTGTCGAGTCATGACACAAATAACGCTTGCAAGATTCTACACAGTGTTTCATGCGTGTTCTTAAAACGTGTTTTGACACGACACGAATTACTAATTGAAATTTGTGTTGTGTCAGGACACGACACGAATTACTAAGTGAAATTTGTGTTGTGTCAGGACACGACACTAATTACTAAGTAAACTTTGTGTCGTGTCAGGACACGACACGGACACGACACGAATTTTCGTGTTTTTTCGTGTCCGTGTTGGTCCCTGTTTCAAAATTTGTTAATAAAATTCTTTTTAAGAATTAAGTTTTAAGAAAAGTTTAATTATTCAATAATTAATTTATCTTTGTATTGAAATAATTAAATTCTCGTTGAATTTTCTAATACAAATTGATTTGAAAATGAATTTTAGTTTAAAATATAGATGAAATAAAAATTGCAAAAGAGTTCAATTAATAAATCATTTTTTAAAATTTCATCACAATAATTCAATTAATTCTAATAAAAAACCTTCAATTTTTTTAATTTTTAACAAAAATTTATTTCTCGATAACTTAAATCTTGAACAACTATCATCAAATAAAGAAATTATTTTATAATTAATTTTACCTAAATATTTCAAAATTAATTCAATTTTAAAAGAATTGCGTTTCTAATTTTCATAAATAAATTACTTTCAAAAGGTTTTAATTTGAAAATTTAGTGAATTTCAATATTGAATGAATTTAATTAGAAATTTTAATGAACTAAGATTTTTGAAAAATTTCAACTATTCAGAATCTTCTAAAGTTAGTTGAATTTGTCAAAATACATTTCATTGATTTTAAAAAAATAATGGATTTATAGAAGAATTTTAATTAAAAGCACTAAAGAAATTCTAATTTTTAAAATTCTACCTAATAAAATTTTTGACAAAATTTAAATTACGTTCAGACATTTTTTTATATTTTCGTCAAAATTTGAATTATCTTCTTTAAAAATAATTAAATTCTTCTCCAAAATTCAATTATTTTCAAAAATTTTAATAAATTTCTTGGAAAAAATTCAATTATGTTCAAAAATCTTTTTATTTTCTCGTCAAAATTTCAATAATCCCTAAAAATAATAAAATTATTCTACAAAATTCAACTTCAACTTCAAAAACTTTTTCATTTATTAACAAACCTTCCATTAGAATTCATAATTTAGAAAATTAACATGTAAAATGTATAATTTTAATATAAAAAAAATTTTTAATACTTTTTAAATCATTGTCGCTCATAAATTTTCTCAACAGAAAATGAAGTAAAATTGCTGTTAGAAATAGGATAAAAATATGTTATTTGAACTTTTTTCTGGATAGTTCTATTTTTTCCATTTAAGGGTGTACTCCATGTGAATCTGAACGGAATAAAAAATCAAACTATAAGTACAAGTAGCAAACTTGGACCCACTTGATGGACCAATATTGTCGACAAGTGTTAATCCTAAAATTTTAGCTAATCAATATATGAAAAACTAATTGTCTCGACAACTGTACCCCTTATATACATATATGGTAATTCGAATTGAATTTGCAGGAAAGACTTGAAAGATCTGCTTGTTCAGTGTAACTGGTTCTATAATTTCCTTTAACGGCCCTCAAAGGGTGCGTGACTAGGAGTATCCATTGATGATTTCGCGTTCCAGGACGAATTGCTTGCAAACACGTTTTAGTCGTTCATGCGAGACAATTTCACGCCACACGAACTGTTATATGGCTGTTACACCGTGTACCATTATTGTTTATTCCGATATCACATTACTCCTTCTAAGAAATTGCAATTTGAATAATGCTTCACTATCCTACAATCATTTTCCACTCCAAGAAACTAGGTATAAAATCATATCGATAATTGAAGAGCGTACATTTTCCATTTTTGCTCTCTTGCCTCAAGAGTTATTCCCTTCTCAAGGATTTTACAATTGTCTCTTTTTGCGTGGTAAAAAAAAATTATTTGCAATAAACTTGTCATTAAGTTTCTAGTTGTGATAAATTAATAGCATATATTTTAGCAACGAATCAATACTGGGAGATTAATTGAAAATTGCAAACATCAACTTAGGATTTTTCTTTCTCTTTATTTGAAGAGACCTCTTAAAAGATTTACGTTAAACTGTGAGTCGGATGCGATACGATGCAGGGAATTAGGATATCGAGAGAGAGAGGGCAAGTTCTTTGGAAAATACGTGAGGAGAAAATTTTCATCCTGGAAATTCAGACCATCAATGTTACCACTGGTGTTGCCCATGACCACGAGTGACACTCGAGAATCGTCGGTTAAACTGAAATTCAACTCTCAACGACCGCGACGACGGTCACAGACCTTCGAAATTTGGTACTCCTCTGATTTGTAGCACTTTGGAAATTAACGCTCTGCTGGTTAAACTCAAACTGTAATCTAAATGAGAGACGATGAGCTTCAACTTAAATTTAACTTGAATTTTTTTTTTCAAACTTTACGTTAGCCTCATTAAGAGCAGCATTTTAACTGCACTGATAAACAGAAGCACTTTTTTCAAGAACCCAAACAATCCTTTCATTCTTTCACCATATATTCCTTCCAAAACTTATCTCCTTTCCTCTGCCGAATTTAACACACGACCTACCACAAGCTTCACTACATGAAAGAAGAAAAGTAATGTGAAATCACGTAAACAGAATAATAATTGTGCATCAGTTCAACGATCTTCGACACGTGGAAGAATAGCAAAATATGTATAACATACAAAAATTCAAATAGCATGAAACTAATGAAAAAAGTTTGATATAAAAACGGGGACCTTTTCTGATTAGAACAGAGAGTAATTTGTTGGAAATCAACCAGCACCCATCGTATCGTCTACAAGTGAACTCAAAGTGCATCTTTAAAAGTGCTGAGTTTAGATTTGGAAACTATTTAACAGTACATTACTCTAAATTCTTATTACACTTAACGGACCTCTCATCTGTTTATAATTAGGGCCCAGAACCCTTTACCTGAAACCCGACGAATTTTACTATATCCCCTCTTTTGCACTGTACCCCCACTTCTTTTTTACAAAAATCTCAGGATAGCAGACTGATCTTAGATCCAAGTTAACCAGTTGCTCTTCACCTTTTTATCATTACGTTTGAATAAACATTGTAGAATCAATAAAACATTTGTATGCGTTTTATTTATACGAAATTAGATGCAACTTTTTAACTTAAGTTGCATAGTTGATTAATCTCTGACTTTTTGAAAGAAGATTATTTTAACAAATAAATCAATCCGCAAGTATTATTTTTGAACGTACATCTTTAAAAGTGAACAATTTCACCCAATTATTGAATTGGAAGTGAATTTTAAATCGACCTTTTAGCATTCATCAATTTGCAAAGTATAAATTTTAACAATTTCCAAGAGAATGTAAATTTGGAAATAAACTCAACTATCAACGAAGGTCTAAAATTGAAACAAAACATTCTAAATTTCGAACCATCGAAATTTGCTTCTAGATGGGACAAACGTCTGGAAGAAAGCAGATATTTTCACAAAACAATACACTATCTTATTAGTATAAACAAGAGGACTAATACCAAGGCATTAAGGACAACAGTCCCAAGGCCCCTTTACGTCTAGTGCTCACCACCATTGAGATTGGATTACCAGATAATCATCACACCACCAGTAATCGTTATTCTTCATGTAAGATCTATAATTTTAATTATACTCATTGTATTTTTGTCAACTCTTTTCTTTCTTGTTGGTTTTTAAATAAATTATTCTCTCAATACATTAGGCTCATTATCCTCATCCCAAATTGAATTCATTTATGCAACTAATTTAAAACGAGGAACGTTAGGTATATTTTAAACAAGGTCTCTTGTTTTTAACGTAACACTTCTATTAACATTAAATTGTCAGCGAAACAAATTTTATGTTTAAAAACAGTTTTAAAACTCCTGTTTTTAATTCAAATCTAATATTTTCTTTCTTGTTGGTTTTTAAATAAATTATTCTCTCAATACATTTAGTAGGCTCATTGACTTATTCTCATCCCAAATTGGATTCATTTATGCAACTAATTTAAAACGAGGAACGTTAGGTATATTTTAGACAAGGTTTCTTGTTTTTAACGTAACACTTCTATTAACATTAAATTGTCAGCGAAACAAATTTTATGTTTGAAAATAGTTTTAAAACTCCCGTTTTTAATTCGAATCTAAATCTAAATATTTACAATATTTGAAAAAAAAGTTAAACCCTTTTTCGTTCTTCGACATCTGCACCCTCACATTCCTGCATCCTAAGAAATAAATTGTTAAACTATAATCTCGTTTGAGGAATTGAAACATAAAAGGACAGGACTAAATGCATAGAGTTGCACACTAAGATACTTGGAACCGTAAATTGCTGTGGAGGAAACTACAATCAACTAAGCCCTCTCAGAAGCTTAGATATAACTAAGATAGAAACTCACTACAATTTAGTGACATGAATCTAAACCATTTCAACAAATCAACATAATCTTCCCAGAAACAGTTACGTCCCATCAAACCTTCATTTAACTCAAAAATATTCCAGTAATTTTCTTTTCTCCGTCTCGTACAGAGTCGTTTATTAAAATCCAATTTCAATTCCCATTCGTTTTCATTTTCTCCTCCATTTTTCTCCTTAAAAAAATAATTCTCTACCCGAAATTACGATTTCCAATCAAAATTCCTCATCTCAACTATATGTAAATTATATTTTTTCAAAACAATTCGCGAAGGCAGAGAATATGAAAGAAAATAACAATAATTATCGTCTTACCTTTTTCGTCGTGTAGAGTTTGCGACCAAACAGTAACATGTCTGACTTTTTCCATGTATTGCAACCATCCTCCCTCAGCCATACTGTACTAAACACTTGAGGGCACTCACTATCATCACGAGATAAATAATGCTGAAAACAAGAAAGGAAAATTATAAGATATATAAATTTTTCGCATGAATAGAAAAAAGTGGGGGGAAAAAATTTTTCGTTCTCTTACCCTTAAAACGCTTTCGGCATCAGCTAACGTCCCTCTATCATCTTCTTGTGGGAAAGCAACCATTTCAGGGGGAAAGAATTGCTGAAACAGAGAAAATATACACATTCTCGTGATATATTGAAAATACTTAAATAACTGTTTTTCTTATTTTAAATCTTACATGCAACTTGTTGTTCTTTTTTCGTCATTTTCCGCGAATTTACTTTCCCCCTCGCAATATCATTAAAAATATATATAACGTTCCCAGACGGATATAACTATATTAATAATTTCTTGGGATATAAAATAATTTTTAAAAATAGTATAAAATGGTTTCTAATTTCTTTTTCAATTTATCAAACATGTATTTATTTATTTATTTATAAAATAAACGAACCATTAGAATAATTAAATTTAAACGTTATGTAAAATATTCTTTTGTATCTGATAAATTTGAAAAATGTTATTTTTTTTAAACTAGCAAAACTACACGCGCGCAAGCGAGCGTGAAATTTTCTTTTTCATTGTTACTTTCAAAACTTGCTTTTCTAATTTTAATGAAAATTCTTAATTTTTTACAAAATATAATTTTTCTTGTGGTTTTTGATTAAATTTAATTATTTGAACAACTCGTATAGTAAATGTAAAAATATTTCTAACAGCAACTTGAATTAAAATTCAAAATTTATTTCAATAAAAGTTGGCAAAATTTTCAATTGTTTTGATTTTTTAAAATTATTTTCGGAAATAGACGTATTTTAACAAAATTTTTAGTTTAATTATTTCAAGAAACAATTTTTCGAAATTTCTAAATTAAATTTTTCAAAACTTTAATACTTTTTGCTAAACAAAAATTTAAGAACTTAATCCTATTTATTTTTCCCAAAGAATTAAAATTTAAAATAATTTCAATGAAAAACCTCATGAAATATAATTATTTCTAAAGATTGCAACTGTAATTCATCCAAAAATCAATTACTTTTTAAAAAAATTTTTGAATAAAATTATTGAAAAACTAATCGTTTTTAAAGAAAAATAATGTTATTAATAATTTTTAAAAATAAATATTTAAAGATTTTTAAACTTTTGCTTCCCTTTAATTTTCACGGAATTTAATCAAAAAACCTTTTAAAATTTAATTAATTCCTAAAATTCCTGTTATAACGGTTTAAATATTAAATTATTTGTTAAAATTTTAGCTGAAATTTTTGTTATATCAATTTCTATCAGAATTCAACTACGAGAATTGAGTCATTAAAGTAGAATAATTTTTGTAAATTCATAAAATGATATAATTTCAAAAGTATAACTATATTTATAGACAGTTTTTAAAGGGGAAAAAATAAAATTCTTTAAAATATAAAATTTTACAGAATTTTTAATTGTTTCAATTTGTTAAAATTATTATAATGGAGTCAAGTACCTTTTTTTTTAATTTTAATTAGTATTTTTCAAAAACCTTATTTTTTAAAAATATCCAAATTAAATTTTTCAAATTTTAATAACTTTTGTAAAATGAATATTTTACTAATTATTGTTCTTTATTTGCTTAAAATTTCGAAATACTTCAAAATTTTAACTACAAGTCTTCCAAAATTCAAAAATTTTGAAAGAGTTCTGAAAAATTATATCAGATTATCTCGAGTTTTAATATGACTTTTTTCAGAAATGTTTTAAGTAGTAAGTAAAGAAGATTTTGTGCATCATTTTTTTATACATTCTTATTTTACTTTTTTTGTCAAAAAACTATAAATAGGTTAATTAAAATCATTAAAATGATTTAAACTTTAAACGATACGCAATATAACCTCAAAAAATGAACGTTAACTAATATTTATAAGTTTTTCAAAGTAGTTATGAAACTATTTCTCTCGTATCTCTTAAAAAACTTGAAAACTATGTTACATATCAAATTGTTATTTATTTAACCTTAAAAATATTAATTCCATGATTTTGAAAAATATTCAAAACGTTTAAAAAAGCTCCGTTTGAAATGATGTTTTAACGTTATTTACAAGTGTTTAAATAATAATTTTATAATTATAAAAATATATATTCAAAAAGAAAAAGGTGTTTTTTAATGTGTGAGTAGTGTATAATTTAAAGAGAGGTTGTTAATTTTTAGTAAATCTAGATTTTAGCAAAATCTTATTGTTTAATTTTACATTTTTGTTGTATAATATCTACAAAAAAATGTTTTCTCGCTCATTTTTTTAAATTTACTCTGAAATATCTAGACAACAAATTTAATGAAGCAGAGACATTAAAAAAAATATTTAGGCATCATTATAAAGAGACAAAGTTTGATGCACAAAATAGTTCGATTTCGGTGGATATTTTGTGTACGATTTTTAATGACTACAACTACTCAGACAAAAAATTGTTTTCTATTGTCCAACTCATAGGAAACTTTCAGATGGACGTCCACAACATAATGTGACGCGATCTGAAGAAAGGGACCTTAGAAACTAATCACTTTAAGGTTATGTTAGTGTTACTTTTTTATTAATTAAAAGTTTTTTATTACTTACTGTAAATTAAAATCATTATTTATTAAACATTTTAGTTGTAATGAAGACCTAAACATCAATGATTTAGATTGTCATAGTTGATTCTCTTTTCGTATTTTTATTTAAAAACTTGCAAACCTAACCTATAGTTTTTTGCTTCTAGGTTTCTTTCTTCAGATAGCGTCACATATATATTAATTAATAGGATAAGTGAAAGTTTCCTCTCAAATCAAGATTAATTTTTTTTCGGTATGCAACCACATTTTTGAATAGCAACAATGAAAAGTACAAAAAATTTGTAGCAGTTATCAAGTTGCTTGTTTTAAACCACAAAAAGGCATTATTTAAAAGCAAATCTTAGAGCGGACTATTCTTTAATAAAAAATTTGTTTAATATATTTTTTGTTTCTTTACCAAAATTCCAAAATTTAGACTTTTCTTTTATAGGCACATGATGGTCTTTTAATCCCTTTATATGTTTGATCCAAATAAATTAATTTCTGATTGTATTTTTTTGTAGTATTATTTACAAAAATGCTGACTATAAAATAAAACTTGCTATTTTTATACATTCCTTTGTGAGATTAGGGGAGAAAAATAATCATGTTCACAGGATGCACGTTTCACTTTCTAGTAGATTTGCAAAAAAAAAAAATACAATACTTATGATGCTCTTAATGAGAAACAGGTTTTTTTTGCATATTTCTTCTTTTTCGCATTTGTATTTTAGTATTATTGTCCTGTTAAACGCGTCATTTCTATGACACCAACACTGAGAAAAATTGATAGTAAGATTTTGATGTTAAAAAGATGTTACACGATACTATCATTATGCTGCAATCTGCATTTGTAGCATTAAAAACGGTCACCCTAACCATCATTACATTACACACTACTATAAATTTCCCACCTTAAAAGGAGTATCCCTTTCTCTAATACAGTCTACAAAAGAGATCCCGAGGGCGTAAAGACGGAAAGCGTATATATATATAAGAACCAAAAAGTAAAAAAATGTGACTCGTTTCCTCCTGTACTCGCCTGCAGAAGACGCGTTACTTCAAGTTTGCCAAACAGACGGTCTCAGCAGTTTTAAGGAAGACTAAAAGCTATATAGACATAACAAAAAAAAAGTTACTAAAAAAAATCTAACAAAAGAAAAATTCTAAAGGAGAAGAGAGGTGTCGATTTGACGAAATGTACGAAAAAAAAGGAGCGAAGTGGAAAATACGAGTGAGGAAATCGTCACGTTTCTCTCGTCCATTAGTAAAATGAAAAATTTCTCTCTCTCTCTCGACTTTTAAGACAAAATGTAAAAAATAAAAAAATGAACAGCTTATACGTATATATATGTATATATCTATGAACTCAATTTTTCAACTGTAGTATTGTTCTCAAGAATTTAATTAACTCGGAATATTCTCAATTTGCAACTTGAGGGGAAAAAATTAACGTAAAAACGAGTGAATACTACTTTGTTAGTGGACTAATTTTAATTAATTAGTTCAGAACTCCTTTGAGACTCGTTGCTTTAATAACTCGCAATATGGAACTAATAATGGACCTGTAAAAACTTTTCATTTAAAAGTTTCAACACGTAAACCTCCCATGGGCCTTGAAAGTTAAAAAAAAGTTTCAACTATCTCAGCATTTAATATTTGTACCATGCAAAACTTTTATACGACATGACCAAAGCTTACATGAAGAACAAGGGATAATTCTTATAACTGATTTGATTTAAATTAATTATAGTTAACGAAAACAAATATGCAAAAATAGTCTTTCTCAAATGAAATAGATTAGTTGAAATTTAATTTTACGCCAAAAAAAAAACCTTTAACTGAAAGAGCGACAACTTTCGCTAAAATAGCGAAACTATTCGTTGAAATACATTTAATAGCAAAAGTATTCGTTGCAATAACTAAAAATTTCGTTAATATAGTGAAATTTGTATTAGTTGTTCCAGGTGAAGATTTCTTTTTCGTGTACAATTTTAATAAAGTCCTCTTAATATTTAAATATAAAAAATATCAAAATTAAAAAATTTATATTATTACCAAATGTCGTTGCTAGGTAATTATGAAACTCTAGACATTCATGAAAATCATCGAAAGAAACTTTAACTAGTTGTAAACTAATTTTTAATTACAAAGTTAATTAAAACTATCAAGTTTCTCATGTTTTAAGCAAATGGCTTAGCTATTTGCAATTCAATTTTTTTCTCCAAAGAAGAAAAATCAATACCATTTTGAGGGTTTTGAAGGGTAACGCCCTCATACGTAAGGAATCGAAATTGCAACAAATTTTAGCGAAATAGAACCTGCTTAGTGTCGATAATACCAATAGTCGGTAATGCAGAGAGCGCAACAATAGACTTCTCGTACTCAGGGCATTACTGCAGTCGATTATGTACCGACATGATATAGTAGAATTGTCGGTAACTTATCCAGTGATGATAAAGTAGGAAACAAAGGTAATAAGATGGTAATAATACACTATGTTTTCTACTTTATCAACATTAGTTCAATGCCTTCACATTATTCATTGACTGCTATTTAGGTTCAAAAATCCAATAGTTTTTTAGTTTTTGTTTACTTTTGTTCAATTTATAATTTGTGTTAATAAAAATTAATCTCACCTTGGGATTAATGAAGAACTCGTACTTCAAATAATCTTCACGGAAAAAGAATTTCCTCTCGTGATAAGAGGCGAACATTTCAATTTCTCTGTGCGTTGCAAGAATATCTTCGTGATCTTCTAATGTGCGTTCTGAAAGAATAAAAATTAGTTACAATTAGGATTCTAGTTAATAAAATGCCTGTCATAATTTCAATTATCTTTATAAATAATAAAAATTCTTTTCTAAAATTAATTTATTTTCAAAAATAATGAAATTCTTCGCAAAAATTCAATTACATTCAAATTTTTTTTTTAATTTCTCGTCAAAATTTTAAAAATAATAAAATTTATCATAAAAATTCAATCATTTTCAAAAGTAATAACATTCTCCGCAGAATTTCAATTATTTTCAAATTTTTTTTTTATTTCTCGTCGAATTATCATTATTTTCATAAATAAAATAATTCATCATGGAAATTTAATTATTTTCAAAAGTTCAGATAAATTTCTTTGCAAAATTCAATTATCTTCAAAACTACGAAAATTCTTGGCAGAAATTCAATTATTTTCAATTTTTTTTAAATTCTCAAAATTTCAATTATCTTTATAAATAATAAAATTCTTCTCTTTAATTCAATTATTTTCAAAGAATTTTAATAAAATTCTTGTCTAAATTTCAAATATTTACTTATTTATAGAAATAAATAAATACATTTGTAATTATTTTTATAAATAATAAAATTCATCCTAAAAATTCATTTATTTTCAAAATTAATAAAATTCTTCGCAACAAAGTTTGAATAAAATTCTTGACAAAATTCCACAAGAATTTAATTATTAAATTTTTAATAAATTTCATCAAAATAATTTAATTATTTTCATAAGTAATAATAAAAATTTTCACTGGAATTCAATTATTTAAAATACAAAATTTAATAAAATTTTTCGAAAAATATCAATTATATAAAAATATTTTTATAAATAATAAAATTCTTCATCGAAATTTAATTACTTTCATAAACTAGATTAAAATTCGTTATAAGAATGCAATTATTTATATAAACTTGAATAAAATTCATTGGAAGAATTAAACTATTTTCAAAATTAATAAAATTCTTCGCAACAATAAATTCAATTATTCTCAAAAATTAAAAAAAATATATTTTCAAAATTTTAATTACATTTATAAATAAAAAAATTCTTCATCTAAATTCAATTATATTTAAAATTTTTAATAACATTTTTGGCAAAATTTTGTAGGAATTTAATTTTAATGAATTAATTCAAAATAATTCAATTATCTTCATAAGTAGAAATAAAATTTTTCACAGGAATTCAATTATTTAAAATACAAAATTTCATAAAATTTTTCGAAAAATATAAATTATTTAAAAACTTCTTTGCCAAAATTCCATTACTTTTATAAACTGTAATAAAATTCTTCACATAAATACAGTTATTTTTATAAATAAAATTCGTTGGAAGAATTAAATTATTTTTAAAATGTAATAAAATTCTTCGCAGAAATCCAATTGTGTTGAAAAATTAAAAAAAATTCTTCTCAAAATTCCAAGTAACTTTATAAATAATAAAATTCTTCTCCAAAATTCAATTATTTTATGGAAATTTTAAGAAAACTAAAATTATTTTCAAAAGTAATAAAACTCATCGCAGAATTTTAATGATTTTTTATACAATATATATATTTTAATCAAATTCCTCGAAAAATGTAATTATTCTTAAAAATTTTATTAAAATTTGTCAAATTAAATTCATATATTTAAAATTTATCGATAAAATTCTTTATAAGAATTTAAATTTTGACAAAGAACATTCTATTATTCAATAAACTATTTATTTTTTAATTTAAATAATTGAATTTTTCTAGAATTTTCTAATAAAAATTGATTTAAAAATGAATTAATGGATAATCGATTTATTATTATTTATGAAAGTAATTGAATTATTGCCACGAATTTTATTACATTTTTTTAAATAATTAAATTTTTTTGAGAAATTTTATTGCTTGTAAAAATAATTGAATTCTTGCGAAGGATTTTTTTAGGATTTTTATAAATAATTAATCTATTCTGAAAAATGTTTTGTAATAATATTTTTATAAGTATAGTTTAATTTTAAAAAGGTTTGAATTCAAATTCATTACTATTGTCGTAAATTAATTACAGAATATTCTGACAGATGTAACTGATATTTACCATACTTTTCTTTTCGAAGAACTATTTAATTAAAAATAGAAAAAACTGTATGTTAAAATACAGATCCTTTTATATATTTGGACAAATCCTTTTATAATTCGAAATTAAATCGAGAAGCGAATCAAAATTCAATTAGTGAATAACGAAACAATATCTTTTTTAAGCATTTTTCGTATTTTTCTGATGGCTGATAATGAATTACGTTTTAATAAGCCCGCTAATTAAGTGTCACATATCGTAGCCCAGTCATTTTATAATATATATATGACTGTAAAAAAAGTTTTCAGCCAATATCTAGAATAATTAAGCGATAAAAGTTTTTTAAAAATTTGCTTAATTATTTTTAATCAATATTTACTTCTTTATGAAAAGTTTTTATAGTAATTTACCCATAAAGCATTATTTGATAGCAAAAAAAAAGTCTTCATCTATCTATATCAATTCATTATCGAGCGCATATAATGATTCGTTCGAGAGATAACTATTGCAATTAACAAATTGGGAGTTGTGGAGTTATTTAAAAAAACTGGTTATTTCAAGTAAATTGTATTGTATTTTTTAATTTTGTATGATGTCGTTCTTATCCGGAACCAGTGAAAACTAGTTAATTCTACATATAATAATATTTACTTTCGACAATTTTCAAATATAATGTTCAAAATAGAGTGATCAGTTTATTATGTATTCATTTTGATACTAGACAGTTTTTAAACCCGGGATGGGGATTCAAGTTCTAAAATTATTAATTTTGAACATTTTTAAATTATGAATTATTCACAATATTTCAATTACGTTTTTGAAACTTTCAATTGGAACTTTGGGAATTTTTCAAATCATTGCACACAAAAAACTATTTAACATAAATATCAATTGTCGTAAAATTCATTTTACACAAATATTACCAAAATTTAAAAAATAATAGAAATCATTAATTTTTTAATTAATTAAGTATTTAATTTACCAGTTTCACAAAGCTTATTTCTAGTGGGGACCTCACTTTTTTAATTATATAATAAATTAATTTAAAAAGTGGATGCCAGTAAGGGTTTACTTTTCGTAAAATTCATTTTATAATATTCATAAATTATTATTTTAAAAAAATATCTTAATACTCGATTTTACTATCGTATGATTCAACTGTTACATGAAAATCATATTTGAGAGAAAAAACGAAGAAGTGATTAGTGGTCGATTATTTGAAAATGATAATGAAAACAATAATTTATTAATTTTTTATCGGCAAAACAACGTAAACGAATTATCAAGGGCAAACATTTCTGACTCGAGCAGATATCTATTAACATATAGTTTGACTGATATTTATGTTCAATTTGCTAAGCGATACTTCGCCGGAAGCTCATCATATTCATAAGACTATATACACCACCACTAATCGCGTCAGCCATGGACATTATGATAGAGCATTGCTTCCACACTTTGCAGCATTTTCTTATACTTCGAGACAACCGGTTTTCTATTTATTCCTACATTCATCCATAACCTTACGGGACTAGAGCTTCAAGTTCATGTAAAACACTATAAACAAAACAGTCATGCTCGTTTTTCAAAGATTCTGATATATAAATATACACCATGCGATAGTAAAACTATAGTCTGCAATTTTCATAAAAGAATTCATGGCGGAAAAAATAGACTACAGAGTGATTCATCAGGGTTGCCACAAATATTTAATTTTATTTTTCCCTGACTTTTCCCTGATTTCCAGACAAAATTTTCACTTTTTCCCTGACCCTAAAGAATATTTTAATTCACTCTAAAAAATATAAGATAATCAAGAAAAAAATGTTCTATTACATTTACTTACAAATTTCATTAATTGTAAAATTATTCAAAACCATCAATAACTTCTTTTTTAAATAAATATTTAATCATTATTATTTTTCTGTAGGAATTAAAATTATTCAAAGCATTCAAATTCAAACCTTTTTAAATTGAACAACTTATAAAAATATTATTATAAAACATTTTTCAGAATAGATTAATTATTTACAAAAATTCTAGAAAAATCCTTTGGAAGAATTCAATTATTTTTACAAGTAGTAAAATTTCTCAAAAAAATTTAAATATTTAAAAAAAAATGTAATAAAATTCGTGGCAATAATTCAATTACATTCATAAATAATAATAAATCGATTATCCGTTAATTCATTTTTAAATCAATTTTTATTAGAAAATTCTAGAAAAATTTAATTATTTAAATTAAAAAATAAATAATTTATTGAATAATAGAATGTTCTTTGTTAAAATTATTTCTCATAAAGAATTTTATCAATTAATTTTTAAACATATGAATTTAATTTGACAAATTTTAATAAAATTTCTAAAAATAATTACATTTTTCGAGGAATTTGATTAAAATATATATTGTATAAAAAATCATTAAAATTCTGCGATGAGTTTTATTACTATTGAAAATAATTTAAATTTTCTTAAAATTTCCATAAAATAATTGAATTTTAAAGAAGAATTTAATTATTTATAAAGTTACTCGAAATTTTAACAAGAATTTTTTTTTAATTTTCAAACACAATTGGATTTTTGCGAAGAATTTTATTACATTTTAAAAATAATTTAATTTTTCCAACGAATTTTAATCAAATTTATAAAAATAACTTTATTTATGTGAAGAATTTTATTATTTATACAAATAATTGAATTCTTATGAAGAATTTTATTACAGTTTATAAAAATAATTGAATTTCGGTGAAGAAGTTTTTAAATAATTTATATTTTTCGAAAAATTTTATGAAATTTTGTATTTTAAATAATTGAATTCCTGTGAAAATTTTATTACTTATGAAAATAATGGAATTATTTTGAATTAATTCATTAAAATTGAATACCTAAAAAATGTTGTCAAGAATGTTATTAAAAATTTTAAATATAGTTGAATTTAGATGAAGAATTTTTTTATTTATAAATGTAATTGAAATTTTGAAAATATATTTTTTTTAATTTTTGAGAATAATTGAATTGTTGCGAAGAATTTTATTAATTTTGAAAATAATTTAATTCTTCCAATGAATTTTATTCAAGTTTATATAAATAATTGAATTCTTACAACGAATTTTATTCATGTTTATGAAAGTAATTGAATTTCGGTGAAGAATTTTATTATTTATAAAAATATTTTTATATAATTGATATTTTTCGAAAAAATTGTATTAAATTTTGTATTTTAAATAATTGAATTTCTGTGAAAAATTTGATTACTACTTTTGAAAATAATTGAATTATTTTGAAGAAATTTATTAAAAATTGAATAATTGAATTCTTGGGGAATTTTGTCAAGAATTTTATTAAAACTTTTAAAAATAATTGAATTTTAATGAAGTATTTTATTATTTATAAAAATAATTGTAATTCTGGCGAAAATTGTTTTTAAATTTCTGAACATAATTGAAATTCTGCGAAGAATTTTTGTAACTTTTGAAAATAATTGAATCTCTTTGACCATTTGTAACTTTTCCAAATTTAATTTTTTAAGTATTTTTAACTAAAATTCTTGTATCAATCTAGTATTTATGAAAATTGTAAGAATTATTCATAAAATATTTTATAAGTCATAATTTATGATAGTTATTATTAATTTAATTTAATTATTATTTATTATTATTATTATTTATTTATTATTTATTATTAATTATTAATTTTATGATAGTTTTTGAAAATTTAAGTTATTTAAAAAGAAATTATTGGCAGAAATAGAAAAAATTGAAGGTTTTGTATTAAAATTTGTGGTAATTTCATAGTTTACATGGCAAAAAGAAAAAAAATTCAGTTTTCTCATGAATTTTAAAAATTCAATTTTTTTCAGCACTTTTAGTAAAAATTCCTGACTTTTCCCTGAATTCCCTAACTTCCCTGACCTGTGGCAACCCTGTTCATATTATTAACTAACCCTACACCTGCAGACTAATATGAAAATTTTCGATGAGTTCATATATATTAGGATGCTAGAGGAATTTTTTTTATGATATCGGAAAACATTGTCCATTATCTGTAAAACATTACTAATGCTTTCACATTTTTTTCAATAAAAGAAGTACCATTTTTTACAGTTTGAAATGTTGAAGAGAGAAGCAGCTGGAGTTCTCATGAGAATACGCAGACGAAATTGAATCGACGACTGCGAGAGTAGTTGATTTAATGTTGGTTCGCTTATCGCATTTGTTCGTTGTAAACTTTTTCATTTCTACGTTGTAGGAAAAATTGTTTTTTGACATATGAAACAAGAACAAACTCTAAACAATGCAGATAAAAATTTAAAAATTTATTTAAATTCATTTATTTACAAAGATAACAAAAGTTATCCTTAAAAAAAATACATCTCTTCTACCAATGTGGTATATTTTTGTACAATACAAATTTCTCCCTGACAAGTGAAATTCATTTTCATCAACAAAAATGATTCTTTTCAAAATTGTCCCTTTTATAGGTATATGTATAATGCAAATGAAACAAAATGTGTAAATGAAATGTTAAATTCATACTTGTTAATGGAATAAAAAGTGTAAGCTGCTTCACTCTGCAAAATTTGTTTTTTACAGCTCGATTCATTGAATCGAAATATAAAAAAATCTTTAAAATAGAAACAGGAAAGAAAATATATTTTACAAATTTGATTATTAAATACGCGATGAAAATTTTACAGAATTTTCATAAATGACTTATTTTTCCTTTTCATTTACATTCTTTGACTATTTTTATATTTTTCCTTTTTTGCCTTATTCAATTTTTCTTCCGCGAAAGGAAACAATAAAACTTAAAGACTGCATTTTTCCAAGTATTCACAATATTATTATTATGAATAAAAAGGAACAAAACAATAAATCAAATAGAATGCAAATTAAAATGCTTCCTCAAATATTGGAAAATTTCCAATAATCATTTCCTTAAATATAGTGTTATCGTTTGTGTCAGGGAATAAAAACGTAAAGGTTGCGGAGGGAGAAAAAAAAGACCTAAAAACAAATAAGGAAACCCTAGCAGTAACAAGACTAAGGATCTTTGCGGGCACGACAAGACTTTTAAAAGTCAGGTAGCACCTGTAACACAAGTGAATGCAGATCCCGTGGGGCTTCTCACCTTCAAAGTATCGTTAAGTACACGTTTCAGAATGGAACATGTTTATTTTCTGTCATGGATTGAATGTTTAAAATTAATATCACTCCTATTGAAGACAAGACCTGCGTCTATTCAGCCTCGTTTGTTGCAAAAAAAGTCAACTTAACATATTATTTACATAAAAAAATAAAAATTTTTTAAAATTTACATTCATCCCCTTTGCAAATTAAACACTATACATATATGTGTTTGTAATATATAAACACAGAAAGTTGAATTCCATGCAACAAAATATTGATTTACTTCCAGCAACAAATATTGACTGACTTTTAGACGCGGCCAATAAATGCCATACATATCATGTGAAAATAATTTTCATACCGAGATGATTGAATTCGAGTGGTACTTTATCACGCAATATTAATCAAATTTAAAAGAACTGCTGACACAATATTACGTATTCAATTTAATATATATATATATATATATATATATATATATATATACTCAATTATTAATTCAGAAACAAATTAACGAAACAAAAAGTTAAGCAAAAATTTAAATAGAAAGAAAACATGTTCGAAAAACATTACACATTAACATTTACATTAAGAAAGTATCTGAAGAAAATTTGAATACTAGTATTATAAAAATATTACTCGTGTATTAAAATTTAAAATTAGACGAAAGTGATTTAATTTAAAAAAATTCTGATACTGTTTAAAAATCTGTAAATAATGCAGGATTTTTTAATAATTGGGAATTATTTAAGACAATATGGTAATTCTTTTACTAAAGGAAAAAGCAATATTTTTGTTATAAATTATATAGATTTTTTAAAGTACCAAAATATCTTATGATCATAAATATCTTGAGATTGCACCATTCTCTCCACCATTTTTTCGAAAAATCTCTAATAGTTATTTAAATTTAACAATTGCCTACCTAACAGAAAGATAAATTAAAAAATAAAAAAAATTTAATCTTATCAATCTAATTAATTTAATTTATTCAAATTTCCGTCCTTTTTTCAAAATAATTTATTAAAATTGTATTATTTTAAAAAATAAAATTGTAAATTAAAAAAAGAAATAAATGTAATGTTATCAATCAAATTAATTTAATTTTTTCAAATTTCCGTAATTTTTATTCAAAATAATTTATCAAAATTGTATTATTTTCAATGTCTATTTCGAAAAAAATTATCAAAAGAATTTAAATAAATTAAACTATTACTTTTTTTAAAAAGAAATTTTAAAAAGAAATTAAATGAATTTAATTATTTTCGAAAGTAATAGAATTCTTTGCGAAACACTAATAATGTTACAAAAATTTAAAAAAATTATCGTTTATTTTCAATTACTTTTATAAATAATAAAATTTTTCTCTGACATTTAGACGTTTCTGAAAAATTTTCATAGATTTCTTGGCAGAATTTCACTTATTTTTAATACATGTACAATTTTTATTAAATTTCTCCGAAAAAGAAATTATTTCTAAAAATTTGTCAAGAGAATTCAATTATTTAAAAATTTTGTTGATAAAATTCTTTATGAAAAATCAATTTTAAGAAACTATGAATTATTCAATAAAATATATTTATTTTTATAGTCTAAAAATTTAATTATCAAACAAAAATTTTTATAATATTTTACACGAACAATCAATTATTTTCGCAAAAAATAAAAATTTCAAAAAACCGTTGCAGAATTTAGTAACTTTAACTAATTTTAAAACAATTTAAGTTATTAATATTTGTTGAAAAAACTAGTTTTTTTAAAATTTTTAATCAAATTCATTTAAAATTGAAGTTTTACAAAATTTCAAATGAAAGTCTTTTTAAGTTCATTTAATTCGATTTCAAGAATTCATAAAAAAATTCTAAAATTATTCTTCAGCATTGAAAAGATTTTATTTAATTAAAAATTGAAATTTACAAAATTTATCACTGCTTTGCTAACTTTGCATAAAATTTCATTTTTAAGCCCCACAATAATAAATTGAATTTTGGAAAAATTATAACCTAATTGCATAAATTTAATTATTTTCAAAAATAATAAAATTCTTTGCAGAAATTCAATTGTGTTCAAGAATCTTTTAATATTCTCGTCAAAATTTCAATTTTTTAAAAATATTTTTCTTAATTTCAAATTTAATCTATTATTTACAAAATTTTTATAAATTTCTTCGCAATAATTTAATTATTTTCATAAAAACTAAAATTCTTTTTAGGAATTTAATTATTTTTATAAATAAAACTCATCGCAGAGTTTTCATTATTTTTAATACAACTTTTATCGAATTCATCGAAAAATTGTTCTTAAAAATTTGATGAAAAATCGTCAAATGAAATCAAATATTTAAAAATGTTTTGATAAAATTCATTTTGAGAATTCAACTTTAAGAATTGTTATTATTCAATAAATTATTTATTTTTGCATTTAAATTATTGCATTCTCTAATAAAAATTTATTTAAAAATAAATTTTAGTTACACTTTTAGATAATAATGAATATTAAAAGCATTATAGCATGAATTTTAAGAAATAATTAAATTTTAAAAATTTGTATTTTTCATATTTATAACTAACAGTTCTGTAGAATTAATTATTTAAAAAAAGTTTAATAAAATTTTTTGTCTGAAATTATTTAAAGTATTTAATTTTCTAATACGTATTCCATTAAAGAATTGCTGAATAATTTAAATTTCGTAAAATCGATTTGTAAACATATAGATTTTAAAATTCGCAAAGAACTTTTTTCAAAAATGATTAAAAATAATTTATTCCTCTGAGAAAATAATAATGATTAAATATTTATTTAGAAAAAGAGTCATTGATGTTTGCGAATAATTTTACAATTGACGAAATTCGTATGAAAATGTAATAGAACATTTTTTGGAGTATCGAATCATTTTTAGAGTGAATCAAAATATTTTTTACAGTCAGGGAAAAAGACCAAATTTTTTCAAATCAATCAAGTTTTGCATATAAAAAAAAGGAAAATATTTTGTAGGATTTACATTTGTTGATTATCCAAAATGTTTGTTACAAAATGCTGACTTTTTAGAAACAAAAGGCAGTAATGAATAATATAATAAGATTAATAATTTTTTGAGATTAATAAAATTTTTTTTTGAATTATTTGAGAAATAGAAATACTATTATCAATATTATTAAAAAACGGTTATTAAATAAAATTATTAAAAATGAGATTATTAAATTAAGAAAATAGTAAAAAAATAATGAAGTATAATATTATCTATCAGAACACATAAAAAAAAACAAAAGCATACACAATAGTCTAACTTCAAGTGTGGACAGAATACGACGATTATTATATAATTAATAACAATTAATAATAATAAAAATTAAATATTTTTGAAACTTCGTTTTATATTTTCTGATAAATATTATGATTCACAATGTTCTTAATACGTTTGAAATATTTTTATATGCACAACATAAAATTGCTTAGAAATATTGTTTGGTTTCACTAAGTTGAAGTCCACAACGTTGATCAACGAAAAAAATTTGTTTAATTTATTCCAAAATTATTTTTAATTTAATATTTATTTATATAACAATTCTTGTATTAACATAAACATCAATCTATTTTTTATAAATAGTTTTATGGCAATATTGCTGCTTTATCTTTTTTTAATTTACTAAGCGAATAATTTTTTTCGTTGATAAACGTTGTGGACTTCAACGTTGTTTGGTTTCTAAAAAATTTCCCCTTTTTTCTGCAGAAAGAAAGACTTAAGATACTGAGAAATCATTATACTCAAATGAAACACAAAAATAATGTTAGACGATTTTGTTTAATTGAAATTAGTTTGTAAGTTTAATCTCAATATAAAGAAAATATCTACTGCATTGATTCAAAAGTATTATTTGTTTGAATAGTAATTACATTTAATTCAAACATATTTTCTGTTTTTCTTTAAACAGAAATGATGTTTAAAAATTTTATGTTTGAATCAAACTTAAAAGTTGACTACTGATAATTTAAAATCAATGACAATTTATGTTTTATTTCAATATATAATCTCTTAAACTGAATCAGAAAATATGTTTGAATTAAACTGAAATATGTTTGACTGTATAGCAAAGATATGTTAAATTTGATTTAAACAAAATTTGTTTGAAATCAAATAATGTTTTTTCTCAGTGGAAATTTTTTGCTTTAAGTTTAAAAAGTTTTCAACTTTTTGCTTTTATTAGTAAATTTCACTAGAAGAAATTAGTAAAAAGGACTATTTATTAGTGAAATTTACCAATTCAAAAGCAAAAATTCAGCCACTAATTCAAATTAACACTTGTACTATAATTCAGAGAGTAGCTAATTAAATATTAATTTGTAAACAAAACTGAATACAAGAGATAAAAAAACTGACTGTAAACAGCAATAATAGGGCAAACAATAACAAGAAACGAAAAAACTGATGTTTTGCAATTATTATTCAACCCAGTGACAATAAAAAACAAATTGACCCCTCATTACACGAGTGATGGGCAAATGTTACACACTCATATAACTACAATGTTTGAACTGAAAAACAGTGCAGTTTTATTATTCGTTTTTTTTTCAACTAAGGTGATCCCTACAACTATAAACCATAATTTCAATAATAGTCTTTTCCGATAATTTGCTCGAAGGTAGTAAAACATGAAAATTATTGTGCATTGAAATGAGGAATTACCTTTATACCTTTGTGGAATTAGACTGAGCCTTTGTATGCGAAAACACAGTCACACAAGGTGTATTGTTTAAACATACAAGGTATTTGCATGGCGTACGTATATATATATATATATATAAATGCAGTGAGCAATGCACTTGCATGTGCCGGGTGCATTCCCCTCTCTTTGGTTGGGACACATTATAGGTCTAAACTCTATAGGAAGTCCGGCTTTTTATCCACTTCCTTCTAATTGGCTCCTCATGGTCGAGACAGACAGTGGCTACTTCCGGTAAACAACGACTCACACGGAGGTGATATAAGTCTGTATAACACGTTGTGTCTAGTAAAAGAGAACCCTTTTTTTTCTTTTTCTTTTTTTCCTTTTTCCTTTTTTACTCTTTCTCATCTCCATTGGTAATAATCCTAGCAAGGTTAACTTTTAGCGCCCCGACCATCGCACGCTATGTTTATTTTTACACAATTTTATGGCATTTCTCGAAATTTCGGAACGAAAAATAAATATTTCAAATTGGCGATGCTTACATGTGTGTGTGTGTGAGAAGAGTGCACTAAAAACGGAAATTCTTTTTTTCAAATTCGAGTAAATTTCTTGCTTGACTCATTACCAAAATTTCGGATAATTTAATTTTTTTACAAGTGTCTTTATTACAGGGATGAATAACCGAAATTATATCCCAATTTCTACGTGAGAAATTTGAGTTTCGGAGAGGAGAAAAAAATAATCATTATATAAAATTGCTATAATTTTGTGCTCATTATGTAATTGTGTGTAATTATTGAAAGGAAAAATTACTTCATTGAGACTAACATTATATTTTCAAATTGTGATTTGAAGTTTTCCCCAAAAAATCCTGCGCATGTTTCCGATTATTAACTTTATAAAATTGTATTGTATTTCTTTTAATGAATGTTAGCTAATAATTTTCCAAATAAAGATCAAATTTTCAATTTTTATTATAGCAGAATAATATATCAAAAGGAAATTCATTTAAATGTGAAAAAATTCTGTAACTCCAAATTAAAAAAATAATTAAACTGATCAATGAAAAGTTTTTACTTTTTGACTAAAAATTGTTTTAATTCTTTCTTGGTTATTAATGACAAATATTTTTAAAAGAATGTTTTATTTTGTTTATAAATAAATTAAGATTGTAATTACTTTAAAACCCAAAAATTACTAATAACAATTATGGAAAATGATCAAGGAAAAAAATATCAAGTCAATGTAGTGATGAATTTGATAAAAAAAATTTGTCCAATTTTTATGTCAATTCTTGTGAACATGTTTCGACGAATTTAAAGCCTATAATTACATTTGTACAAAATAAGCAGGATTGCCACAAAAATTTAATTTTGTTATTCCCTGACTTCCAGACAAAATTTTAACTTTTTCCCCTGACCCTGAAGAATATTCTGATTCAGACCAAAAAATATTACATACTTTTATTTTAGTGAGAAAATAATTATTTTATATCATAAGAATATTGTATGTATAAATTTAAAATTTCCGCACGATTTTAATTTTTGAACTATATTTAAAATTCAATTATTTCTAAAAACTCAAGTTGTAATACTTTCAATATTCAATTATTATTTTAAAATTTTAATTAAATTTATTTTTTAATCAATTTTCAGTAAAACATTTTTCGAGAATTCAATTAATTAAATACAAAAGTAAATAATTTAAAATCAAGTAAATGAATGTTTCTTAAAATATAATTTTTATGAAAAATTTTATCAAGAATTTTTTTAAATAATTGAATTCTTTTGTTGAATTAAAAAAAAATTAACAATGAATGCAATTTTTTGTCCTTTTATTAAAAATTGTATAAAAAGTAATTGAAATTCTGCAATAAGTTTTGTTATTTATGAAATAACAATTTCGTGTTAAGAATTTTATTTTAAAAAAATTTTAAATAATTGAATTTTTTAGAATTTCTAAAAACTGTTTAAAAATATTTAAATTCCATTAAGAAATTACATTTAAAGAAAGAAAATAACTAAAATCTGACGAAAAATTTTATTAAATATTTTTTAAATAAGTAAATTTCTGTAATAAATTTTATTTTTAAAAAGAATTAAATTCTTGGGAAGAATTTTATTAAAATTTTATTTGAATTACTTGGAAGAATTTTATTTTTTACGAAAATAATTGAATTGTTTCGATGATTTTTACAAACATTTTTGACAATAATTGTATTCCATTATCAATTTTATTATAATTTTTCAAATTTATACAGCATTTCATCAAAGTTTTTCAAAATAATAAATTGATTTCTTGCGAAGAATTTTAATCATATTTTTTAAAAATATAATTGAATTTGCATAAAAATTGTATTACTTGTTGAATTCTTAAGAAGAATTCTATTGAAAATAATTGAATTATGTACACGAACATTTTATTACAATTGTAATTTTATTAACTAAATGTTCTAAAGAATTTTGTCAAAATTTAATTAAATAATATAATTTTTAAAAGAATTTTATTTTAAATTTTTGAAATAATAGAACTTCTCATAACTATTTTCAGTTCTCTGAATATATTTGAATTTTGTTGAGAAACTTCATACAAAAATAAAAAAATAATTGAATTGGTGCGAATAAAGTTTAAAATAAAATTGATAAGTTAACAATTCCTGTGAAATTTTCATTAAATAATTCGATTCTTTTGGAAAATTTTATTAAAATAGTTGATATTGAAAATCATTAAATTGAGGAAAATTTTTGAAAATAATTGAATTTTGGAGAAGAATTTTATTATTTATAAAGATAATTGAAATTTTGACGAGAATTTAAAAAAAATTTTTGAACACAATTCAATTTATGCGAAGAATTTAATTATTTATTCAAAGATAATTGAAATTTTGACGAGAATTTAAAAAAAAAATTTTAAACACGATTGAATTTATGCGAAGACTTTCATCACTTTTGAAAATAATTGAATTTATTTAATCAGTTGTTCTTTAAATTTCTATTTACAATAAATAAATATTAAAATTTTCAAATATTTCAAACTGAAACCTTTGAAGTTGACCTATATTCATTAAGATTGTAATTTTTTTTAAATTCAATTGATTTTGAAATTTTTAAGTAAAATTATTCATTAAATAATTTATAAGTAATAATTTTATGACAGTTTTTCAAGAATTAAGTTGGTTATTAAAATAATTTATTGTGAGAAGTAGCCAAATTCATAATTTATGAAGCAAACAAAAAAATACCAAAATACAGAATTATCTTAAAAATTTAAATTTTTTCTAGTACTTTTAATAAAAATCCGTTACTTTTCCCTAATTTCCCTGACTAATTCTAATTTCCCTGACCTATGTCAACCCTGATAAAAAATTAATCCATTTTTTTTCATTAAAAAATTTAACAAATAAATGACTCAAATTTTAATGAAAAATTATACTCTCAAAACGGAATATTTAGTGGAAAATAGAACGTCAAAAGGAAGGATAAAACAATATTTTTACAAGAACGGGGAAAGATGCCTGGACCAACTCCTAGGCTATATTGGATAGGCTGATATCGATTCTTGAGGCTGAGAGTGTTGTGACTGGGTCTCCGTTCACACGGATGTATCCTGCCTATTGCTTGTTTCCTAAAAACCTTGCAGATGGATTTTATTTTTAAAAATATAAAAAAAACTTTTCTGTTAATAATTTTTTTACAAAGTATAATCAAGAAATATTGTACTTTATCTTCATTAAATGAATTCATTGAATGATTATATTCATTTAATTAATCCAAGCGAAAAATCAATAACTGAAACAATATTTGTAATTAAATATAATACTGAACTTCTGAATGTTCTAATGAACGAAAATTATTTATTTTTCATAGACTTAAATTTTTATTACAATAATTTTGCTTCACGATACAAAAATTAACTAAAAAGTTTCTAAATTAAAGTTTTTAACATTAACATTAACATTTATTTTTATTATGTTCTATAGTTTATGAAAATAAATAAATGAATGAATGAAAATAAATATGATTCGTTCATTTGATCAATTTGTGAGTTATAATTAAATGAAAAATATTTAATTCCGAACTTGCAGAAAGAATTGGTCAAAAACTAATTGTTGAGACAATATAAATAGAATCAAAAATACAAAATAACAAACACGTTCTTCACAGGTATAATTAGCATTTACAAGAGTTTAAATTAAGTCTTCCCTTAGCTGAAAAATAAAACCGTAAGTCTTTGACAGGAACAGCATCGAGTAACATGTATAATTGTATTTAATGAAAGACTAGCAATCATCACGAACCGTGTATAACGTTAAACACGCGAAACTTATGTTCAGTCTTAAAAACACAAGCTCACCTATTCGTGGGAATCAAAAGAGTTCCATCAAACGGAGTATTTAATTATTTTCTCCTTTTTTCCTCTACTTCTCCATCAATTGACAATAAAATGGTAATATATAATTGATAAGACTGAAAAGTCGCGATATAGTCCTTCATAGAATTCACTACATCGAACGATTTGTAAACAAGATTAACACAAAGAAAAAAAGAAAGAAAGACGCAGAGAGAAAGAGAAAAGGAAAAGATATCAAGACGCAAAAGCTAAATTAGAAACACGTTCGTGTGAAAAATACAAATAGAACCCAAAACTTCAAAATGAACCAATTTACACGTGTTTCCAGAGCAGCAATTGAACCTTGCGAAAATTGTCGAGGTCTTTGCGAATTTGAATTAAATACACCTGCATATTGCACTATGCTTAAGGAAATGGAAAAAGAAATTCCATCTAATGCAAAGTGTTCTTTTCTAATTTGCAGTTGAAATAAAATTTTTCAGCGACAATTGCGCAGAAAAATGAATTTTTATTTTATCATAGAGACGCAGGCATATTTCCGAAAAATGTTCTCACAAAATAGTTATTTGATATTTAAACCACTTAACTTAAAATTCACATAAAATAAACATTATTTATCATAAATTTAATCGACAACAAAAAAACATTTAATATAAATATCATTTGTCGTAAAATTCATTTAACACAAATTTTATGTTACGTAAAACTCATATAATATAATTTCCATTTGACATAAAAATGATGTAACATTAATTTTATTTGACATAAAAATCATTTAACATAAATTTTATTTGACATAAAAATCATTTAACATAAATTTCTTTTGACATAAAAATCATTAAACATAAATTTCATTTGACAATAAATTCATTTAACGTAAATTTTAATTGTTATAAAATTTATTCAAAATAAAATTTATTTGACAGGAATTTCATTTGACATAAAAGTCATTTAACGTAATTCTCATCATACATACAATCCATTTGACATAAATATCATGTTACATAAAATTCACTTGACATAAATTTCATTGGACGTAAAAATCATTTAACATAATTCTTATTTAACATAAAATTTACTTGATATAAATTTCATTTGGCATAAATTCCAATTAATATAATTCTCATTTGACATAAAATTCAGTTGAGATAGACTTAAGTTTACATAAAGATCATTTAATATTGAAATATAGGCGCGAATTACAAAATTTTCTAATCACAATGTTGTTTATAATATTTAATTGGTTACTTATAAAATTCGCGACAATAGTTTTATGTAAAATGTAATTATTTGTTAAATGAATTTAATGTCAAATGAGAATTTTGTTGAATTACTTTCATGTCAAAATATATTTATGTCAAATAAAAATTATGGTAAATATCTTGTATGTTCAATGAAATTTATGTCAAATGAAATTTATGTCAACTGAGAATTATATTAAATGACATTTATGCCAAATGAAATTTAAATTCTAGTGAAATTTTTGTCAAATGAAATTTAGGACAAAATAAGATTTATGTCAAATGAAATTTAGAGCAAAATAAAATTTAGAACAAAATAAAATTTAGGGCGAAATAAAATTTAGGGCAAAATAAAATTTATATCAAATGTATATTATGTTAAATGACATATGTTTAACTTATTTTACCTTCAATAAATATTCTGTTAAATAAAACTAATGTCAATATTAATCTGAGATTCAAGTTATAAAATAATTTTCAACCAAGAATTAAATTTGTATTATTTATGATTAATTCTGAATTTTGGTATTTTTTGTTTCCTTCATAAACTATGAAATTGACGAGAATTCTAATACAAACCTTAAATTTTTTCTACTTCTGACAATAATTTCTTTTAATATCCAATTTAATTCTGAAGAAATATCATAAAATTATTACTTATAAATTATTTAATGAATAATTTTATTTAAAAATTTCATAATCAATTGAATTTTAAAAGATTACAATCTTCATAAACAGATAAACTTCAAAGGTTTCAATTTGAAATATTTGAAAATAATGTTCAAAATTTTTCTTTTAAATTCCCCTAAAAATTTCAATTATCTTTGTATAATTAATAAAAATCTTCTCCAAAATTCAATTATTTTCAAAAAATTTCCTCAATTCACTGATTTTCAATATCAACTATTTTTATAAAGTTTTCCAAAAAAATTCAATTATTTAAAGAGAATTTCAATAAAAATTTTACAGGAATTCAATTACTTATTAATTATATTTTAAAATTTCTTCGCACCAATTCAATTATTTTTTTATTCTTGAATGAAGTTTCTCAAAAGAATTCATATATATTTTGAGAATTAAAAATAGTTCTGAGAAATTGAATTATTTTGAAAATTTAAAGTAAAATTCTTTTAAAAATTAAATTATTTAACAAAAATTTGATCAAAATTCTTCGTAAGAAAGCAATTTATTATTGAAAAAAATTTTGATAAAAAGCTGTGTAAATTTGAAAAATTATAATAAAATTTATCATGAAATACAAGTATTTTCGTAAAATATAACATTCTTCCTAGGGATACAAATATTGACAAAAATGATTTTAAAAATCATCGAAACAATTCAATTATTTTCGTAAAAAATAAAATTCTTCCAAGTAATTCAATAGAAATTTTAATAAAATTCTTCCCAAGAATTCAATTCTTTTTGAAAATAAAATTTATCACAGAAATTTAATTATTTAAAAAATATTTAATAAAATTTTTCGTCAGATTTTAGTTATTTTCATTTTTTAAATGTAATTTCTTAATGGAATTTAAATATTTTTAAAGAGTTTTTAGAAATTCTAAAAAATTCAATTATTTAAAATTTTTTTAAAATAAAATTCTTAACACGAAATTGTTATTTCATAAATAACAAAACTTATCACAAAATTTCAATTACTTTTTATACAATTTTCAATAAAAGGACAAAAAATTGCATTCATTCTTAATTTTTGTTTAATTCAACAAAAGAATTCAATAATTTCAAAAAGTTCTTGATAAAATTTTTCATAAAAATTATATTTTAAGAAACATTCATTTACTTGATTTTAAATTATTTACTTTTGTATTTAATTAATTGAATTCTCGAAAAATGTTTTACTGAAAATTGATTAAAAAATAAAAATTTTAATTTTTAAATCATAATTGAATATTGAAAGTATTACAACTTGAGTTTTTAGAAATAATTGAATTTTAAATGTAGTTCAAAAATTAAAATCGTGTGGAAATTTTAAATTTATAGTTACAATATTCTTATGATATTAAATAAGTAGTATTATATTTGTCGACACGAATTTTTCCATGGAGAATTTAATCCCTGTTTTCTGATTGATATATTTATGAAAATAAAATATAATTGAAAAATTGAACTTGTAAGCAAATTCATCAAGAATAAAAATGTACACGACCTAATTGCTCCAGTGGTCTTCAAATGATCAGTATGCGCACCATTAACTCAAGTTTTCAAAGAAGCCAGAACTCGACCTACCTCCGAAATTCTTTAGTATTCGTTGCAAACCCTTCTTTCTGACAATGTTTTAATCAGTTGGCAAATTTATTCATTCTCAACTTTTACCATTGCATTGCGATAACAATTTTATTTTCCTAGCAGTTTATGATTTAATGCTCTTAGGAGAATTAAAGAGAACAATTTATTTTCAAATTACCATTAACCGCATTCTAGAATAATTATAAGTAAAAAGATACCTCTTGTGTTACGTTACTTGATTTAAAAATCAGAAAATATATTTAGAAACAATAATTTTTTTCAATCTTCTTTAAAATCTTCATTTAAATCTAAATATTTCATTAAATTTAAAACTTTGGGTGCTCCAAAGTCATTTTTGATCTTAATTAAATTCTCATCTTTAATTTTTTGAATTTAAATTATAAGTTTCAGACATCAATTGAGCTTTTCGTTGAAAACTGGCTTATAAAATAAGAATTATTTTTTAACGACGCACGTGATAAAAGAAGGCAACATTATAAAAAAGAAAACTTTTATGTAAAATCACTCTGTGAATGAGTTTTTTTTTAAATATTTCCAACTCACAAAAAAATAAAAGAAACACACAATAAATATAAAAACAAAACGCGCCAACATTTCTGAACGAGCGCAATAAGAAGATAAATAAAACAGAAAGTTGTCGAGTAAATTTTCGAGGGTAATTCTTTGCTTAAAGTGCTTTTTAACTTGAAACTAGAGTACGAGTTGCAGGGTTAATAATATTATAAATATAAAACAAACTTTTGTAGGCATCTGTGACTATTAAATTGCCACTTTCTTTTCCATGAACGTGTTGGGTATATACTGGGGGGAGTAATAAAAATTTTAAGTACGAAGCGAGTTTGCAAATTACGAAAGTAATGGGGCTTGCAGTGACTTCCGACGATAATAATATCGCATATATATATACACACAGAGAGAAAAGTTTATAAGACTCTTACCAATTCCTAGGTCCGGCCACGTTTCCCATATAGACCAAGCAATACCGCTAGTATTTTTTTTGACTTTCAGGATTTCGCACAGGTCGATTGTTCTCAAGTTCTTCTCCACAATTACAGTGTTCCACGAGAGATCGTCATTGTAAAAACGTAATTCTTCCTAATTAAAAAAAAAACACCAGACAGTGCATAAGTAAAGGTATTATTTCAATTAGAAAATAATTAAATAAAAAAATTATATAATCTTTAAAGAAACTTATTTTTTAAAATATTTTTATTTCTTTTGCTGAAATAGAAAATGAAGTTCTTTATTAAAAATGAATTGAGAAATAGAATGTTCTCGTTGTATATATTTACAATAATAGTTATAGAGTAATATTTTCACACTAAATACAAGTCATTAAAAGACATTACGACACGAAAAGGAAAAGTTGAAAAGTGATGATGGTAATAAAGTTCAGTAATCAATATACTAAAAAGTGTAAAAATAAGTATTTGCATAATAGTTACTTTTAGCGGAAAAGTTTGTCAGTAAATTGTTCAGCAGGAAAAAGAGTTAATATTCTTAAGAAATAAGTTCCGGTTAGTTGCGAATTTTATATATATATATATATATATAAATTAAGGCAATATAAAAAAAATGAAAATACAGGGGGTCGATTATGTAATTTCACTTCACTTTCACTTTCGTTTTCCTCTTAAATTTATTTTCACTCCCTTTTCACTTCACCTTCACACAAAATTTATTTTCACTCAATTTTTAGCCAGAATATTTTTTCACTTCACTTTCACTCACAATTTTTTTTACTCCATTTCTATTTCACTTTCACATTCAGTAAAAAATTTTTTTTACTTCACTTTTACTCCACTTTCCACTGCATTGTCAATTCAGATTCACTCAATTTTCACTTGCACTCAAACTTTTTTTTCCTCACATTTTCACTTCAGTCAAAAAAAATTTTTCATCCTATTGTCACTCCACTTTTACTCAAAACATATTTTCACCCCATTATCACTTCACTTTCACTCAAAATTTATTTTAGTTACAATTTCACTTTAATTTCAATGAAAAATTTATTTTTACTCCACTTTCAGACTCATTTAACCTCGACACAAATTTTATTTCATTATTTTTCTTCTTCAATACAAAGTTAAAGTCCACAACGTTGATCAACAAAAAAGTGAAGTGAAAATAAATTTTAAGTAGGAAATGTTTTGAATAAAAGTGAAGTGAAAATTAATTTGGAGTATCAGTGTAAGTGAAGTGAAAATGGAGAGTAAAAATATTATGAGAGAAAGGTGAAAATGGAGGAAAAAATATTTTTGGTGGAAGTGAAAGTGGAGAAAAAATGATGAGTGAAAGTGAAGTGAAAATTAAGTAAAAAAAATTTTTAGTCAAAGTGAATGTAAAGTGAAATAGCAGTGGAAAAAAATTTGGAGTTAAACTGTAGTAAAAGTTTATTGAAAGTGAAGTGAAAATAAATTTGGAGTAGCAGTGCAAGTGAAGTGAAAACGAAGAGTAAAAAAATTATGAGTGAAAGTGAAGTGAAAATAGAGGAAAAAAATATTTTTGGTCAAAGCATTCTTGGAGAAGAAAAATAATGAAATTAAATTACTGTTAAGGTCAAGTAGTTTGAATGTAGAGTAAAAAGCAATTTTGTTTTCAAAATGAAGTGAAAATGTAACGAAAATAAATTTTGAGTAAAAGTGAAATGAAATTGGAGTGAAAATAAGTCTTGAGTCAAAGTGAAAGTAATGTGAAAGTGAAGTGCATAGGGAATTAAAATTTATTTTCACTCCATTTTCACTCCACTTTTATTTTACTTTTACTCAAATTTTATTTACACTATATTTTCACTTCACTTTCATTTTACTTTCACTTAAAATTTATTTACACTATATTTTCACTTCACTTTCAATAAACTTTTATTCGAGTTTCAGTCAAAATTTATTTTTACTTCTTTTTTACATTACTTTCACTTTGACTCAAAATTTTTTTTCACTTGATTTTCACTTCACTTTCACTCCATTTTTACTCCACTTTCACTTCCACAAAAAATATTGTTTTCCTTCATTTTCACTTCATTTTCACTTATAATTTTTTTACTATCCATTTTCACTTCAATTGCACTGTTACTTCAAATTTATTTTCACTCTATTTTCACTTCACTTTCACTTCACTTTCATTTAATTTTTACTCACAATTTATTTATACTCCATTTTCACTCTACTTTCATTTTACATTCACTCGAAATTTATTTACACTATATTCTCACTTCACTTTCATTTTACTTTCACTCAAAATTTATTTACACTATATTTTCACTTCACTTTCAATAAACTTTTATTCGAGTTTCAGTCAAAATTTATTTCTACTTCTTTTTTACTTTACTTTCATTTATACTTCACTTTTACTCTACTTTCACTGCATTCTCAATTCAGATTCATTCAATTTTCTCGTCCACTCAAAATTTTTTTCTCTCATTTTCACTCCACTAAAAAATTTTTTTGTATCCTTTTATCGAAATATATTTCAAGATAAAGTGACAGTGGAGTGAAGGTAAATTGAAAATTCAGTGAAAATAAATTTTGAATAAAAGTGAAGTGAAAGTGAAGTGAAATTGAACAATCGACCCCCTGTATTTTAATTTTTGTTTTAAAGTGGTGTAACTCCTTAATTAACATAATTTTAATTTATCTACATAAATAATCACCAAATAATTCATAAAGAATAATAAAACAAAAAACCATTATAATTAGCAAATTTTTAATTGATGAATCTTAAAATTTTATTAATATTTTTTTTCTATATTAAAAGTCAATATATCGACGTAATAGAGGGAAAAAATAAGATATTTTTAAACGAACCTGTTTTTCATTATCGGACGTCTCCTCTTCCACTTGATTCTCTTTTCTTCGAGCTCTGTGCATTACATTATTTAGACCATAAATCGTGGAAGTGGAACCAAGTCGCTTGTAACTTCCTGTTCGACCAGAAGAACGATTTCCAGGCAAATTTCCACCGCTGTCGAGACAGGAGCACATTTTCGGAAACCAATCTGCAAGATTCAATAATTTTTTTTAAAAAAAGAAACAAATTCAAATAGAAAAAAAGTATAATAAATTGAACATTGAGAAAAATCTAGAAATACATAAAATTTTTATCTTTTTCAAATAAAGAGAGGTGCAAAACAGTAGCGATTGTGTCAGAAAAAAGTACCCATTTTGTGCCTTCAATTTTTTTTATTACAAATGGGTTCGAAACATAATAAAGTAAAAAATCAACGTTTGTGCAAAAAATAGTAAAAATAGTAATTTTAATTCATAAAAAATGTACAACCTTATATGTATATTTACATTTACACACAAACATAACACACTTATTTTAAAGAACAAGACTATATTTAATTAAGAGACATATCTATAAATAATTACTACAATAATAATTATTACTTTTAACTAAATTAATAACATTTATCTTAGTAAAATAATAATTAAGTACCATTATAATAAAATTTATTACAATTACAATAATTATTTATAGTATGTAATGCATAATATATACAAATACATAAATGATAATTAAATTTTTACAGAAAAAATTCTTTTAATTAAAAAGAATGTAACGATCAATAGAAAAAAATTAATTTGAAACATAATTTCTAATTAAATATTTAGAAATTGATATTGATATTTACCCTTTAGTAAAGTGGTGGACAAATTTTTAAAATTTCGCGCAGAAATAGAGAAAAACAAGTCTTGAATTATTAACGAACTGAAAATTGCCATTAGTTTCTAATTTTCCATTATACAATTTCTCTAAAATATAAATATAAAATATTTGTCGACTTAAAATAAGCATTTAGTGGAGAAATATAAACATTTTCGTTTAATCCTTGTTCGAAATTCGAATATATACGAAAGCTGTTTGAATCGCAGTGAAAAAAAGTTTCACTTGAATTTAATAATATAGACATATAACAGTATAGTGAAGTGACGAGAATTATTGATGGTTTCATTATTTAATACATAACATTAGTTGAATTTAATTAACATCACGTCATATGTATTATAATATATATGTAAATTTTACTTTTTCATGGGTAATTAAATATTCATGACAACGTGGTGCGGCGGTATATATATATATATATATATATGGTTGGCGAATTAAAAATTATATTTATTTTCATATACTGATGTGTTTGTTATTTCCTAAAATCTCTTTATTCATAAATCCATATATCAAGCAAAAGATTATACGTATAATGCATTTTGTGGTTATGCAGCACAAGTCACGCGAGTTGGAGCGAGTATCGATTAATTGATAATTCTGGCCCGGGTAGGCCAAATAGGACATTTATTTTCATGGGCTTTCATTGTTGCTTGCCGAACACTCAACACAGAAGCGAAAAGTGAAAAGTAAATCAGGCTAGAGTTTGCAGCTGATTATCAAAACGTTATAATACTCAACTATTTCAAATTGGGGTTTATTAATTTAAACTCAAACATAGTTTTCTTCGTTTTTCAATCTCTATATATATTAATATAGTAGTAAATTATATTTGAATAATAAATTCAATTATTAATTTAATAACTAGCGAAATTTTCTTTCGCGTTGTTACTTTCAAAATTTGCTTTTCGAAATTTAATAAAAATACTTCATTTCCTTCTTTTCTTTCTTTCTCTTAAATTATTTCAATTAGTAAATGCCAAAATATTTTATAATTTGAATTATAATTCAAAATTTATTTAAATATAAGTTGGCAAAATTTTCAATTGTTTCAATTTTTTAAGAAACAATTTTTCAAAATTTCTAAATTAGATTTTTCAAAAACTTAATACTTATCGTTGAACAAAAATTTAAAAACTTATTCATATTTATTTTTCCCGAGGAATTAAAATTTCAATGAAAAAGCTCATGAAATATAATTATTTCTAAAGATTGCAACTACAATTCATCCAAAATCCCATTGTTTTTTTTTTTAGAATTTTTGAATAAAAATAATTGAAAAACTTTAATAATTTAAAAACAAAGAATAATGTAATGAATAATTTTTTAAAACAAAAATTTTAATATTTTTAAACTTTTGCTTCTCTTAAATTTTCATGGAATTTAATTTATAAACTTTTTAAAATTTAATTAATTTCTAAAATTCCTGTTATAATGGTTAAATATTCAATTATTTTCTAAAATCTATCATTTTTAATAATAATTAATTATTCAATTTCACGAAATTTTAATTATTCCTAAATTGTTTAATTAAATGCATATTAGAAAATAAAAATTTGAAATAATATATTAACAAAATCCAATTAAACTTTTTCAAAAATATTACTTTCAAAATTAAATTATTTCCAAAAAGTTCACTCTATATTTTTTGCAATATTCAATTATAATCTAAAATTTTAACTGAATTTCAGTTTTATAAAATGAAAATTAATTTGTATTAGAAAATTGTACAAGAATTTAATTATTTAAATGCAAAAGTAAATAATTTACTGAATAATTGAATGTTTCTCAAAATTTAATTCTCATAAAGAACTTTAGTAACAAATTTTTTAATAATTCAACTCTTTTGTCGAATTTTATTAAAACTTGCATGAACATAATTAGTTTTCTCAAGGAATTCAATTATAATTGTATGAAAAATAAATGAAACCCTGCGATAAGTTTTATGATAATTTTCAAATTTATTCCTTTACAGTTCAGTTTTACAAAATTTCCATTATTCGGAAATTCTGCAATTAAATATATATTGAAAAATAAAAACTTGAAATAATTTCAATAAAAATCCTATTAAACGTTTAAAAAGAATTAATTCTACAGCATTTTTTGGCAAAAATATGAAAAATTAAGATTTTCTATGATTTTAGTTTGAAACTTTTTCAAAATTTAATTATTTCTAAAAATCCACATTATAATGCTTTTAATACTTAAGTATAATTTCAAATTTTATCTAAAATTCATTTTTAAAACCATTTTTAATAATAAATTCTAGGAAAATTCAATTACTTAAATACAAAAATAAATAATTTATTAATTTCGTGCTTCTTGAAATTAAATTCTTATAAAAAATGTTATCAACAAATTTTTTAAAAAATTAAATTCTTTGGTCGAATTATAATAAGATTTTTAAAAATAATAACATTTTTCGACGAATTTGATTAAAATTGCATTAAAAAAAATTGAAATTTTGCAATGAGTTTTATTATTTATAAAAATAATTAAGTTCCTAAAAGAATTTTATTATTTATAAAAAAAAATTAAATCTCTGTAGAAATGTTATTATTTATAAAAAATTATTAAACTATTTCGAAGAAATTTATAAAAAAATTTGCAAATAATTGAATTTCTGTAAAAATTTTTATTATTCATTAAAATAATTGAATGTTTGAGTAGAATTGTATTCAAAAATTTTTTTAATAATGGAATTCTTTTGGAAAATTTTTATTAAAATAGTAGATATTGAAAATTATGAAATTTTAGAAAACTTTTGAAAATAATTGAAATTTTGACAAGAATTTGATTAAAATTTGTAAATTAATTGAATATCAGAGCAGAATTTTATTATTTATAAACAGAATTGATATTTTGACGAGAATTTAAAAATAAATTTTGAATTACAATTGAATTTAGTAACTATATTACTAAATTAGTTATAGTAAGTTGGTAACTAAGTTAGTAACTAACTTATTATTCTCCCTGGAGAAGCTAAATTCGCTGAATTTTTACAAATCGTCGACTTTGGTGTTTTATTTAAAACAAAATTTCATTCATAGTTAAAAATAACAGCAAAATAGATTATTTTAATCCTTTTTGGTGTTAATTGACTCCTAGAGGGATTAAATTGTTGCAGATTATTTTAATCCATTCTGGTGTTATTTTAACACCTCACGTTTTACTGTGAATTCAAAATCACTGCTTTTCTTGACTCGAAACTGATTGGTGTTTATTTAAATAACTTCTGATATTAAAATAAACAATTATCAAAAGAAAAAAAATTTTGTTGGTAAAAAATGAACAAGAAAAATTTGTGACATGTTTAAAAATATTTTCCTTGAATCAACATTGTCAACTTGAGTTTCATAACTATTATTTCAAATGAAATCCTCTTTTAAAAAAAAAGTCGATGTCTAAGTCTAGTTAGGATGTGTAACATTTCTCACGAATCTGAGATTTCTCTAGTGGACATAAAGACCAACAACCCTTCTTTAGACCGCACTTGTGCCTTCGATTTGTTCATGTTTGCTTAGTGGACCCTTGCTTGTTTCTATTTCAAGCCAACCTGTTTCTCTTCAGCCATGCATGCACGGTGGCAAGCCTCCATTATTACATTTGGCTTTTACAAAACGGCACTCTATTCGTAATCACTTTTATCTAATTAGAAGCAAGAAAATAATAGTCTTTTAAACAATTTAGAATTTTTTTCACCATATATTTAAATTAGCAATAGAATATCATTTCGTTTGTAACTTAGAAGAGAACTAACGATTTTGTTTTTATTTTCAAGACCGTTTAATTGCCCAATTTTCTTGAAAGTATCAAATTGATACCAAATTGAATCAAAATGATACAATAATTTGTATCAAATTATGATTTAATCCACTTTTTGACATCAATTCGTTGCCATTTGATACTTTCAAGTTAATAGTGTTGCGAAATTTTCTCCCAAATACAACTATACTTTATCTTGTATTTTGCTGCATTAACGTTAGAAAATTTTTCAAAGCGACCAGATTGGTTTTTGTTTCTATGAAACTGACTTTATGTAATCTATACAATAAGAACAAATATAAAGAATCATTAAAACAATCGTTGTAATGATGTTATATAATAATAATAGAGGATTGGATTCTAATGAAATAAATGTGACGCGATTTGAAGAAAGGGATCTTAGAAGCAAAAAGTTATAGGTTATGTTTGCAATCTTTTAAATAAAAATACAAAAAAATGATCAACTGTCAATGAGAATCATTAATGTTTAAGTTTTCATAACAACTGAAATATTTAATAAACACTGATTTTAGTTTGCAAAAAGGTAAAAAGAAATTTTTAATCATTAAAAAAGTAACACTAACATAACCTTAAAGTGATTTGCTTCTAAGGTCCCTTTCTTCAGATCGCGTTACAAATGTTTTATTTTAATAACAAACAAAAAAATTACGTCAAAATGTATGTCTATAAATTCATTATTAAAATATAATAATAATAGGTAATAAAAAAATGAACCTAATAAAAGCCATTTAATCGGAATGAAAATGATTTTAAAACGTTTTAGATTTACTCGCAATCATAGCTATAGTAATAGCTTTTTAAATATGAAGCATACACTAATATTATTTTTAAATTTCAATTTGACTTGGGTAAGTATTGTCTCTTTTAAAATCGACATTAAAAATTAATTAAAAAAGCCAAATTGTCACTTTAATAATGCAGCATACGAGCTAGAAATAGTCATGAATATAAATACATTTCTATATTCAGCAAAAATCAATTGAATTTCACAGCTTCAACGTAATATTAGTAGATAATAAAAGAGTTCACGTGAGAGAGCAGGTGAAATGGGAAACCTTATTAAATCTGTTTTCTGCATACAAGTGTGGGTAAATCATAATAGTTTCTTCCTCATGCTCACTGGTCCCTAATTATGTTAGTCTTATTCTAATAATACAAAAATAAAAACAACTTCCGTTCATCTTTTATACGGCCTTCGTTAAAATATTTTACCCAATGGGGTGAATTTTCTCAGGGATACCAATCTCAAAAGTAAAAGTTGTGAAATTAGACTAATATTTTTTTTTTGCAAATTAAGGTTCAATAACTTCATTTTTAAATAAATATTTAATCATTATTAATTTTTCATTTTGAAATTAGGATTTTCAAAAATTCAATTATTTTTTTTTAATTTACTCTTCAAAGAATTAAAATTTTTTTGAAACTAATTTGTAAGAATTCAATTGTTTTCAATGTCTACTATTTCAACAAATTTTAAGAAGAAAATTCAATTATTTAAAAAGCAATTTTAATAACATTCGTCTCAAGAATTCAATGTTAAAAAATTTACCAAAATTCTAGTCAATTTTCAATTATTTTTACAAATAATTATATTTTTCTCCGACATTCAAACATTTTTAAAAAAATTTAATAAAATTCTTGTCAAAATTTCAATTATTTTTAATATATTATGCAAGTATTATCAAATCTATCGAAAAATGAAATTATTCCTAAAAATATTATTAAAATTTGTCAGGAGAATTCAATTATTTAAAATTTTATTCATAAAATTTGTCAAGAGAATTCAATTATTTAAAAATTTGTTCATAAAATTCATTATGAAAATTCAATTTTTGGAAATATTCAATTATTTAATAAAATATTTATTTTTATAGTCAAAAAATTCAATTATTAAACAAAACTTTTTATAATATTCCAAACGAACATTTTTTCTAAAAAATGAAAATTTCAAAAAATCATTGCAAAATTTCAAAATATTTTTAATACCATTTAAACCATTTTAAATCATTTTAATACCATTTAATATTAAAAACCATTGAATTTTTTGAACTTCTCAAAAAATGTAATTATTCTTTAAAATTTTATCAAAATTCGTCGAACAAGTTCTGTTATTTATAAAGTTTGTTAATAAAATTCCTTTACCAGAATTGAATTTTGAGATAAATTAAATTATTCAATAAATTTATTTTGTTTGTATTTAAATAATTAAGTTTTCGTAGAATTTTCTGATAATTGATTTGTAAAATGAATTTCATCTAAAATTTTAGATAAAATTTGAAGTTTTTATTTCCTTACATATATTTAATTGAAGAATTTAGGAATAATTAAAATTTCGTAAAATTCAATTTTGTAAACAAATGAATTTGAAAATTGTTAGAGAACTTTTTCAAAATTTTGTCTAAATAAGATTTAAATTTTAAAGAAAAATTATATTATTTATAAAAAATAATTGAAATTTTGACTAAAATTTTTCTAAATTTTTTAACAAAATCCAATTTTTGCGAAGAATTTATTTCTTTTGAAAATAATTGAATTTTGTAGATTAATTTTTAAAAAATTCGTTTTAAATAATTGAATTCTTTTGTGAAATTTTATTAAAATAGTAAACATTGAAAATAATTGAATTCTGACAAATTTCTGAAAGTAATTAATTAAATTTCTACGAAGAATTTTCATTGTCACAAACATTTTTTTAGAAGATTCGCAATTTTAAAATTAATCAAAACAAACTCTTGGAAAAAGTAGAGTTGATGAAAAATTTAAATATTCATTTTTGTGCTGAGAATTTATTGTTCAAAATAGCTGATTTATTTCTCCTTTATGTTAATGGGTGATTTTTACCGTAGCGCACAACTTATGTTTTATTATGATTGAAAATTTATTTGTCAAAATAAATAAAGGGCGATATAGAATTTTAAAGTTTAATATTCATGAATAACAAAATGCAACCATGACAAAATGATTACATTATGGCGTACAGCAAAAACAATAAGCAAAATATTAGTGATTTAATTCTTTTTTATTTTTTACTAATCTTACAGTATCCAAATATTTTTTTGAAAAATTAGTGAAATAAAATCCATAAGTTTTTTTATCGTAATATTAATTTAGAGAGAAAAAAAGAATATTAATTTATTACAAATAAAATTAAAAAAGCATAAAACACTATTAATCGTAATAGAACGTAAAAGCAGTAAAAAAAGGTTTAGAAGAAAAACTGAAAAGTGTATTTTTTCGTAACCTCGTCATATTTTTTTAAATGCAATTTTGATTCAAAGTAAAAAACATTTATTCAAAAATAATAAACATTTATGCTCTATTATAATCTAAATCTTTGCATTTATTTGGTATTTGATTCAAGCATAACTTTCCCTGACTGTACTATTTATGATTTACGAGATTATTTTGTATCAAAAGGAGGGCGAAAGTGAGAAAGTTTAAAAAAAATTTAATTTTTAATAAAGCATTGAAATATTTTATGACACGGATCAAAGAAAATCAACTTTTTTTGATGGGGAGAAACTTTAAGTATTTATAACGTATCTATATTAAAAAATATATATAGCTCTCATCAACTTTCTCTACCGCGGGCAATATTATGCTTTTCATAAGTAGGCTATAAATGTTATCGTTTTTTGAAAAAAAAATGCAATTTAATTGATGCAAAGTATTGAAATATTTTGTTCTCATTTAACGATCATTTCTTTCGAATTTTAATAAAACCCCAAAAAAGCAACAATGTACAAGTAACTTTAAAATCAAAGGAAGAAAGAAAAAAAATATTCAATAGATAATTTTTTCATGTAACAATATTAATATTATTAATTAAATAATAATACTGATTCTAACACTCGATTTTCAAATTAATTAAGTGTCGAAGTCAAGCCAATGGGAGAAATTAAAACAATTCCTTTGATGTTTTCAACAGAAAAGCTGTCCTCTTAAAAAACTATAATTTCTTATAAGGCTGAAGTTCACAACGTTTTTGAAAACGAAAACAAGATGGTACTTTTATTTTTTATTGTAAATAATGTTATTTTTGATAATTGAATCCTTAGTGACAACTGATTTCTTAAAAATTAAGGTACATAAAAATTAGAGATGAGTTTTATTTGAAAAAAACTCTTTTTTAATTTTTCGTTTTTTAAAAACGTTGCGGACTTCAACTTCGTAATTTATTTTCCTTAAATAAATTTAGATAGATTCATAACAATGTTAAAATAAAATTATAATAATCGAATTGTTATTGGAAAAATTGCGAAGAACTTAAATTTTATAAGTACATGTTCAAAAAAAGAAAGAAAGGTTATTGCTAATCTTAACAATTCACTTGACCATTTAATTGATTGGAATAATTTTTTAATATTTGACAGAATCTTATAATTTAATTTCATAGCAATATTTTTTTAATTCAATTAATATAATCTTATTTTAATATCGCAATGAACCTGTTGTCTAAATTTATTCAATAAAATTATAGTTTCTGAAGAGGATGGCTGCTGAAAACGTTAAAGGAATATTGTTTCAATGTTTTCCATTGGCTTGACTCTTGATCGTTAACTTCAACACTTAATTAATATTAATTAAACTTTTTTAATTTACTCTTATCTTTATCAAATAAAATTTACAAATAAGTATGCTAATTAAATATACCTTCTTTGAAGAACAAGTTGATTTCATCCTCACCTGTATTATGCGCGTACTTTAAATATATATTTAATACTTTTTTCCTCCCGTCACACATGAGTAAAAAATCAAACTTACTATTTTGTTGCACGTCTCGGAGACATAAATCATTCATTCTTGTTTGGTATTTAAATTACGAAAACCTGTTGATAGCTAAAGGCAGTTTTTAACGAGTATAGTTAAAGTGTCTGATATATTTTAAAAGCTTTGTGATTTTTTTTTTGGTACTACACAAACAAAAATTATTTTTGTCCTTATATGATTATAAAGACAAAAATATTATATCAAGTTGAAGTCCACAACGTTGGTCAACGAAAAAAAAATTATTCACTTATTAAATTAAGTAAAAACGACGCTGCAATATTAACAAAAAAATTTTAGAAATAAAAGATTAATGTTTATATTGTGATAAGAAATATCCAACAATTAAATATTGAATTAAAAATAGTGTTTGGATGCATTAAATAAATTTTTTTCGTTGATAAACGTTGTGAACTTCAACTTCGTATATTTTTATTCTCTTTGATGGTTAATAATAAAGCGGGAAAAATTTTTCAAGTTTTGATTTTTTAAAAAAAGAATCTCATATATTACCACATATGAGAGGAAACTTGCAATTTTAAATTACAAAATTCCGTATTCCGTATTCCCTGTGAAATTCTCATAGAATTTACAACTTTGTAAGTTTGTGAAAATATTCATATTAAATTGAGGCGTTGGATATTAAAAAAGTACATGCTCCAATTTGAAACACAATTATTATTCCTTGAAGGAAATATTTTTAATTCCTTTAACATCAAATTTGTAAAAAAACGCTTTTTATTCCTAAAATTAGGAATTAAAAAACTAAGTAATTTAAGACCTACTTGAATTTTAGTCAATAATTTTGCGATTTTTAGAAAAAGGTCAAATTTTATAGAGTTTAGAAAATTATTTCGCCAAGTCTAAAATTGTATGAACATATTGGAAACAATATAAAGTTTTTATATTCAATGAAAATTTTTTTTTTCATCTTTTTTATATATAGAAAACCGATTACTTCTACCGGACAAAATTTCCATCATCTTCGAAAAAAAAAATTATATGAAAAGTTACTTTAAACCTGAGAAGTAACTGAGTTTCATTCAGAAGGATTTTGATTAGAAGCATTTGGGCCAAATCCCAAGCTCAATTTCTATTCATGTGACACACCACACAAGAAGGAAACTTAAAAAGTTCATCTCTCTCTCTTCCTCTTCCCTTTCGCGCTTTTATAAAATGACAAAAAAATTACTATAGGTCTTACAGCTTAATCGTAACGCGTTAAACTCTAAAGATACGATCTGCTCGAAGGGACGAGTATAAAAAGAGAGTGAGTTAAAAACGGAAATAAAAAAAAACCTGGAGAATAAAGAGTTCGAGCGTCAACCGCAGTCGTATGCATGTAAAATAAACAAGCCACGAAGAAGGAAAAATTACATGAAAACTGTTGAAAAGATACAACGCCCTTTTTTTAAGTGCAAAATATAATCTTCTTTAACAAAAAAAAAAAAATAATTCAGGGTTGACACACTTTTGCTTTTTTCAAATTCCCAGATTTTTTTATGTTATCCAGGTTGAAAAATAGAATTTTTCCAGGTTTTTAAAACTACATTTATTATTAATTGAAAACATATATAAAAAAAAACTTATTAACATTATTAACTTACTAAAAACTTCATTTTTAAAAAAATATTAAATACTTATACAAAAAAAAGTTATTAACATTATTAATTTATTAAAAACTTAATTTTTGAAAACTTCATTTTCACTTTTTCATACAGAAATTAGGATTTTCAAAAATTCATTAATTTTTTTAATTTATTCTTCAATAAATTAAATTATTTTCAAAAATATTTAATTTTGTTTCAAAATAATTTGTTAAAATTCAATTAGTTTCAATGTCTACTATTTTAAAAAATTGTTAACAAAAGAATTCAATTATTTAAAAAGAAATTTTAATGAAATTCGTCTCAAGAATTCAATTATTTTCAAAAGTAATACAATTCTTTGCAAAAATGCAATTATGGTGACAAATTTACTAAAAATCTCATCAATTTTCAATTACTTTCATAAATAATAAAATTTCTCTCCGACATTGAAACATTTCTGAAAAAATTTCCTAAAATTCTTGTCAGAAATTGAATAATTTTGAAGACATAGAATTTTTATCAAATTTTTCGAAAAATGAAATTATTCCTAAAAATTTTATTAAAATTTGTCAAGAGAATTCAATTATTTAAAAATTTGTTGATAAAATTCTTTATGAAAAATCAAATGTAAGAAACATTAAATTATTTAATGAAATATTTATTTTTATAGTAAAAAAAATTCAATAATTAAACAAAAATGTTTATAATATTCTACACGAACATTCAATTATATTTCCAAAAAATAAAAGTTTCAGAAACTCATTGCAAAATTTCAAATTATTTTTAATACAATAATAATAATAATGGCTTTATTTTTATTTTATTCGAATTTCTCAAAGAATGTAATTATTCTGTAGAATTTTATTAAAATTGGTCAAAAGAATTCTATTAATTAAAAAATTTGTTGATAAAATTCTTTGACAGAATTGAATTTTAAGAAAAATTGTATTATTCAATAAATTATCTTTGTTTGTATTTAAATAATTTAATTCTCGTAGATTTTTCTGATAATAATTGATTTTTAAAATGTATTTCAGTTAAAATTTTAGATAAAATTTAAAGTTTTTATTTCCTTACATATATATTTCATTAAAGAATTTACGAATAATTAAAATTTCGTTAAATGGAACATTGTAAACAAATGTATTTGAAAATTGAAAGGACTTTTTCAAAAATTATTAAAATTAATTGATTTAAAGAAGAATTTTAGTTCAAAATTCTAAAAATATTAATCATAATGATGAAAATAATTTTTGAAGAAGTTACAGTAAAAAAAGTATCAAGTAAACATTATTAAAAAAATTAATTCTACAGAATTGTTCGTTAAAAGTATAAAAAATTTAAATTTTCAAAGATTTTAATTTAAAACCTTTCGAAAATATAATTATTTTTAAAAATTTATATAAAAAATGAATTCTTTTAACAAATTTTAATAAAATTTTTAAGAATAATTTTATTTTTTGGAGAAATTTGACGAAACGAATTTTACAAAATATGTTTAAAATAATTTAAATTCTGCCAAGAGTTTTTAAAAAATTTCTCCTAAATAATTGAATTTCGGAGAAAAATTGTATTATTTAGAAAGTGAATTGAAATTTTGACTAAAATTTTTGTAAATTACTTGAAGAAATTACCGCAAAAAGTATCAAGTAAACTTTTTAAAAAAAATTAATTCTACAGAATTGTTCGTTAAAAGTATAAAAAATTCTAATTTTCAAAGATTTTAATTTAAAACCTTTTGGAAATTTAATTATTTCTAAAAATGTAAATAAGAATTGAATTTTTTAAACAAATTTTAATAAAATTTTTAAGAATAATTTCTTTTTTTTGAAGAAATTTGTTGAAACGAATTTTATAAAATATATTAAAAATAATTTTAATTCTGACCTGAGTTTTATCAAAAAAAATTTCTAAATAATTTAATTTCGGAGAAAATTTGTATTATTTATATAGTGAATTGAAATTTTGCCTAAAATTTTTGTAAATTACTTTTGAAAATAATTGAATTCTTGAAACTAATTTTATTAAAAATCTAGATTTTTAAAAATTTCTAATCAAATTCATTTAAAATTTGAATTTTACAACATTTTAAATGACAATCTTTTTAAGTTCAATTTAATTATGAAAATCGTAAACGCAACTCTTTCAAAATTGAATTAATTTTGAAATATTTAAATAAAATTAGATTTCAAGAATAACTACAATTAGAAAACAACAAATTTCCAGGATTTCGATGAAAATTGTATTACATTTTACAGAAAAAAAAACTCAAAGTGAGATGAAAATTCTTCTTAACAATTATTTTGACATTTTATTTTCAATAAACGAATATTCATCTACAAAAAAAGAGGAATTTTCGTTTATATTTGACAGTTTTTTTTAACTAAAAGATGAATTTTAATGTTTCTTCTTTAATTGAAATTATTCCTTTTAAATTAAAACAAATTCATATACTAAAAAAAATTTTTAAGTTGCTTTTTGTTTTTCTGAACGTAACTTTAAATTATTTAAAAAATTACGTTTAATAGAAAGTATGAAAGAGGAAAATACTCTCAATTAGAAAAGAAAAATTTACTGCCCATATAAAAGAGGAAAAAAAGCTGCAAAAGAAGAGGAATCGTTTAAAATTTAAAACATATTTTTTAAATAAAAATCTTCTAGGTAACAACTTTTCTTTACCAATGTTTAATTTCCCATTGGATAATGATTCAAAGTACTTATATTATTTTCATAAAATATGTTCGAAACATTTTTGAAACTGACAACAACATCCAGGACACGAGACTCAAACTAATAAAGAGAAAAGAATAATTACAATTTGAATTTAAAATGTACCTCGCGAGATTGAAAGGCGTTCAAAATTTTGATTCATTAAAAGTCAACACCATATGGGAACAAAATGAGAAAAATGAATAAAAATCAAAGTTAATAAGAACCACTCTTATTAAAAATATAAGAGAAATAAAAAAAAAAAAAAAAAGCAAAAGCAGGATTACAGTGACGCCCCCAATGTAAACTTCGCTCGGGGGCGCGGCGTTTCTGATGAGTCCTACTCAAAATCCCAAATCAAAGTAGAAGGTCTGAGTTTGCGGTTTGAGAAGAAAGGTGAATGCCACCCCTTCTCCTCTCAATGATGCACAAGTCGGAGCTCGTAAAAATTTAGCACCGATAATTGAAGGATATACGCGATACACCGCGCTTCTGCCAACGCCGCCTTCTTTTTACCATCAAACATACATTGTATGAACATCTTTCCCCTCAAGCATCGATATAACTATATATCTATATATATATATATGCCTTTGGCTCTTCAAAAAGAAATCCAAAAAGCGCCATTAAGTCTAATTAAAAGCCCGCTTTTCCTGGCTCTACATCAAACTCGAATGGAAGAAAATTAACTTTGCAACACAAGAGAATAATTATATACTTAATGCGTTGTGAAAAAAGTTGTTAAAAATTATCTATTTAGCAATAATAACCCACGTAGGAAGTTTCCTAGATTTTAAGACCTGTATGATTCATTTTATTCATATATTGAGCACCTAGGAAGGAAAATGGTTCATTTCTAAATGAAACTAAAGTTACCAACGTTGATTCAACGAAAAACTTAAAAAAAACAAATTTTTCTTGTTTATTTTTAACCAAAGTAAATCCCTCAAACCTTAAAATAAAAAAAAGGTGGGAAAAGCACTAATTTTTATTTTTCTTGGGTCCAATTTTTTCCAAAAATCACGCAATTTTATTTAAATCAGGGTTGCCACAAATATTTAATTTTATTTTTCCCTGATTTCCACAACAAAATTCTCACTTTTTCCCTGACCATAAAAAATATTCTGATTAGATACTCAAAAAAAAAAATGTTCTATTAAATTTATTTACAAATTTCATTAATTGTAAAATGATTCAAAAACATCAATAACTAAATTTTTAAATAAGTATTTAATTATGACTTTTCCACAGAGGAATTAAAATTCTTCAGAAGATTCAAATTCAAACCATTTTGAAACTCGACAATTTATAAGAATTTTATTACAAAACATAAAGAATTCCTAATGTTTTGTTACAATTTAAATAACCATGAAATTTTTCAACAAAAATTTAATTATTCACAAAAATCCTAATAAAGTCTTTCGCAAGAATTCAATTATTTTTAAAAGTAGTAAATTTTCTCAAAAAAAATGAAACTATTAAATTTCAAATTATTTGAAAAAATTGTAATAAAATTCGTTGCAATAATTCAATTATTTTCATAAACAATAATAATAATTCGATAATTTCATTTTTAAATCAATTTTTATTAGAAAAATTCAATTATTTAAATTGAACAAAAATAATTTATTGAATAATTAAATGTTTGTTAAAATTGAATTCTCATAAAGAATTTTATCAAAAAAATTTTAAATAATTGCATTCTTTTGACAAACTTTTAATAAAATTTTTAAGAATACTTACATTTTACGAGGAATTGGATTAAAATATTGTATCCAAAATTAATTAAAATCCTGCGATGAGTTTTATTATTCATGAAAATAATTTAAAAAAATTTCCAAAAATGTTATTAACATTTTTCTAAAATAATTGAATTTCGATGAAGAATTTTACTTTTTCTAAAAATAATTGAATTAAAAAATATTTGAAAAATTTACAAAATTGTATAGTTTTGCCTGATTTTTGTTGAATTTAGTAAAAATAAATGTTACGAAATTTATAATCATAACTAGCAAATTTTACACGCGCCAGCGCGCGGAACGTGGTTTTCCATTATGTAATTATAATGCAAATTATAAAAATTTTTATTTTCAATTTTGAATTTTTGAATAAATTTATAATTGAAATCTGAAAAATTCATCTATTTACATAAATAGAAGCATTCTTCAGAAGAAATCAATTATTTTTATAAATAGTAAAATTATTCTCAGAAATTAAATTATATTCAATACAATTTTAATAAAATTTTACGAAAGAATTAAATTATTCTATGAAATTTGCATAAATCCATTGAAACAATTCAAAAATTTAGTAAAGTGATTTAGTAAAATTTTTTTCTAATTTTTAATACAATTTTTCGAAAAAATTCATTTATTTTCCAATCTTCTAATAAATTCTTAGAAACAATTTAATTATTTTTAAAAATAGTAAAATTCTTCACAAGAATTAAATTATTTCTACAAATATAAAAATTTTCCACGGTAATTTAATTATATTCAAAACAATTTTAATAAACTTCAACAATAAAGTATTTAATTCGAATTTTTTACAAAACCGATTATTTTTAAAACTTCAAAGAAATTGTTTATGAAATTCAATTACTTTCATCATTTTCTATTAAAGTTATTAAAAAAATAGTTTAAACAAAATTAAAAGACATTCTTCAAAAGAATTTAATTAATAATTAATTCAAAGACAAAATTTCTTTGAATGTGCTCAGCTTTTTATTTGTCTTAAAGAAATTTGTCTTCGAATCAAAAATATTATTTAAAGAAATAATTTCTTTGATTCAAAAAACCTTAAAAATTGTCTTTCTTAAACGTAAAGAAAACTTTTTTTAACTCAAACAAATTTTATCTTTAATTCAAAGAGTGAGTTTGAATAAACGATTTTTTTCTTCCAAAAAAATCCTTTCAAATTATTTTCAATTATTTTCAAAAATTACGTTTAAAATTCTTTAAAACAATTTAATTATTTTTATAAATTGTAAGATTCTTCTCAAGAATTTGAATGACAAAATTCTTTTTATATAAAAAATAAAAAAAAATTATCTAAATTAACTGAATCTTTTTATATTTTGTTTTAATGTTTGGAGAAAAGTTGAAGAAGTCGTAATTTTTCAAAATAACTCGAAAAAAGTCTCAAATTACTCAATTTCCCTGTAAAAAAAAAAAAAATTTCTGACATTTCCTTCACTTTACTGACAAAATTTTCTTTTCCTTCTTAAATAGTTCGGGAATTCTTCAGCGCGCAGTGACTGAAATATTCAGTCGCAGCGTCAAGAACAATTATTTCCAAGCCATTAGAAAAGTACCTAAAAATTCTTTAATGAATATTGAACTTTTCTGAAAAAAAAGGTTTTAAATATTTTCCATATCCTGAATTCTTGAACAAAAATTTCAAGTAATAACTGCGTTGAAAAAAGTTTTTTCGTGTGAAAGAAATTTGTCATTGGTATTTTTCGGGAATCTCGAGAGGGCACTTTAAGTATAGTCTTCCCTCGAGCCTTTCCGATTGGATAAAGTTGGTGAAAAAAAAAATAGATAACAACCTTTAATTCTTGATCTATACACAAATAATTATACAACAATTAAACTATTTCATAGTTCATATATTTTAAACACTTGCACTTGCAAGTAAAATTTGTAGATCTCTGTATATGTAGACTAAATATTTTTTAATACATTTTCCAATGTTTTAAAAATAACATTGGAATTTATTCCAATGTTTCCAAAAAACATTGGAATTGTTTCCAAAAAACATTGGAATTGTTTCCAAAAAACATTGGAATTGTTCTAAAAAACATTCTTATTCGTTTTTTTTATTCAAATTTGTCCAAAGAATTTAATGATTTAAAAAAATCGTTGATAACATTTTTTATGAGAATTTAAGTTCAACAAACATGAAATTAATAAATTATTTATTTTTGTATTTCAATAATTGAATTCTCGTGGAATTTACTAATAAAAATGGTTTTAAAAATGAATTTTAGTTAAAATTTTAGATTATACCTGAATATTAAAAACATCAATTCTATGTGGATTTTAGAAATAATTAAATTTTGAATTAATGTTTCAAACTGAAATCATTGAAATTCATAATTTTTAATTTTATCTTTTTCTTTTACTAATTATTATTTTTACCAGTTATTAATTTTCTACTATTTATTACATATTAATTTTTATAAATTAAAAATTTTTTTGTTCATAAAATATTATTTTTCTTAAATTAAAATTATCCAAAAAACATTGGAATTGTTTCCAAGAAAAACATTGGAATTGTTTCCAAAAAACATTCTTATTCGTTTTTTGCATAAAACGAATGAAAAGTCTTTGAGAACCTAGAAACTTTTGAACAAAAACAAGTCACTGTAATTATAGAGTCAATTTTCATTCTCAAGTAATTAAAAACAAAAAAGGCAAAGTATGATGAAATTTTTATCTAATCAAAGATAGTGTGTGTGAGGGAGAGAGAGAGAGAGAGAAATAGCTGTCAGTGAATCTACGAGGACTGCTTAACCTTAGGTTAAATCAGAAGGCCTCAAGAAGTCTCCAGTACTAATTTTCTATTAAAGATTTCTCGGAAGCTCACGTCTGATTGATTGACGTTAAAAGTGATGTGAGTAAAATGACTACCTATGTCAAGGAAATGTCTAAGGCTTTGAGAATTTATTAAAACGATAATTTTCCAATTTAAATAATGAGTTACATAAAACTCGTTCAAGAGATATGGCGTGCATCAGTTGTTGTGTTTTCGACATGGGAAATATGCGCGCATATAAGCAAAAGATGCGTCTCTGGTATATAGCATCAGAGAAGAGAATGTATATGATGACTCAGAATTCAGACTATGTTTACACCCAGACCCCCATTTTCGTATAGATTAGAGTGAATTCAGAGAAATATATACTGCTTTTCTCTCCCCCTTAAATACTTTGCTTGTGTATATATGCTTCAAGTAATTTTCATTTCTCTTTTCATCATCAAGAATAAGTTGACTCGTCGTCGCGCAATATACTCAACTTACAAGACAAGCCAAGCTTGTGGACAGATCGCACGTCTTTCACATTAAACTCAATAGTCCGGAAAAACACATTTATGTTTCCTTTAGACGATGTTTAAATAAATATACACGATTATTCATTGCCTTGCCTTGCCTTGCACCGAAAGAATTTTTTCAAAATAAAAACTAATAATAAATCTCGAACAAATTTTAGCAATTATTAATGCATCGACAATAAGCAAAACATGGAATATTGGAGGAATTTAGAAAAAGGAAAAGCAAAATAATGCGAGCACGGTAAGATTGCAGAATGTAGAATGTTCATTGTCTACTCGCATAGTTGCACAAAAAGCATGAAAACTTTTATCAGCCATTTTCGCGTGCAAACAGCTTGGCTCGGAGGAAAAATCTACTTTTATGAAATGTCTCTCCCGAAGTGAATATTAACGAATTTTCCCGATGGAAAGCAATTTACTGTAACAACAACAACAAAGAGGAAAGAAGAGCAAAAAAAAAAACCCCCCCGAAAGATGTACTTTGAAACAATGTTAGCTTCCAGGTGTATCTGGAATAAAAACTTTTCTTCCCCCTCTCAATAACTTAAACCTATGGCGAATTGACTCAATTTGTCCCCGAAAAACATTTCACTTTCATGCTGACAAATTACAAATTTTTCAACTCAAATAAAAAAAATGTAATCAGTGTCAAGTGCCTATATCTATCAAACACATCTTAATAGATTGTTCAAAATATAATGTAATAAAAAACAGACTTAAATTAAAAAATCAACTGAAAACAATATTGAGTGAAACCCGAATGTTTAAAAAAGTCTTAAAACTGTTAGAAACCATAAACTTAATAGACTCTATTTAAAACAAACAATAGAAAAAGAATTTAAATATACAATGTTAAAAATTATATGTAAATAAACAAACAAACTGTACAACCGTCGCTAATGACCCTGGTATAGTCGATGCGACGTTATAAACACCTAATAAAAAAAACTAAAAAAAAACTGAGTATATAGAAACTTTCGTCACCATTGCAAAATTTATCCGTCAATCAAAACAATTATAAAAATCCCCCCATAGTAAAATTTTGATAGTTTAAAATAATTATCAGAAATTACTGAATTATGAAGATTGAAACAAAAACCCATAATTATCAATAAAATTAGGGGGAAAAAAACATATGCAAATGTTGAGCCCTTGAATTTAGAGATCATAGGGATCAGAAAAGAAGTGACCGACGCAGATGAAATTAATAAGTGTTTGATTATTGTGTTCCCTATTTCAAACATGATCATTCCCAAGGCTGATATTAAGTCTGTTACTATATAGGTTTACCGCCTTCTCGACACGTTGAATATCGTCTTCAACCACGACCTCAATCAGGTTTCAACTATTTGGGTCAGTTCGAAACTTCTATGTCTAGCGGAAGCAGCCAAAAGATGATTCTCAACTTGCAATAGTTTCATATCTGTATTTATTTGCCCGAAAATAATGCTACACAAGGAACTCTAAATTTATTCATGCCTCATGATTGACTCGACATTCCAATCAACTCTCAATCAACCAAATAAAAAAATATTTTCGATTAAGAATAAACATCGTTTTTGTAAAAATGAATTGAACATTAAAAATCTGAATGTGGGGTGAATTCATTGGATTACATAATCAAACCACAAGACAATGAAACGTGAGGTGTTAAAATAACACCAGTTTGGATTAAAATAATCTGCAACACTTTAATCCCTCTAGGAGTCAATTAACACCAAAAAGGATTAAAATAATCTATTTTGCTGTTATTTTTAACTATGAATGAAATTTTGTTTTAAATAAAACACCAAAGTCGACGATTTGGAAAAATTCAACGAATTTAGCTTCCCCAGAGAGAATAATAAGTTAGTTACTAACTTAGTTACCAACTTACTAACTAACTTAGTGGCAGTTACTAAATTCAATTGTGTTAAAATTTTTTTAAATTCTTGTCAAAATTTCAATTCTCTTTATAAATAATAAAATTCTTCTCTGATATTCAATTATTTTACAAAATTTTAATCATATTCTTGTCAAAATTTTAATTATTTTCAAAAGATTTATAAAATTTCATAATTTTTAATATTTACTATTTCAATAACTTTTTTAAAAAGAATTTCATTATTAGAAAAAATTTAAATACAATTCTACGCAAACATTCAATTATTTTCATAAATAATAAATTTTTTACAGGAATTCAATTATTAACAATTTTTTTATAAATTTCTTCGTAATAATTCAGTTATTTTCATAAATAATAACATTTCTACAGGGATTAAATTATTTTTACAAATAATAAAATTCTTTTAGGAATTCAGTTATTTTCATAAATAATAACATTTCTACAGGGATTAAATTATTTTTACAAATAATAAAATTTTTTTTTGGAATTCAGTTATTTTCATAAATAATAAAACTCATTGCAGAATTTCAATTATTTTTAATGCAATTTTAATCAAATTTTTCGAAAAATGTAATTATTCTTAAAAATTTTATTCAAATTTGTCCAAAGAATTTAATGATTTAAAAAAATTGTTGATAACATTCTTTATGAGAATTTAATTTTAAGAAACATGAAATTAATAAATTATTTTTTTTTTGTATTTAAATAATTTAATTCACGTGGAATTTACTAATAAAAATGGTTTTAAAAATGAATTTTAGTTAAAATTGTAGATTATACCTGAATATTAAAAACATCAATTCTACGTGGATTTTAGAAATAATTAAATTTTGAATTAATGTTTCAAACTAAAATCATTGAAATTCATAATTTTTCATTTTATCTTTTTCTTTTACTAATTCTTATTTTTACCAGTTATTAATTTTCTACTATTTATTCTATATTAATATTTATAAATTAAACATTTTTTTTGTTCATAAAATATTATCTTTCTTAAATTAACATTTAAATTTGTATTAACTTGTTACTAATGTTATTATTTATTATTTTTACAATTTTTAATAATTTTTGTCATTTATATGTAAAAATGTTTCAATTCTTTTTTAAAATTATTTAAAATTTTTTAAATATTAAGTTTCTTTATAATTTTATGACTTAAGACTCTACTTCATCGTCAGGGCATAAAAATTTAAGTCTTCGTCTATTTTAATTATTATTTTTTCGTAAGATAATTATTTATTTTATTGTTAAACTAATTTTATTTTTTTATTTCTTATTTTTATTCTTTTCTTATATAATTTTTATCTTATTATTTTAATTTTGAATATTTTTTTCGATAGACTCCCTGAAGAGGAAATCATTTAGACTTCGAAACGTTGGAGTAAATAAATATTTTATTCATTGTCCGAATGTTTTCGTTTAATTTGCCTTAAATTCATAATTTTTCATATTTTTGACAAAAAATGCTGTAGAATTAATTATTTTTAAAAGTTTAGCAGGATTTTTATTGAAATTATTTCGAGTTTTTATTTTTCAATATATATTTAATTGCAGGATTTCCGAATAATTGAAATTTTGGTAAAATTGAATTGTAAACGAATAAATTTAAAAATTCTCATAAAACTTATATTACAGCGTTTTGATTATTTTTCATAAAATTATAATTGAATTCCTTGAAAAACGTAATTATGTTCATGCAAGTTTGAATAAAATTCGACAAAAGAATTGAATTATTAAACAATTTGTTACTATAACATTCTTTATGAGAATTGAATTTTGAGAACGACGTTGAAGTATCCACAACGTTTATCAACGAAAAAAATTTATTTAATTCATCCAATTATTATTTTAATTTCAATATTTAATTATGAAATAATTATTATCAAAACATAAATATTGTTTTTCTAAATATTTTTGTGTCAATATTGTCGTTATTAATTAATTTACTAAGTGGAATAATTTTTTTTCGTTGATAAACGTTGAGGACTTCAACTTGGTTTTTGAGAAACATTCAATTATTCAATAAATAATTTACTTTTGCATTTAAATTATTAAATCTTTGTAGAATTTTCTAATAAAAATTGATTTTCAGTTCATAAAAATGAATTTCAATTAAAATTTTAGATTAGAATTGAATATTAAAAGAAATATAGAGTGAACATTTTGGAAATAATTGAATTTGGAAATTAATATTTTTGAAAAAGTTTAATTGAATTTTTTGAATATTATTTGAAGTTTTTATTTTCTAATATGCATTTAATTAAAGAATTTAGAAATAATTGAAATTTCGTGAAATTAATTAATTAATTATTATTAAAAATAATAGATATAAAGTAAAATTGTAGTTAAAAATTTTTGAAAATAATAATTGAATTGAAATAGTGAAAATAATTTTGTAGAAATGTAATATTTTTATAATATAAAATAATGCTATTATTAATCGTTTTAAAGTTATAAAAAAATTTAATAAACTAAAATTTCATTAATTGTAAAAAATGACACCAAAATTGATGATTTTAATCTTTTTTTTTGGTGTTAATTTAATCGGCAACACTTTTTAATACCTCACGATTAACTGTGAAAACGACCATAATAATTTGAGGAAAATTGAACTAATTTCTCATAAGCCGATATATATACCTAGTACACGTATGTAAGCTAACTAACAGTGAAATTTTGTATGAAAACATAAATTGCAAGGAATATGTAAATGCCATATAATGTGTGCGAGCGTAAAATATGAAATTGCTGACAAGAAACTATAACTATAGAATTTCGATAAGGCAAAAGGAGCAAGAGTGTATAATGAAATTTGTAAACGAGTCCGCCATAGTCCTTCTTTACGAGAAAGCTAAAATGGTTAAATCAAAGTCGTATTTACGATCAGCGGCACTGACCCTATTCCTGAACTTCCGTTTTCATTAACTTTTAATGCCCCAAAAAGAAACCGCTAAATGAGAAAAATCATCGTTAAAGTTTCGAGGAGTTGTACATGTACACACGCAGACACAAACACAAACACACAGGCCGAGCTAAGAAATGGACGATACACACGCTAATATCAATAAATCACGTGGCCGTGTTTTCGCCCAAGGACCAGCTGTGAAGGCACATTTACAGAGCCTCGTCGTGGCATTTTATGACTGTCCAGAAGCATGGGGGTCCTCCTTCGGCGCTTTGGGTCGGTAAAGAGGATACTCTCTAGCCTCACTTCTTTCCACCTCCTTAAACTCGGCCCTCACCCCTTTTCAACCAAACCATCTAAAGTACAATTTCCTTAGATATTGTATGTATATATGCGGATCGACTTGCGACTTTGCTTCATCCAAAGAAGGCTCAGCCTCCTGACCCCTCATTCCAAACGTCTAGACACTCACTCCACTTTGACGCAATAAATTGCTAATGCGAGAGAGAGGGACGAAACTCTTTGCCGGAGACAGAAAGAAGAAAGCGAAAAACATTGTCGAAAAGGGTCTCTCGCTTGAAATCGTCGTTTATCCCAAGTTATTCACCCACGTTAGTATCATGGAAATTTCAAATCTGACGACCACCAAAACTCTCAAAGTCTCAACTTATTTCTTTACTTTTACTTAAAATTTTTCAAACTCTTCCGGACGAAACTTTTTTTAAATGAACATCCATCCTTCGCGAATAAAGTGAATAAGGCAAATACAGCCAGATCTCTTCCGATTTCAAATTCTTTTTGCCATCATATTCCTTTCTCTCTTTGATTCCTTTTTCTTTTTTTTGATTCTCTCTTGTTTTTTTTGTTTCTTTTTTTTCTCCTCAATTTCTTTTTCTTTTCTTCCTCAATTTGCACTGTCATTACGGTATCAGACCTATACTGCATTTTATATATACAATAGTGGTGTCTCGTGTGACCAGGTTACGACCATTAACGATAAGACACGTCCCCTAGATTATACAATGCAACAGAAGAAATGAATTTCCAACGCAATAGAAGAAATGCATTTCAAAAATGGAAAATTACCGCAGCAATGCCTCGTTATTCGACAAAAGCAGGGACCGTCACGAAAAATGAAATTTTGATTTCGTTACGATATTCCAAAACAAAACGAAATTATTTAATGTATTTTGATTTTCATTCCGTAACGAAACAAAATTTACTTCCTATTTTGATTCTGATAACGAAACAAAATTTACATTCTATTTTGATTCCGATACTGTAACGAAACAAAATTCACATCCTATTTTGATTCTGATACTGTCACAGTAAATCGTGAGGTATTAAAAAGTGTTGCAGATTTAATTAACACCAAAAAATATTAAAATAATCAATTTTGGTGTTATTTTCTACAATGAATGAAATTTTGGTTTATTAAATTTTTTTAATTATTATAAAACATGAAGATATCGATAACTCCGAAGCTTCGACTCGGAGTTATCGATTTCTTCATGTTTTATAATAATTAAAGATAGCCAAGTATGATAAAATCATTATTTTATATTATAAGAATATTATTTCTTATAATATAATAATATATTTCTTATTAATAATACTTCAAAATTATTTTCTTTATTTCAATTCAATTATTATTTTTATTTTCAAAAATTTTTAACTTTAATTTTACTTTATATCTATTATTTTTAATAATAAATTAATTAATTTCACGAAATTACAATTATTCCTGAATTCTTTAATTAAATGCATATTAGAAAATAAAAACTTCAAATATTATTAAAGAAATTCAATTCAAACATGTCAAAAATATTAATTTCAATATTCGGTTATTTCCAAAAAGTACACTCTGTATTTCTTTTAATATACAATTATAATTTAAAATTTTAACTGAAATTCATTTTTATGAAATTAAAATCAATTTTTACTAAAAAATTCTACAAAAATTTAACTATTTCAATGCAAAAATAAATAATTTATTGAATAATTGAATGTTTCTCAAAATTCAATTCTCATAAAGAATTTTAGTAACAAATTTTTCAATAATTTAATTTTTTGTCGAATTTTATTAAAGCTTGCATGAACGTAATTACTTTTTTCAAGAAATTTAATTATAATTGTATGAAAAATAATTGAAACGCAGCTCCGATAAATTTTATGAGAATTTTCAAATTTATTCGTTTACAATTGAATTTTACAAAATTTTTATTATTCGCAAATTCTGCAATTAAAAATATATTGAAAAATAAAAACTTTAAATAATTTCAATAAAAATCCTGCTAAACTTTTAAAAATAATTAATTCTACAGCATTTTTTGTCAAAAATATGAAAAATTATGAATTTAAGGCAAATTAAACGAAAACATTCGGACAATGAATAAAATATTTATTCACTCCAACGTTTCGAAAACTAAATGATTTCCTCTTCAGGGAGTCTATCGAAAAAAATATTCAAAATTAAAATAATAAGATAAAAATTATATAAGAAAAGAATAAAAATAAAAAATAAAAAAATAAAATTAGTTTAACAATAAAATAAAATAATTATCTTACGAAAAAATAATAATTAAAATAGACGAAGACTTAAATTTTTATGCCCTGACGATGAAGTAGAGTCTTAAGTCATAAAATTATAAAGAAACTTAATATTTAGAAAATTTTAAATAATTTTAAAAAAGAATTGAAACATTTTTACATATAAATGATAAAAATTATTAAAAATTGTGAAAATAATAAATAATAACATTAGTAACAAGTTAATACAAATTTAAATGTTAATTTAAGAAAGATAATATTTTATGAACAAAAAATTCAATTATTTAAATACAAAAATAAATAATTTATTAATTTCAAGTTTCTTGAAATTAAATTCTCATAAAAAATGTTATCAACAATTTTTTTAAATCATTAAATTCTTTGGACGAACTTTAATAAGATTTTTAAGAAAAATTACATTTTTCGAGTAATTTTATTGAAATTGCATTTAAAATAATTGAAAATCTGCAATAAGTTTTATTATTTATGAAAATAATTGAATTCCTGTAAAAAATTTTATTATTTATGAAAATAATTGAATGTTTGCGTAGAATTGTATGGAAATTTTTTTTAATAATGGAATTCTTTTGAATAATTTTATTGACATAGTAGTTGTTAAAAATTATGGAATTTTAGAAAACTTTTGAAAATAATTAAAAGTTTGACAAGAACTTGATCAAAATTTTGTAAAATAATTGAATATCAGAGAAGAATTTTATTATTGATAAAGAGAATTGTAATTTTGATAAGAATTTTTTTAAATTTTTGAAGACAATTGAATTTAGTTACTAAGTTACTTACTTAGTAAGTTGGTAACTAAGTTAGTAACTAACTTATACTATTCTCTCTGGAAAAGCTAAATTCGTTGAATTTTTTCAAATCGTTGATTTTGGTGTTTTATTTAAAATAAAACTTCATTCATAGTTAAAACTTAAAAATAACTCCAAAATAGATCATTTCAATCCTTTTTGGTGTTAATTTAATCCTAGAGGGATTAAACTATTGCAGATTATTTTAATCCATTCTGGTGTTATTTTAACACCTCACGTTTTACTGTGGTAACGAAACAAAATTTACTTCCTATTTTGATTCTGATATTGTAATACTGCAAATCGGTTTTCTTATAAAAACAGAAATCGATTCGAATTCTATTTCAGATTTCGTAAGTAAAAACGATATTATCTTCTGATATATTTGACATTTGCAACAAAATTTAGGTTCAATGACACTTCTACATGCGCAGTATTATTTTATCAAAATTAAAACAAGAAAGAATTTTGATTTTGATATTAGAACCAAAACGAAATAGAGTGGAATTGTGATTTTGATATTGGAACCAAAACGAAACACAGTTGAATTTTGATTTTGGAACCAAAACGAAATTGAGTGGAATTTTGATTTTGATATTGGAACCAAATCGAAATAGAGTGGAATTTTGATTCTGATACCCATATCCGAATCAATACAAAAGTATTTTTTGATTTTGTTTTGATTCTGTGACGGTCCCTATGGACAAAAGAAAATCAAATTAAATATATTTTTATTTACATACCTTGGGGGGATATTATAAACATGGGATCTAATGTGAAATTGACAACCTTGTTATCTGACACTCATTTCAGTTTTGCTGGCAGACGTTTCTTCCTTGTCAGAGCGGGCAAAATGTTAACTCCACGTGAAACCAGGATATAAAGTTTACGTATCGTGTGAACCATTGCTCTGCGCCGAGAAACGTCTTAACGACGTAGTCTCGATTAGCCTTGGCCTACTATGTCAAAGTCTATCCAGGCACCTACTAACACAATTTTAATGTTGTTTACTATTTTTTTCTCTCTCCCAACAGTCTGTCGATGACCAAGGATCATGAAAGTATAATCATAACAATAGCAGATTATCAGAAAAGAAAGACCATCACACTTCGTTTGACCTATTCTTCAATATCCTTAGCGAAGGTGACGACATTCTTTGCACACAAAAATCTAAATCGACATTTATGTCATTCTCAACTTTTAAGAAACGTGGTATTAAATTTGATTGATTAAATTATAGAGGGGGACTACATTTATCGAGGGTCCGAAAGTAGACATTAAATCGCCGGGTTGCCACAGGTCAGGGATTTATATTAAAATTACAGAAAAAATAAAAATTTTATGGGGCTAAAGTTTTGAACGTTCAAATGAACGGAATGTTTTTTCACGTTGTGTTTTTGAAAATTACTGTCGAAATAGAAAAATTGTTGAAATTAATCAATATTTACTTTAGAATTAATTTGTTTTAATTTAAAAAATAATTTTTTCATAACGAAAATATGAATTAGAAGAACAAAAAAAATATTTTCGTTCATTTGAACGTTCGAAATTTTAGAAACAGAAAATTTTGATGAAAATTCTGAATTTTAGTGTTCTTTTTGTTTGCTTCTTAAACTATCAAATTGACAAGAATTCTAATACAAAACCTTCAATTTTTTCTACTTCTCACAATAATTTCTTTTAATAACCAACTTAGTTCTCGAAAAACAATCATAAAATTATTTAATGAATAATTTTACTTAAAGATTTCGGGTTGGTGAAGTTCGCAACGTTTATAGTAAAGGATTTTAGAAAAAAATATTTTTTTGAGGAAATTGTTATAAATTTTTGTAAACAAAATTGTACGATTAATTTTTTTAATAATGATTTACAAAAAGAAATATTTGTGAACAAAAAATATTATTTTTATTAGTAGGAAAATAATTTTTTTCTTTCAATCGTTGATCATAAACTTTGTAAACTTCACCGAAATGAAATTTCAAAATAAATTGAATTTCAAAAGATTACAATCTTCGCAAATAGATAAACTTCAAAGGTTTCTATTTGAAATATTTGAAAATTTTTATTTTTAATCTTCATAAAGTTTCGAACGTTCAAATGAAAGACAATATTTTTTTTACTTCTTCTAATTTGCACTTCTTAACAAAAAAATTATATTTTTCGATTAAAACAAATTACTTCTAAACTAAATGTTGTTTAATTTCTATTTTTTTGCATTTTTAAATATTAATTATCTGAAAAAATTAAGGTGAAAAAAAATTTCGTTCATTTGAACGTTCAAAACTTTAGCCATACATAATTTTTAATAAATTTAAATAGAAATTTTAAGAACATCTAATTAAAGAAAATCAATTATTTTTAAAAGTAATGAACTTCTTCGCATGAATTCAATAATGTTCAAAATTTTTTTTTAAATTCTCGTAAAAATTTCAATTATTTTTGTATAAATAATAAAATTCTTCTCCAAAATTCAATTATTTTCCAAAATTTTCCTCAATTCAATGATTTTAAATATCAACTATTTTAATAAAACTTTCCAAGAGAATTCAATCATTTAAAGAAAATTTCAATAAAAATTTCCCTGGAATTCAATTACTTATCAATTTTATTTAAAAATTTCTCCACACCAATTCAATTATTTTTTTATTTTCGAATGAAGTTTTTAAAAAGAATTCAAATATATTCGGAGAACTCACTATAGTTATAAGAAATTCAATTTTTTGGAAAATTTAAAATAAAATTCTTTTAAAAATTATATTTGAAAAAAATGTTGGAAAAATTCTTATTAACATTTAGATAACAAAATTTTCCTATAAAACATTCAATTATTTTTACAAATAATATATTTTTCTATGTGAATTCAATTATATTATTAAATTATAATTATATTAAAAATTACATTATTTAAAAAAATTTTGAGAAAATTCTTTACAACATTCAGTTGATAAAATTTAAATGTCAATAAAATTTTCCTAAATATAATTCAATTATTTTTAATACAATTCTTATTACGAATTGAATTATTTTCACAAATAATACATTTTTTATGCGAATTCAATTATATTTAAAAAACATTTTATCAATGCTCTTCGAAAGAAATCAATTTATTAATTTAAAAAATGTTTATAAAATGCTGTATAATTTCGGAAAATTATAATAAAATTGATCATGGAATACAATTATTTTCGTAAAATATAACAATCTTCCTAGGAATAAATTATTGTCAAAAATGTTTTTAAAAATCATCTAAAAAATTCAATTATTTTAGTAAAAAATAAAATTCTGCCAAGTAATTCAAAATAAATTTTAATAAAATTCTTCACAAAAATTCAATTCTATTTAAAAATAAAATTTATCACAGGAATTTAATTATTTAAAAAATGTTTAATAAAATTCTTCGTCAGATTTCAGTTATTTTCATTTTTTTAAATGAAATTTCTGAATGGAAGTTAATTACTCTTAACAAGTTTTTAAAAAATCTAAAGAATTCAATTCTTTAAAAAATTTTGTGCAATAAAATTCTTCACATGAAATTAATTATTTTTATAAATAATAAAGCTTGTCGGAGAATTTCAATTTTTTTAATACAATTTTTAATAAAATGATAGAAAATTACATTAATTCTAAATTTTTTTTTAAATTCACCGAAAAAATTCAATTATTTAAAAAAAATTTGATAACATTTTTCATAAAAAAACAATTTTAAGAAATATTTATTTATTTCATAAATTATTTATTTTTGTATTTAAATAATTTAATTCTCGACAAATTTTCTACTGAAAATTAATTAAAAAAATAAATTTCATTTAAATTTTAAAATCATAATTAAATATTAAAAGCATAATAACGTGAATGTTTAGAAATAATTGAATTTTGAATAGAGTTCAGAAATTAAAATCTTAGTTTTGAATTTATAGTTACAATATTTTTATCATGTATAAAATAATTATTTTACCACTCTGTCATCTTAAATTTATCATCAAATGTGAAGGTATCTAATATTTTTTTGTAGTGAATCAGAATATTTTTCAGAATCAGGGAAAACGTCCAAATTTTGTCTGGAATTCTGTGAAAAGTGAGTCAATAATAAAATTAAATTTTTGTGGCACTCCTGAAATGACAATACCAATTTGTGTGACGAAAATTTATTTCCAAATGAGGTAAAATATTACGAAATTCTTTTGAATGTGCAAATAATATTTCAATATAAAAAAAAAAGAAATTATCTTCACTAATTAAGTTGACAGTGAAGTTAGGTAACCATTAGTTTTCAACAAGAGATTAATTAAAATTGAAAACAAAATTGTCTCTGAAGTGAAATATAGAATATACCCGATGCTTATCATATAAAATTCACTATTACTCAAGCTAAATCCCAAGAGAAGGAACTCAAGTGTTTATACTTGAGGAAACTGCATCAAAATCTGAATTTCCGTCAGCTTTGAATATATGTCTCAACTCAAAAAAGGCCGAAAGATAGATCATTAATTTAATATATGGAAGAAAACTCTTACCTCGAGACCTTTTTGCTCAGAAATAAGATACACACATACACAACTGTATATCCATTAAAAAAAAGCCAGAAGATGAAACTAATTTTCCGTTTCAATTTCCTTTTTTCGAATGCAATTTTTTTTTGCCCACAGTTCGAAAATGTTATTATTGTATGTGTGTGTTTGATAAAGGGAGGAATGTTTGTTTGGCGCGAAAAACATGATTTGTAGTATAGGGCGCAATGAAACTCGCATGTTTCTTTACGTGAAGCTGATAACTATTGATTTACCGGCTCATCGCAATGAATCTTTAATTAACTAACGAGTCTGTGGTCATTAGCCCTCCTCATTCCTCTCTAAAATTCCCTCTTCGTCAGACCTTACATTTCTCACTATTGCCAGCCCCGTTACGGACCACTCGGTCGTAAAAGGACACTTGCGATGAGTCTCGGAAAGCCAATCGACTTTGTCTTCAAACCACAAATGAGAATACCGGGATTATTTCAACAGTCGAGGAGAAACGAAACTCGAGAATCGCTACAAAGTCTCAGAGCAAATTGTTTTTTACGATAACGAGGGAAAACGATAGAAATTGAAACAATTTTCCAAAAAAATTTCACGCCATCAACAATCCAAAATTGTCTCTTCTTTGTATGATAAAGAAATTAATAATGAATAAAATATCACGTCGTAGGGTGAAAACTCAGTTAGGGTAAAAAAAATTATATATGATCAGAAGAATTAAAAAGTTTTTAACATCTTTTTTCTAATTACGAATTGACGGATCAACACTCATAATATCTTTTATTAAACCTACAAAAAAATAAAATGAAATTTTCAAACTTTGATAATTAATATTGTCATTGTTTAACTGTTAACCGCCACAATAAATCGTGAGGTATTAAAAAGTGTTGCAGATTAAATTATCATGAAAAAAAGATTAAAATAATCAATTTTAGTGTTATTTGTTACAATGAATGAAATTTTAGTTTATTAAATTTTTTTATAACTATAAAACATGAAGATATCGATAACTTCGAGTCTTTGTCTCGGAGTGATCGATTTCTTCATATTTTATAATAATTAGAGATTACCCAAGTAATAAAATCATTATATTATAAGAATATTATAGTTTTTGAAAATTATTTTCATTATTTCAATTCAATTATTATTTTCAAAAAATTTTAACTACAATTATACACTGAGAGAAATATGCTATTGAATCAACAACATTTCTGCCGAAAGTATAAAAATTATTGATTCAAAAGCATATGCTATAAAATTCATAAAATATGATTTCAATTCTATAGCATATGCTTTTGAATCAATATTTTTTATACTTTCGGCAGAAATGCTGTTGATTCAATAGCATATTTTTCTCAGTGTACTTTATATCTATTATTTTTAGTAATAATTGATTGATCAATTTCACGAAATTTCAATTATTACTAAATTCTTTAATTAAATGCATATTAGAAAATAAAAACATCAAATAATATTTAAAAAATTCAATTAAACTTTTTCAAAAATATTAATTTCCAAATTCAATTATTTCCACAAAGTTCACTCTATATTTTTTTTAATATTCAATTCTAATCTAAAATTTTAATTGAAATTTATTTTTATGGAATGAAAAACAATTTTTATTAGAAAATTCTACAAGAATTTAACTATTGAAATGAAAAAGTAAATAATTTATTGAATAATTGAATGTTTCTCAAAATTCAAACCTCATAAAGAATTTTACTAACAAATTTTTTAATAATTCAATTCCCTTGTCGAATTTTATTAAATCTTGCATGAACATAATTACTTTTTTCAAGGAATTCAATAATAATTGTATGAAAAATAATTTAAGCGTTGCGATGAGTTTTATGAAAATTTTGTAATTTATTCCTTTACAATTCAATTTTACAAAATTTCAATTATTCAAAAATTCTGCAGTTAATTATATATATATTAAAAAATAAAAATTTGAAATAATTTCAATAAAAATCCTCTTGAACTTTTAAAAAGAATTAATTCTACAGAACTTTTTGTCAAAAGTATATTATTTTATATTATCAATATTGTTACTGTGACTTCTTCAAAATTATTTTCATCATTTCGATTCGATTATTATTTTCTAGAATATTTAACTAATTTTTTTTTTAAATTAACATTTTTAAATAATTTTTGAAAACGGTATTTGAGAATTTGCCAATATATTTGTTTAAATTTAAATTTCACGAAATTTCGATGCGGTATTCGAAAATTCTTCAAATTAAATACAATGTAAAAAAAATTTTGGAAATTTTCCTAAAAAATATTTAGGAAGCAAGTTCTACTAATTATTTAGAAAAATGTACTAACATAAATAAGAAATTTTTTTTTAATTTATCGAAAACTTCCTATGAATTTAGAAACATTCCCATGAAATAATGAAAAAAAAAATACCAAAAGTTTGAAAAAATTCTCTTAACCATTTTTAGGAAAATTTCTTTATGAAAATGTAGGAAAATTTCTGGATTTGGAAATTTAAAAATATTTTCACGTAACTTCAAATTGTTGAAAAAACATTAAATTTAATTTCTTCATAAAAAGTAATTCTTCAAAATTGTCATTTAAAAGTAAAGAAAATTAAAAATTTTCAAATATTTTTATTTGAACGTTTTCAAAATTATTCAATTATTTAAATACAAAAATAAATAATTTATTGTATAATTGAATGTTTTTTAAAACTTAATTCTTTTAGAAAATTTTATCAACAAATTATTATTAAATAATTATATTCTCTTGACCAATTTTAATAAAATTGTATTATTTAAATAGGAAAGTAAATAATTTATTGAATAATTGAATGTATCTAAAAATACAATTCTCATAAAGCATTTTAGTATTCTGAAATTAAATATATATTGAAAAATAAAAAGTTAAAATAATTTCAATAAAAATTCTATTAAACTTTAAAAAAAATTAATTCTACAAAATTTTTTGTCAAAAATATCAAAAATTAAGAATTTCCATGATTTTAGTTTGATATTTTTTGAAAAATTTAATTATTTCTAAAAATCCACGTTATAATGCTTTTAATAACTAAGTATAATTTAAAATTTTAACTGAAATTCATTTTTAAAATCATTTTTATAAGTAAATTCTACGAGAATTCAATTATTTAAATACAAAAATAAATAATTTATTAATTTCAAGTTTCTTGAAATTAAATTCTCATAAAAAATGTTATCAACAATTTTTTTAAATCATTAAATTCTTTGGACGAATTTGAATAAGAATTTAAGAATAATTATATTTTTCGAGGAATTTGATTAAAATTGCATTAAAAATAATTGAAATTCTGCAATGAGTTTTATTATTTATGAAAATAATTGAATTCCTAAAAAAAATTGTTAATATTTATAAAAATATTTGAATCTTTGTAAGAATCTTATTATTTATGAAAATAATTGAATTATTGCGAAGAAATTTATTAAAAAATTTGTAAATAATTAAATTCCTGTGAAAATTTTTTATTATTTATGAAAATAATTTAATATTTGCGTAGAATTGTATTGAAATTTTTTTAAAAAATGGAATTTTTTTGGAAAATTTTATTGAAATAGTTGATATTGAAAATTATGGAACTTTAGAAAACTTTTGAAAATAATTGAAATTTTGACAAGAATTTCATTTCAGTTTTCTAAAATAATTGAATATCAGAGGAGAATTTTATTATTTATAAAGAGAATTGAAATTTTCACGAGAATTTAAAAAAAATTTTTGAATACAATTGAATTTAGTAACTATGTTACAAAGCTGGTTAGTAAGTTGGTAACTAAGTTAGTAACTAACTTATTATTCTCTCTGGAGAAGCTAAATTCGTTGAATTTTTACAAATCGTTGACTTTGGTGTTTTACTTAAAATAAAATGTCATTCATTGTTAAAAATAACACCAAAATATATTACTTTAATCCTTTTTGGTGTTAATTTAATTCTAGAGGGATTAAACTGTTGCAGATTATTTTAATCCATTCTGGTGTTATTTTAACACCTCCCGTTTTACTGTGGTTAATTGAATCAAAAAAGAATATAAAGTGGTGTTTTAAAAATTTTAAATACAAAATGTGGCTTTATACGTAGTTTTCTTGTAAACCTTTGAAAAAGCAATTTTTATATGTCAATTCTCGAGATTAGATATCAAAGCCGAAAAGACGAAATTGAAAAGCAAACAGAAGTACTACTTTATTCTTTGAGCGAAACGACGGAACAATTTTGAAGAAATCACCTCATTTTAGTCTAGACTGAAGACATCAGAGCATAATATACACTTTGGTGGGCAAGATACGATGTGCTGATCGATGTCGTTACGTCTGAGCTTGACACAGACCCTCCGGGTAGGTAACGAAGTGAGGAAAGACTCTCCTTTCAGCTCTGGATGTGGAGAAGAAAGAAAAGGATTTGATAGAAAAAGAAAAAGAGAGGAAAAAAAAACTCAGAAAGAATCGAAGATCGTAAAGGAGTTGCGAGGAACCTTTGAAAACGAACAAGTAAGAAACCTTCTACTCTCGAACAGAAGATTTAAAAGTGGATCTCTTTCCTTTTTTCCTCCCCCCCCCCTTCTATCCCTACTTCGATCCTTGACGTCTATTCCTATTTCAATACAGCCTCTGAGTTCCTTCAAACGGGGTGGTTTGCAACTGCCAGGACATTGTCGACATTCCGTTCGCGCTGTAGTACTAAAGTTTGTCCGCAAGTGGAAATTGCCGAGGCAACGTCATTACTAACAGACAGCCGGAAGGGGGAGGGAAATACCGTTGGAACGCGATGCTCTCAACACATTACACCTGAATTGCTTCTCTTAGCAAAAAAAAGAAGAAGAAGAAGTGTAAAGAAAATTTATAGAAAAGAATTTTAACTCTCTTATAATATCAAACGTTTGTCTGCTTCTTCAAACACGCAGCGCCTATTATACCGAGATAAATATATTTTATTCTTGAAAGGATGAATACACCATCATCTAGGATTCAAATATCACCATAATCATCATATTTAACGTGAATATCTCGAAGATAAGTAAATACCAACAAAATTAGCATCTCAATTAAGGTACGACGAGGGAATATTGCAACTGTTATGCGTTTTAAGACGAACACTCAGTGTAATTACCACTATCTGCAATGATCAAGTCGAACAACCAGTGTAATTGAAACTTGCGGCAATAATCTATTGTAACTAACATTGTAGTTATCGTATCATTGTTTATCACACTGAATGTGACTTTCATTAATTGAAAATGCTACTGAATGTAAATCCACTTGTTTGAATCCACCAACAACAATATTGAAACTACCATTGTATGATGTGAACTACTTGCAAAGCATTGCTTATAATTACTTCGTAACATTGAAATAATAACATTTACAAATTTTTACTCCAAAGGTTGAATAATAAGTTTAAAGGAAGTCAAGTTGCATCCATTAATAACACAATGTAACACCAAAAAATGGGTTTTTTAATTTTTGTAGACCCCATTTTAGGTCCGTTATTTTCGATTTTTTAACTCTGATTTTAAATATGTCATGGATGGCCATAAGAAGTTAATAACTAACAAATTCACAATCAGTGACCAGGAGAACATTCATTCATAGCTTTCTTGAAAGTATCAAATTGATGCCCAAAGTCTGGATCAAGTTTTTATTTGATCTACATTTTTGGAATCAATTCGTTGCCATTTGATATTTTTATGTTAACAGTGAATTGGTATACTACTGTGACTAATTCGGTTTAAAAGAATAGATTCAATACGAAGTCCCGCAAGTTGTTTTTATCAAGATTTCGAGCCTAATGTCATAGAAATTAAGGATATTCATTTTTTGATGAGCATAGGTTGTAAAAAAAAGAGTATTGGGTACTGAAGTTAAACTCCCGCTTAAGTCTGGCTTGCATTACTAAAGGCCAACGGCCAGACCAAGGGTTGTAATCAAGAGCCATAACCTGATATCACTACCTGCCGATCTGCCACACGGATTAAATGGACGGCACGCGGTTTATATGGATGGCACTATCTCCCAAGCTCTCTTTTTTCTCTTTCTCGCTCTCTTTCTGTCTTTTTTTCCCCTTACTCTCTTCTCCTATCTATCAATCACGCTCGTATGCGATCCAGAATCGCTCATTATTTTCCTCCTTTTAACCCATAGAGACGTTACTCATTCAGTCATTCAAGAAGAAGAGATTCATAGAAGGAAAGTCATAAACTTTAAAAAATCAGATTCATCCACTTCTTTCTAGTCTTATATTCTCATTCAATCCAATTAAGAAAATGAATTTCCAGAACTTCTTCTACAATGTTTGCATTACTGTCTCTTAAAGAAAGAAACATAATTTATCTAAACTAAATTCAATTTGAATAAAGAATTTCGAAAGTAAATACGATAACGTTAAATTAAAAAGAAATTCCTCACAGCGAACGGAAAGTTGGTAATAAATAAACAATGTGAACGTCACGTTTGACTAAAACTGAATAAATCTACATACTGTGTCAGCATGTAAAGACAAAAAATGGCCATTCGAAAAATTATGATGAAAATTAAACGGGCCAATTGAAACACATTACACACCATTAAGATTTTACGATTTATTTGCGTGCACTCAAAAAAAGGATTCACTAAATCCGCATTGTCCGAAAGTGCTACTCTTTGCCAAAAAAAAGGAAAATAATAGAGGAAACACAACTCCCGAGACTCTGTTAATGTGATGAATATAATACGAATATGCGAAAACATGAATGTGCTGTGTCACTGTTTATAATTCAAAACATACCCATCTAAACTTGAATCTATGCTCGAGAGAATTCACCAAGGAGTTTTTCTTCCTTTTTTTTCTATAGAATCAAGAATCCTAATCGATTTTTGTTGTTTTCTTCTCAACATCATAAATCACCAATTATGTATGCATTGTTGGATAGTATGAGATTTGAACTAAAGATCTCGCGTAAGTTAAATTAAGCAAACAGTTATTGGATTATCAATCAAGATATACTGGACTCTATAGACATCTGGGATTCATGTGATTGAAGGTGGAATGTGATTTTTTTTTCACTGAAAAGTTGGCCTAGTTCCTATCGGATTTGTCATCAAAAACGAAAACATTAATAGTATCCGCATTGCGGTTATTCAAAGACTCCTGATAATGCCAACTACTCACTTTTTACAGTCTGCTTTTCATTTATTACACGTCGTGAAACTGATATGTGTAATTTAAAAAGTACTTTAGTCAAAAATGCTCTCGTTTATCACAAAAAGAAACGTTTTTGATTTCAATTTTCGTGAAAAAGGGGTAATAAATTTTTGGAATAAATAAACAATCTTTGTATATGTATATATAGAATAATTCAATCTCTAAATTTGGATCAGTAAAACTATCACGGGAATCAAACAGTACTCAAAACTTTGACTGATGAATCAGTGATTTAACAGTTATTCACTAATCGGTTCAGTAGTTTTCTTTCCATCTTCGTATTACTGAATTAAATCAGTGAATTCAACGCAGTCGCAGAAGTAATTGTCAGAAAAATCAGTTTTCGTTTATCAACTAATGTCAAAGTGTTTGTTTCTTAATTTTGTGATGTTTTTAAAAACTCTAATAATTAATTAAAAACATGCACTGATACTGCAATTCGTAAATATTTTACTAATTGTTTATTTTAATAGCTGTGAGGTAATTACAATTAAATTGAATTGCTCTTCTTAAAGTTACATTCTAACCTAAAATTTATCATTTGTAAACATGATTTTCAAACTTATTTTTGATAAAAGTTGTACACTAAAATGTATTGCATAAATTATAAAATCGAGTATGAGATTTTACATAATAAAAATTGATATATAAAAATATGCTATAATGTTAAATGTCATGATTTGTAAATTCTGTTCATTCAAATCTTCAAATGAACGAAATCTTGTCGATAATCTATAAATATTTTTAACAACTGCTAATTGCAATTAAAACCAGAAAAAGGTAAATTAAAAATTTTGTCACTTTATTATTTATTTTTTAATAATAAATTTTTCTAATTTATTAAACTATAAATATTATTTTTAACAAAAAATATCTAGTTTTAATTTTTGAAAAGATAATTTAGTTAAATATAATAATTATACTTTTGATAAAATTAAAAGACAGCAATAAAATAACTTAAATATTTCAATTTTTGTTTTGTAGAATCTCATAATTTATGCAATATATTTTAGTTTACAAATTTGATTAAAAATAAGTTTGAAAATCATGTTCATAAATGATAAAGTTTAGGTTAGAATTTAGCTTTAAAAAAAGCAATACAATTTTATTGTTATTACTACACAACGACTAAGATAAATAATTAGTAAAATACTTATACGATTTACAATGTTAGTGTTTTAAATTAACTCATCAAAGAATTTCAGGTATTTTCTTAAATAGTAAAATCTTTACAAAAATTAAATTATTTTCAACAACAAAATTTCTGGAAAGAATTTAATGTTTCTTTTTGATTCGTTACAAAATATTTCAAAAATTCACTATTTTCTAAAATTTTATGAAAGAATTCAATTTTTAAAAAGTTTCCAATAATATTTTTCGAAAAAATTCAATTACTTGCTAAAATTGTAATAAATCCTTCGAAACAATTCGTTTATTTTTAGACGTTCGAGTAAAATTAATAGAGAAAATGAAATTATTTTTATAAATAATAAAATTGTTCTCAAGAATTCAATTATCTTCGATACAGTTTTAAGAAGCGTGTGAATAATCAAATATTTAATTATAATTATTATCAGACACGATAATTTTGAAAAGTTGAAAAAATTTTTTGTTCAATTTAATTATTTTTAGAAACTTTTCGTTTAAAATAAGGTATTTTAAAAAATTTCATTTGTTCTTAAAAAGAACTTAAAGAAATTCTTCAAAACAATTAAATTATTTACAAAAATTTTTCTAATAAATTTATTTAAAAGAATTTAATTTTCAATTAATAATTTTAATAAAAGTTTAATAGTAAACTTATTTTTGGTAATTAATAATAAAATCGATTATATTCAATAAATTAAAGATATTTTTTGTCGAAATGCAATTACTTTAATTATTTTCTATATTTTAATAAAATTCCTGTAGTAAATTATATCATCTTAGAAAATGTTGAATTACTTTAGAAACTTGAAAGAAATTAAATTATTGTAATGAATATATAACTAAATATAATTTTATTTTTTGTGTTTTTATAGAATGTTTCCTTCAGGCAATTTTTACTTCAGTGATGTTAATTGACTGAAAATATTCAATATTTTTCAATGTAATATTTACTGAAAAATAAAAAATTTGTTGAATCTTATTAAAAAGAATACTTCACTGTTTTTTAAATAGAACGTTATTGATCTTAACATTCTTAACTAATTGATTCAGTAATTTCTTCTCACTATTTCAATCAGTAGTGGTTATATCACTGATTAAATTAGTAAGATTTCACTGATTCACACTCACTAAATTCCATTTATTTGAATTAGTGAGATTCCACTGAAAATCAGTGCAATTTCACTGATTCAAATTTAGAGAGCAGAATTCACAAACAGATTTCGAAAATTTAATTTAAAATTATAATGTTACATTTAATAAACACAATTTTTAGCAATATGGGAAAATAGGATTTTTAAGATTCATTGAAAGCAGGAGAATCTGGTACTAACTGTTCCGCCATGTTGTCTCATAAGCACGTTCACGAAACAATTTTTTGTTGAATCAGCTAATACTTTACCTCTTCAATAAAATCTGACTCGTAAGCGTAAGGATGTGTTCAATATATAACTTATATGTGAACTTGAATAAGATTAAAATTACAGTTCCATAATTCACGACAACGAAATAAAATAAACTTATACTAGAAAGAAAATTAAAATCATTTTTCATTAATTTATAATCTTGTTAAACGTCATCCCTTGATTTTTATAACATAGCATATATATTTTCAAACTTTGCTTAAACCTTTCAAAAGGAAATGAATCATATGGTAGATACATGTACACTATTCAAAAACAGTATCCTTTCCAGGTTTCAATTTTCACCATGAAATGGAATGAAAGAGGCATTTAGATAGAGTATAGAAGCATATATTTCACTTGATTTACGTGGAAGTCGCGACTTCAACTTATAAGACTTGCAATCAGCTGACTAGTCCATTCACTACAAAGAATTTCGAATTTGTAATCAAAATTTCTGAATTCAATATTCGAGTAACTTTTTTCTTCATAAAAGTATAAACATTCGCGGTTTATGTTTGAAAAAAAGTATATATAAATACATTTGCAATTATTTTGACAGAAAAAATCGGATAAAACTGTTTCTTTTCCTTATTACGTGACTGCAGTCACATAGACTACATTTTAAAAGTATTACAGTAGTGTTTACCACTTCTCGAACATTCAACTTTAACATATCTGGATTGTCGAGAAATTGGTTTCACACATAAAACAGATGACTCATTGCAACTCGATTTTGACATTACCGTAATAATCGTATAAATCAAGTTCACGAAGGTAAGCAAGAAATATATTTCTAAAATACATATAGAAAATTTTTTTACTGTGAATTCAATCCACTATTATTATTTACATTACTAGGAACGATTCGCGAGGAAAACTTTGTGCTTACTTTTTTTAAATAAAATTTTCAATTAAAAAAAATGAATTTAAACCTTATGAAATCAAATTAATTTTTCATAAATGTAAAATATTAATTGGAATATAGATTATTAATAGTATTGTGGTTATGAGAATAACCGCAATAATCATATACTCTGAGACAGGGGATCCAAAAAAAAAGTCAGACAAAATACTGGAAAAAATTAAATATTTAGAATTCACAAGAAAATTATGAATTTTTGTTTCTCTTTTGTTTGCATCATAAACTATAAAATCGCCACGAATTCTAATAAAAAAAACCATCAATTTTTTCTATTTCTGACAATAATTTCTTATTTAAACAACTTTAATTTAAAATAAATAACTTTAATTCTTCATTCATATTTAATTTAAATAATTTTTGTTCTAAATAACGAATTCTTGAACAATTGTAATAAAATTATTATAATAATATTTTATAATAATATTATAATAATATAATCTATTCGATCAAATGACTTCAATCAAATGACTCTTTCATCAAATGCTCTCTAAATTTGAATTAGTAAAAATGTTTATTAATTTGAATAAGTGACTGACTTTTTGCTTTTGAATTAGTAAGGTTTACTAAATAAATAGTAATTTCTACTAACTTATTAGTAAACCTTACTAATTCAAAAGCAAAAAGTCAGTCACTAATTCAAATTAGTAAACATTGTTACTAAATTCAAATTTAAAGAGTGTCTATTTGATCAGATGGCTTTTCGATAAAATTTTTCCAATTTTTTACACAGAGGGAAAATGAATATATGCAAGTGAAAATATAATCGAGTTTGAACCACCTAACCTATGTGTTACAATATGACCTAAAATAAAATATTCTAACCAGATCTAAAATAAGTACACACATCAAACACGTGTCTGTGTTTATACGTGTTGTGCGAATAAGGCGACACTGAAGCTTTATATCAGTCGTTATATTGCCTGTGGCCAGAAACTGGACTGAGCTAGGCAATCTCGTTGTTATTTACATAGCCGCAAACAACACACGATTAATACCAAAGTTAATATACACATGAGCCTAGATTAGTCCAATGTCGAATACGGAGAAAAAAAGAACAGACCTAACAAATTTTTTTTATTCTTACAAACTTTTTTGTCAACCCAACAGATTTATTGTTGTAAGAAACAATTTTAATTGTTAGGACAACAAATTAAATTTGTTTGTTATATTAACAATCTTTTTGACAACCTAACAATCTCACAGTAAATCGTGAGGTATTAAAAAATGTTGCAGATTAAATTAACACCAAAAAAGATTAAAATAATCAATTTTGGTGTTATTTTTTACAATTAATGAAATGTTAGTTTATTACATTTTTTTATGATATTTTATAATAATTAAAGATGACCAAGTAATAAAATCATTATTTTTTTGTATTATAAGAATATTATACTTCTTCAAAATTATTTTTATTATTTCAATTCAATAATTATTTTCAACAATTTTTAACTACAATTTTACTTTATATCTACTATTTTTAATAATAATTAATTAAACAATCGCACGAAATTTCAATTATTCTTAAATTCTTTAATTAAATGCATTTTAGAAAATAAAAACTTCAAAAAATTCAATTCAACTTTTTAAAAATATTAATTTCAAAATTCAATTATTTCCAAAAAGTTCACTCTATTATTTCTTTTAATATTCAATTAAAATCTAAAATTTTATCTGAAATTCATTATTATGAAATGATAATCAATTTTTATTACAAATTTTACAAGAATTTAATTATTTAAATGCAAAAGTAAATAATTTATTGAATAATTGAGTGTTTCTCAAAATTTAAATCTCATAAAGAATTTTAGTAACAAATATTTTAATAATTCAATTATTTTGTCGAATTTTGTTAAAACTTGCATGAACATAATAATTTTTTTTTGGAGGAATTCAATTATAATTGTACGAAAAATAATTGAAACGCTCCGATAAATTTTATGAGAATTTTCAAATTTATTCGTTTACAATTGAATTTTACAAAATTTCAATTATTCGGAAATTCTGCAATTAAATATATATTGAAAAATAAAAACTTAGTTAATTTTAATAAAAATCCTGTTAAACTTTAAAAAATAATTAATTCTACAGAACTTTTTGTCAAAAATATATGAAACATTAAGAATTACAATGATTTTAATTTAAAACTTTTTGAAAATTTAATGATTTCTAAAAATCCACGTTATAATGCTTTTAATACTCAAGTATAATCTAAAATTTTAACTGAAATTCATTTTTAAAACCATTTTTATTAGTAAATTCTACGAGAATTCAATTATTTAAATAGAAAAATAGATAATTTATTAATTTTATGTTTGTTGAAATTCAATTCTGATAAAAAATGTTATCAACAAATTTTTAAAATCATTGAATTCTTTGGACGAATTTTAATAAGATTTTTAAGAATAATTACAATTTACGAGGAATTTGATTATAAGTGCATTAAAAATAATTGAAATTCTGCTATGAGTTTTATCATTTATGAAAATAATTGAATTCCTAAAAGAATTTTATTGTTTACTTAAATAATTGAATCCCTGTAGAAATGTTATAATTTATGGAAATAATTGAATTATTTCGAAGAAATTTATTTTTAAAAATTTGAAAATAATTGAATTTCTGTAAAAATTGTTATTTTTTTTGAAAATAATTGAATGTTTGCTAAAAATTATATTGAATTTTTGTTTAGTAATAGAATTCTTTTGGAAAATTTAATTGAAATAGTAGATATATTGAAAAATTTGGAATTTTAGAAAACTTTTAAAAATAATTGAAATTTTGACAAGGATTTGATTGAAATTTTGTAAAATAATTGAAAATCAGAGAAAAATTTAATTATTTATAAAGAGAATTTATATAAATTTTTATAAATTATTTAAGATAAAATTTAATTCATAGTTAAAAATAACACTAAAATAGATCATTTTAACCCTTTTGGTGTTAATTTAATTCCAGAGGGATTAAACTGTTGCAAATTATTTTAATCCATTCTGGTGTTATTTTAACACCTCACGTTTTACTGTGCTTTTTTCTCCGCGAAGATTTTTTAAGTGTAGAAAAACTTTTCTATCAATTAATAGAACACCATTGTTCCTGTAGTTTAGGAAAAGTCTTTTGCGAAGAATACAATTAAAAAAATTAATTTTTTATTTTGTTCTATTAGAACTTTATAGAAAGGACCTAGTATTAAATTTTTTGCAAATACCCTTATTATTGTCACTTCATTACACTGATTCCAATTTAGTTAATTGATTTACAAATACAGTTTATATTTTTCCAGGAAAAAAGGGACAGTCTCGAGGACCATGTTTTCATAAATATCCTCTTGAGACTTTTACTTTGATAAACAAGACCTACTCATTAGTGACGAGTTTGTAAAAATATCAAAAATAAAATTATAATTATATAACTATTAACTAGGGATTTAAATCTGAAAAAAAATTCTAACTCGGGTAAATCTAACACGAAATTCCATAGTTAAAACAATCAGAATTCTGGTAAAATTAACTAGAATTTTGGTTAACCTAACCGGAAAAAATATTTAACACGAAATTCTAGTTAAAAAGAGGATTTTTGGTAATTCCGACCACAGAACTTTTTTTCAGTGAATCGAAAAAATATACATGAATTTTACAAAATTATTTCGAATAAAGGTCCATTCGAAATGATTTTCCCAGTTCGTAGTTTGGGTGCAGAAAGGTGCCAATTCAGACTAATCGTGAAAAAAGTTCGGTTTCAAAAAAAGCACTTGAAAAACCCGTCATTTGAGCTGAGATTTGGAAAATATGTCAATTCAGAGTTGAAATTCATTTCTCTCATTTTAGATTAACATTTGACAATACAAAAACAATTAGAAAAATAGGTTTTTTTTTTAGGAATTCAATTATTCTCATAAATTATAAAGCTTATCGCAGAATTTTAATTATTTTTAGTACAGTTTTAATAAAATTCCTGGAAAAATGTAATTTTTCTTAAAAATTCAATTAAAATTCATCAAAAGAATTTAATTATTTAAAAATTTGTTAATAAAATACTTTACATGAATTAAATTTTAAAAATCATTTAAATTATTTAATAAATTATTATTTTTTGTATTTAAATAAGATAATTTTATACAAATTACTCGATAAATGTAAATATATTTTGTATAAAACTAAAAAAATCACTCAATTTTTTTTTTAAAGTTATAAGTTAAAAAAAATACTATTTTCGTAAAAAAATGTAACAGAACATGTTTTTGAATAAAATTGTTTTCTTTATTTTCTAAATATATAAAAACAATTTCATTTCAATTACAATTTGCAATTGAGAAATAGAATTTATAAACATGTTTTTCTTTATTTTTAAAAAACTTTAAGTTTTACTAAAGCCACTTTAAATAAAAAATAATGCAAATTATTTTCTTATGAAAATTGAGAATTTTCTACAAAAATATTATGAAACGAGAATATGTAATGTTTTTTCCCCAAAGAAGAGAATAAATTTATGAACAATATTTTTATTGAGAAATAAAAATTATGCACAAAATGGAAATATCCTGTTTCTTAATTATAATTTTCAAACAGTAAACAATTTTGTAACATTTTAAATAAATTAAAAGAAAAAAAATCTACATAATTTATATCAGTCATACGAAATTTGTTATAGAAAAAACATAAAAGACAAAATTTATTTTATAATGAAATTTTTTTTTTAATTTTTAAAGTACAAATATTATTTTATTATAAGTCATGAAAAATACCTGCATATTTTTGATTTGTCAAGCAATATTTTCTAAAGAAAAAAAAACAAAAGCATACACATAAACTAACTTTAAAATGAGGCTGAAGTCCACAACGTTTTTAAAAACGAAAACAAAAAAATAATAGGACGGTACTTTTATTTTTAAATTGTAAATAATGTTATTTTTTGATAATTGAATCCTTAGTGACAACTGATTTCTTAAAAATTAAGGCACATGAAAATTAGAGATGAATTTTATTTGAAAAAAACTCTTTTTTAATTTTTCGTTTTTAAAAACGTTGCGGACTTCAACTTCGTACTTTAAAGTGTGAAGTGACAAAATAAAATACGAAGATTATTATAGTTAATTTGTTGATTATTTATTATTCAATGGTTAATAACATTTTTCTTGTACCTGGAATAAAAAATAAACCTCAATTCTCAGTTGGCATGTTTTCCAAATCTCAGCTCAAATAGCAGGTTTTTCAAGTGTTTTTTAAACAGCACGTTTTTCACGTTTTTTTTGGCACCTTTCTGTACCAAACCGACGAGTTAACATATGTATACATTTATTTTGAAACAAGTACAACAATGAAAGACAAAAAAAAATTAAAAATACAAGAATAATGAGAAAATAAATATATAGAGATGGAACAATTTTACAATTAAACAGACAAAATAAAAGCAAACCTTTCGCTCATGATGATGACGATGATTATAAAGATGATAATATCTTTAAACTTTCAGAATGTGATTGTCCTTAAATGATTGTTCAGAAACGAGCATTCAACCTATAGATTAGAACCCTTTTTAACCTTCAATTTTTCTTCCTCTCATAATAAGAATTACTACTTCAAGACCACTGTTAACTTCAAAGTATCAAATGACAACGAATTGATATCAAAAAGTGGATCAAATTATAATTTGCACCGAGAAAAAAGCTTCGTTGTTTCAAAGAATGTTTCTTTAAATCAAAGAAATTTGTGCATTGTTATAGGGTCAAAAAAAAGTTTCTTTTATTTAAAGAAATTATTTCCTAAACTGTTTTTCGTTGACTGGAAGAAATATTTCTTTCGATTTAATAAATCTTTTTTTTAAGTCAAAGAAATCAATAAATCAAAGAAATTATTTCCTTGAATGTTCCCAGCTTTTTATTTGTCTTAAAGAAATTTTCCTTTGGTTTAAAAATATTCAAAGAAAAAATTTCTTTGATTCAAAAAACCTTGAAAATTGTTTTTCGTAAAAGTAAAGAAAACTTTTTTTTAACAAATTTTATCTTTGATTCAAAGAGAGAGTTTGAAGAAACGATTTCTTTGTTTCAAAGAAATCCTTTTTCTGGGTATAATACAAAGTATTGTATCATTGTGATTCAATTTGGTATCAATTTGATACTTTCAAGAAAACTGTGACATTATAAAATTAATTTGGATTAATTTATCCCATTGGGCAGAATTTTCAATCACACTCCATTCAAAACAAATATAATAGAATTATTTCCCAAACAAACAAACAAATATTTAAAATATTTTGTAAAAAAAAATTATTAGTTTAATTTTATCACATGAATTTTCCGTATTAAGAAAAATATGATAAAACAATAATACCCCTATGGACATCGTATGGAATGTCTATACGAATGGTCGTTTACAAGGAATTATTCATTTTCATTTGAATTGAGACTAGAATGAATTTTGTATAACATAATACTACAATGTGTATTCAGTTTCAGTGGATCGTTCTAAATTTAAATAGAAATTCTGTGAATCTATTATCTAGTACAGTAGGCAATTTTATTGTACATCATAAATTTACAATAATAGCTCATTGATTCTCAATATAATTAAAAAATTGACCCGTATATACACTGTAAAGTAGTACTTTTAACAACTAGGGGCCGAAGGTATCAATCCCTATAAACCTCAATTATTAGAATTTTCACTAATTCATAAACAGTAAGAATTTTTTCAATTTTTTGAAATAAAATCTTGGCTCGTTGTATTTATAATTAAAAATTTTATTTTTCAATTTTATTAAAATTTATATTGATAATTGAATTTCTGCAAAGAATTTTACTATTTAAAAGAATAATTGAATCCTTACACTGAGAAAACGATGTATTTGATTCAAACCTATTTTGTTTAAATCAAACTTAAAAAATCTTTGCTAAGTGAAACATATTTAAGTTTAATTCAAACATATTTTTTGGTTCATTTATAGAAATAATATATTTAATTCAAACATAATTTATAGTTGATTTTAAATTATTTATTATCAACTTCTAAGTTTCAATCAAACATAAAATTTTTTAACATATTTTTTGTTCAACCCAAAACAGAAAATATATTTAAATTATAAACATAATTAATCATGGAGCTAAAGTTTCGAACATTCAAATGGCCGAAATTTTTTTTCACCTTAAATATTCTTGAAAACTACTATTGAAAAAAGAAAAATAATTAAATTTAAACAATATTTAGTTTAGAATTAATTTGTTTTAATCTAAAAACAATTTTTTCGGAAATAAAATACAAATTGGAATAAGTAAAAAAATATTGTCGTTCATTTGGACGTTCGAAACTTTAGGAACATAATTAATCAAACAAAAATTATTTTTGAATCAAAGCAGTAAATATTTTCTATATATTGGAATTAAGCTTACAAACTAATTTCAATGCAACAAAATCACTCAAAATTATTATTTTACTGAAATGAGTATAATGTTTTCTCAGTTTAGAATTATTTATGAAAATAATTCCATTGCTGAGAAGAATTTTATTAAAATTTTCGCAGATAATAAGCAATCACAAATTAATAATATAATTAAAAAGTAAGAAACATTTAATTTGATCTAGAAATAAATATTATTTATTTGAAAATTCAGAAATTTGAAATTATAAAAATTTACGAGAAGTTCAATAATTATAATTAGAATAGAATAATATAATTTTTAGAAGAAAAAATAAATTTTAAAACTTTAATACGAAAGACTTTAGTTTTTAAAAATAAAATTATAATTACTGCCACTATAACTTCCCTTGATTATTTTCGAAAAAATCAAATAAAATTCTTTTAAAAAATTCAATTATTTTTCAAAAAATGTAAAGAAATTTTAATTATTTCAAAAAAATTTTCAATTATTTGTTTAATTATTTTTATTTGTTGTTTTAACTGTTAAATAATGAAAAAATTCAATTATCTTGAAACAATAAAATTGAATAATTTCAACAATCTTATTTTTCAGAATTAAGAAAAAAAATTTGCGAAAATTCAAGTTTGTTAAACAATTTTAAGTGTTTATATTTTTTAAATTAACTACTAAAAATTTTAATTATTAATCTTCGCCCTTAGAAATTAATTAATTAATTTCTAACTTAAAATACGTTGAAAATTCTATTTCTTAAAAAGTTTCTAATGAAATTGAGGATCAATTTTTCAAAAGTTGATAAATCCATTTTTTAAAAAAATTGAGATAAACACATATTCAGAATATTAAAATCTTTAGAATTCGATTGATCACTGTTCAATTAAAAAAAATTATTATCAAACAATTTTCAATTTAAAAAATATTTTTGCCAAGCATTCACGATTTTTAATTTTAAGTTTTTATTAGAAAAAATTACCAAATGCTTGAAATTTCTTTATTACAATAAACTATTATTACAAACAGAGAATTTTAAATAGAAATATATTAAAAAATAAACAATTTATTACATTTTACAATAAAATTAATTTTAATGGTTATGTGAGAGTTGTCATTTGTTTAAATTTTTCGAAATGACAAAATTTTTTATTTATCAGGTTTTGAAAACTTGCTCCTTAATTCTTTAACAAATTACATATTTTCAGTCGAATTTCACAATATTTCTGTCAACTCCTTAATTTTTTAATTTATTGTCATAATAATGTGTTTGAATCAGTGACTGATTTTTTTTGCTATCAATAATCAAATTAATTATTTTTAACTAATTATCAAATTATAATGTAGAAAAAAGTTTATTTTAAGTTTAAAATTTCAGTTTGATTGTAAGTATTAACACTATTTTTCTATTAGAAAAAAAAATATTCCTGGGAAATAGAAATTAATTAAATTTTTCGAATTTTAAGTGAAAGCTCCCAATATCCTACATTAGATGATGGAAGAAAATGTACTTTTTTGATTTTTTTCCCCCAAATTAGTCACATATTTCTACTCTCTAAATTTGAATTAGTAAAAATGTTTACTAACTGGAATTAGTGACTGACTTTTTGCTTTTGAATTAGTAAATTTTACTAATAAATTAGTAGAAATTACTATTTAATACAGGCCTGCTCACGTGAGTAGCCAGCGAGTAAGGGGAAACAAGTAGCAGCTCCCACCATGCCACTATATAGGCTTGTGCGACGGGCCGAGGGGCAAAGAGAAAGGCGAAGAGACTTCATGGTAAAGACCCCCACTCCATTCCCCTTACTCGCTGGCTACTCACGTGAGCAGGCCTGATTTAATAGTAAAGTTTACTAATTCAAAAGCAAAAAGTCAGTCACTAATTCGAATTAGTAAACATTTTTACCAATTCAGATTTAGAGATTAATTTAAATTTCAAAAAATTATTTACATAAACAATTTGACTGCTTTGACCCCGTGTTAAACATATTTACATGCAAAGTTGATAATAAACAAATCCCTCATTCTTGAACTAAATTTTCTCTCCCTCCAAATCTTGAACATAAATTAAAAACAACAATCCAACAAAGGTCTTAATTTTGTAGATACATTTTTTGCACTTTCCACCTATTGTACATTCATTATAACAACGAGAAGAAAAATTCCAATGCAACTCAATTGAAAACAAATATAAAGTGAGAAAATGAGAATTGTACTCGAAACACATCATAACGTTCGTTTGAAAACAAATGAACGGACAAGGTGTATAAATGATGGGGAGCAGATGGTAAATTATCGCATCCTCATGTGCGCACATAATTTTATTTTTTGTCCCCCAACCTTCAAAGCCATTTCAATTTTCTATTTAAAAAACTCAATAGAATTTTCTTGATAAATGTCAGATAGGAAACAATTTTTCTTCAAAAAATATAATTTTCGTTTGAAAAAAACAAACAAACATGATGTGGATGAGCAGGTGAAAAATTATCACTACCTTTTTGCACACTACAATACCATTTCGAAAGGTAACGAAAAAATACTAGTATATATCTCTTATTCTATGTACAGGAAATAAATGATAGGAAAAGAAGTTAATTACTTTTAAGTAAAAAAAAAAAAAAAATTCCTTAATTGTTATCTCACAATTGAGTGTCATTATTTTACCTGCATTTGCAGAAAAAGTGACAGAAAAAATGTGTTGCTCGTTATTTTCTAAAAGAACGGAAACGAAAATTGATAAAAAGAAAATAATTATTTACATAGTGTAAAGAAATTGTTAAATTAAAAAATTTTAGTACATTAGTATTTTTTCACAAATATTTTTTATGAAAAAACGAAAAATCGAAAAAGAATTTTCTGAAAATTAAATTCATCTCTAATTTTCATGTGCCTTAATTTTTAAGAAATTGTCAGTAAGGATACAATTATTAAAAAAGAACGTGATTTAGAATCAAAAATAAAAATACCGGTACCATTATTTTTTTGTTTTCGTTTGTGAACTTCAGCCTCATTATATTGTTGAAGCTTATTCACTAACGGAGAAAAGGAATAATTTGTTAGAAAGAACAAAAAAGAAACCTTATAAACATATTAATTGTTAAATATTAATTGTTGGTAATATTAATTGTTAAAATAATAAAAATAGTTTCATTATAAGAAACAGTGAAGCCAAGTGATAAGGAATGAAAAATTTCGTGTTATTGTGAAATAAAAAACGTGAACGAGAGGCATGGACAAATTATTGAATCTCCATGGCCCTTGTACTCTGATAAGTATTATAATACAAGAGTTCACGAATCAATGTGCAAAACACATAAGCACATGCATGTTTATTATAACAACAACAACAACAACAACACAGTGTTAGTGTAAATGGAAGCAAGGGATAAAATATTCCAAATACTGAAAGTATACTCACGGTGGTGCGTGGAGTAATTGTTGTTGTTCGACAAGAGTCTGTAATCCATGTTGGCGGCTCTCAAATCGTCACGTTCACTCTGATTCACTCATGAAAATGTCCCGTTGAATAGAGTTTGTTATATTGAGATTTGTTTCAATTTTCAACCAAATGACCGTCGCACAAAATGTTTTTTTTTATTTTCAACGATCAATTAATCACAACGATCGAAAAACTTTTTTTTCGATCAAGTAGCACAAAAAATTTATACCCAACAGATGCTTCTTTCTTTTTCTATCTGCAATTCCACATTCCTTTTAATTCTTCCCCAATATTATCATTTATCACACTGCTAAACATTGACTAATTATAAAATAAATGGCATCTCAAAAAATTTCCAACTTCAACGATTCTTCGTTATTAAAGAAAATGAAATATTTTAAGCATTGTAATTGTGAAATTTTAAGAATTATACAGAATAAGAAATTCATGTTTCTACGAAAAAAAAAGTACGAGGAAAATAAAAAGAAAAGTCCATTTTTCCATATATGATAATTTCGACTACTTCACGATTAATTAATGATTCTTCAAAAGATGGGGATTTAAGATTGTGACATAAATCTTCAATGTTGATAAATAATTGATGACGCGAAATTCAGCTGAACTTACCGTGATGAGATTCAGCTGCTCTCGCATTACAATTTGCTGGTAACTAAACGACAAATGAGTAATTCAATGATGTTAAAAAGCGAGATATGAAATACAATAAATACATATGATTTTTCATAAACAAATTTTTATAATATTCTTTCCATAAATATACATTTTTCTATAGGAAAAATGTATTCAATTTCAAAAATTGGTAAAATTCGTATCAAAAGTGAAATCGAACAATAACGCTGCGTTAATTATATTATCATTAAAGTTTGTTGTGTTTGGAAAAAAAAATCAATGACCCCACATTAACGACGTAAATATACAAGGATTACTTCATGAATTGAAATAAATTATTCATGTTGTGTTCTGCTCTGTCCTACTTTATTCAATTACCTTCCTACTACCAAATTGTATATATTTTCGTAACAAACAAAAAAATTGTTTTCAACTTATTTTATCATACCATATAAATCATATACAATAATCCATATTTGTAAAATAATTCATATTCGTATAATAATAATAATCTTTAAACAATTTTTTTTCCCTTTTTTTCGGGGCAAAAGGAAACTTGGGGAAAAAATTTGTTTAACCAAAAAATTCAAGGAAGGACCACGCAAAACAAGCGTGTAGGCGTTCTTGTTACGTCGAATGAACAAGACCTCGTTCGCGCGAGAAAAGGGGTTCCAAAAAGAGAAAATAAGAAGTAAAAAAAAGAGAGAGAGAGAAAGGGAAAAAGATACACACACAGGGTAAGAAAAGAAGAGAGAAGTTCCCCATTTACGAGACTCTGGTTTCCTGACTGCAAACGACCACCGGCAAAACTTGCTCTTAGTCGCTTAATCGGACCCGTTCAAAATTCTTCTCAGAAAGAAGAATCTCCGAATGAAAAATAAATCGCGTAAACATACACGCACACACACACAAACAAATATATATATTTAATACCATGACAGTGAAAGCCTGAGGAACACAAATCAGATAATTATTCGATTCCTCTTTCTTTAATTAAAAGAAACTTTTATATCAGCTAACTATATAAAATGTATTTCAATTTATACATTTTTACCAAATTTTCAAAGTAAAACATTATTTCCACCTCTCAAGATATTTTAATTTTTAATTCAAGAATTTAAGAATCCAGATGATCCCCAAGTTTTGAACGAAATATTTTTTATTAAAGATATTTTAATAAACTACTAATCATCAAAAAATTAAAAAACTAAAATTTTACATTTAAAAACTCAGTAATTGATTTTTTTGTTATTGACACAAAATAATTGCAATCAAAATTTAATTTTTAGAGGAAATAAATAAATTTCGTTCATTTGAACGTTCAGAACTTTTAGGATCTTATCCAGATGATCCCCAAGTTATGAACGTAAAAATGAACGAAATATTTTTTATTGAAGACATTTTAATAAACTACTAATTATAAAAAAATTAAAGAACTAAAATTTTACATTTACAAACTCAGTAATTGATTCTTTTGTTATTGACACAAAATAATTGCAATAAAAATCTAATTTTTAGAGGAAATAAATAAATTTCGTTCATTTGAACGTTCAGAACTTTAGGATCTTATCCAGATGATCCCCAAGTTTTAAACGTTGAAATGAACGAAATATTTTTTATTGAAGATATTTTAATAAACTACTAATCATAAACAAAATTTAAAAACTAAAAGTTTACATTTACAAACTCAGTAATTGATTCTTTTGTTATTGACACAAAATAATTGCAATAAAAATCTAATTTTTAGAGGAAATAAATAAATTTCGTTCATTTGAACGTTCAGAACTTTAGGATCTTGAACCCAGAGAACTTTTCTTAATATTCCTATCGATACTTGCTGAATTTAATTTGAAAATATTTCCACACTTTAAATCAAAATTCTTACGAAGCAGAAGTCCGCAAAGTTTGTAAAAACGAACAAGCAAAAACAGAATTTTTAACAAATTAAATTCTTCACTAATTTTCATGTACCTTACACGAAAAAAAACTTTAACTGAAACAGCGATAACTTTCGCTAAAATACCGAAAATATTCGTTGAAATAGCGAAAGTATTCGTTGCAATAACTAAAACTTTCGCTAATATAGTAAAATTTGTAGTTGTTCCAGGTGAAGATTTTTTTTCGTGTGATTTTAAAAAAATTAGTTATCACTAAGGATACAATAATTAAAAACTAACATGATTTAGAATCAAAAATAAAAATACCGAACCATTATTTTTTGTTTGTTTTCGTTTTTAAAAACATTGTGGACTTTAGCCTCATAAATTCTTAGTAAAAAAATAAGCTAATAAAATGAAAAGAAACTTTAATTCATTTGCATATAGTTCAATTTTACTACGTCGATGAAGTTCACAACGTTTATGATCAACGATATTGAAAGAAAAAAATTATTTTTCAACTAAAAAAAATTAAAATTTCTATTCACAAATATTTTTTTGTAAATCATTATTCAAAAAATAAATCGTTCTATTTTCATGATTCCCAAGTTTTTAACGTTCAAATGAACGAAATATTTTTTATTGAAAATATTTTAATAAACTACTAATCATAAAAAAATTTAAAAACTAAAGTTTTACTTTTACAAACTCAGTAAATAATTTTTTCGTTTGTGAAGCAAAATAATAGCAATAAAAATTTATTTTCTTTAGAAAAATTTATAAAAAATGTCCGTAAAAAATATTTTTCTCCTAAAATCGTTGACTATATGAACGTTGTGAAATTCACTATCGTATTTTACTATAAATACTTTATGCAGTACTTGAATACTTCGATTTACTATAAAATTTTAGGAGAAGATAAATAAAATTAGTAATTATTTTTTTTAATTTAATGAATATATGATACGTATGATTTTGAAAGAAATTTTCCATATGGAAAAATATTTTTCATATTAAAAAAAAATTCGAGAGATTTGGAAGCAAACGGTGATTAAAAATGGTGGAATTTCATTTTTTTCTGTATAACATATGCAAATATATAGAAACTTGAAACCGTTGTAAAAAAAGACATTTTTCTTCAGCCCCCTCTTTAAAATTTAACCACAAAAATGTCGTAAATGAAGACAATATAGTGAGTTTTTATCATACAATTGAAATATATTATCATTAATAATTAATTATTAATACATAATTTATAATATCAATATATATTATTCTGAAAGAGTAGTAAATTATTCTTTTCCTTTGTCACAGAGGAATAGTGTACTAACTTAGTAGAAAAAAATTTTTATTTTTATTTTTTTGGTACATTTCAATGCTATTTGACCAAAAAAAGTCAAATCTTAATAAAAGATGTTTTCCAGTTAGAATTTATTAGAATTTTTCACTTCCAAATAATAATAATTGTTCGAAATATTATAATTTATGAAAAGTTAAAAATTGACAAAATTAAAAAGAACTGAATTTTAATTCAATAATTATTTCATTATTTAAAATAAAATTAACAAAATTTTTATATAAAAAAAAATTGGGTGTTATTTTAACACTGAATTCAGGACTAAAAGTGGTTGCATCAAACTTTTTTCACAAGAATTCAATTACATTCAAGACTATTTATAAACATATGAGCAATAAAGTATTTAATTATAATTTTTAACACAAGCGATTATTTTAAAAACTTGAAAGAAATTCTTTATAAAATTCAATTACTTTTAAAATTTTCAATGAAAGTTATTAACGAGAATATACTATTTTAAAAAAATTCAAAGAAATTCTGCAAAAGAATTTAATCAGAATTTTGAAAATTTTTAATAAAATTTTTCGCAAGAATTCAATTATTTTCATTAATAATTAAATTCTTCAAAGGAATGCCACTATTTTTAATTTAATTTATTTAACAAAAATTCTTGAAAGAATACAATTATTATGAAAAATATCAATTAAATTCAATTATTTTTAAAAATTCTGATAAAGTTCCTCGGAAAAAATGAATTATTTTTTTTAATTAATTAAAAGTTTAAAGTTGCTAAATTTTTTAATAATTGTTTTTTAAATAAAAAACATTATAAAAAATCATAAAAAGTCAAAAAATCATTCAAATTCTTCATAAGAATCTTACAATTTACAAAAATAATTAAATGTTTTGAAAGATGTTTAAAAAATTTTTCAAAATCATTGTATTCAATCGAAAACATTTATTTAATATTTTTAAAAATAAATATATTCTGTTGAGAAATTTTATTAAAATACTATTAAAAATAATTTAATTCATGCGATGAATTGAAAAAAATTAATAATTAATAAATTCATCGCAGGAATTAAATTATTTTTAATAGTATTTTAATAAAATTTCACAACAGAATATATTTATTTTTAAAAATATTAAATAAATGTTTTCGATTGAATACAATGATTTTGAAAAATTTTTTAAACTTCTTTCAAAACATTTAAATATTTTCAAAAATTATGAATTCTTTAAAGCAATTTAATTATTTTTGTAAATTGTAAGATTCTTATGAAGAATTTGAATGATTTTTTGACTGTTTATGATTTTTTATAATGTTTTTTATTTAAAGAAACAATTATTAAAAAATTTGGGAAACAAAAAGGCAAACAACAACTGACTTTAAAGTCCAATTGAATTACCAGAACATGTACTTTATTATTTAATATTTAATAATTAATTTGAAAACTAGAATCTCTAATTCATTCGAGAATTTGGACATTTTTCCAAAATTATAACTCATCGTCAACTATACCGACTAAGTGAATCTTATTTCCAGTCAATAATATAAATTAATTTTTGTAGAATTAGAAGAATATTGGTAAGCATTATAATTAGAAAAAAAAGAGATGGAATTCTGTCTTTTTTTCTAAACGAGAAATAGTAATAAGTAGAGTGTATAAGAAACATCAAAGGATTCGGAGCTTAATTGAGAGTTACAGAAGTTATATATAGGAACCAAAAGGATCCTGCATCAGAAAGAGCCTACAAACGAAAATACATGGATTCCTTCTTCAAAAGAGCGAATTTAGCAACCTCCTCCTCCCGCCAAAAAAAACATTTTTAATTTTAAACCAAATAAATCAATTTTTTAACGCAATAAATATAAAAACACGGCCAAGTTAATAGATGAATTTATTATGTTATGCGACTTTGAAAGTTACTTCCACATTTCAAAACGTAATTTTTTTTAGCTTTAAAAATACCTTCAAGTTTCTAGAATAAGGGACAAAAGGTTTTATACATTTCCGAAGTAGATTTAATTAAAATTTTTAAGTTTTTTTTACCGGAGAAGAACTGTATCTTGCATGAAACATACAGTACGAATATTTATTAATGAAATTTTAACATCTTTAAAATTGAATTTCAATCAGAAATCCGTAGCGGTTTTTTGATAAGTCGACCTAAACAATTGTTACAAACAATTAAGTGTCGTTTTTTGGTCGAAAAATTAGTTTTTTCTTCAAACGCTTGCCAATTTCACGAAAATCAATATTCTTACACTGAAAATGATGTTAAACTTATCGCTGGATATCATTTTGCTAAAAAATCTAGGTGTGTAGAAAATATAGTGTAAAAGAGTGTTTGTATAAAAAATATGATTTTAAATACGTTGTGAGTATTCTAAAAAATATATTATAATATTTATTTATATCCATAATTACAAGTTATACTGTTGCAAAAATTAAAAAAAAACAGGAATAAATTTAGTTAATGCTAGTAAATTGAAATTTTAATAATATTATTTTTCTTTTCTATGTTATGTATACTTATTTTTAAAAGGGGAATGCAAAAACAACAATTACTAAAAGGAGCTTTACCGCCACTACTTTTAGGACGAGAGGAAAAACCTATTAAGGAGCAACGAAAATCGCCAGAAAAACGCAAATTACTTGAGTCATCAGTAGATCATAAAGCAGATAAAAAAAACTTAAATTAAATTTAGATGAAAATACAATTATTAAAGATATCCTACATGAGAATCAAGAGAACTCTTCGGATAAATAATTCATCAAATTCAATAATTTTTTTTCATCAAAGTGTTCATGAAAATAATCCAATTCAAATGCCTCCTTCTTCACTAAAAGAAAATGTATATTAAATTTTTTAAAAGTATTTTATATTTTCGGAAAAAGTGCAACAATCCGAAATTTTGATATAAAAAATACCAAACTTTAAAAAAAATTCTGTGGAATTTAGGAAAGTCATATCAAAAATTTTAATTCAATTTCAAAACTTTCCTAAATTCCACAGAATTTTTTTTAAAGTTTAGTATTTTTTATATCCAAATTTCGGTCTGTTGCACTTTTTCCCCAAATTTTGAAATACTTTTAGAAAATTGAATATACATTTTCTTTTAGTGTTGGATTAAGCAGAATGTCTTCTCAAGTTGAAGTCGTGGTATTGCTTTTTTAAAACTATTCTTTTTCAAAATTAATAAATGGAAAAATCGACTCTTTCTACCCAAAAAAATAACAATATAGAAATTATTTTGGAAATTTTTGTTACATTGTTTATATTTTTAAGTTTTAATCGTAGAAATTCAAAATTTATACAGACTACAACAAGCAAAGGAATTTAATATCGTATTTATTTAATTAATTATTTTCAACAGTTTTAACTCAGCAATCATTTAAGTAACTTTTAAAAAAAATTATTTTTTAGAAACTGATCAAAAATTATACTTAAATAATTGCTGCGTTAAGATTATTAAAAATAATTAAATAAATACGATATTAAATTTGTTTGTTTGTTGAAGTTAAAATTGCGAATTTCTACAATTAAAACTTAAAAAATAATATAAAAAATTTTTTTATATTTTTTTCTAATTCAACATAAAAAATAGAACAATTCATATTTTCGAAAAAAAAATTTTTTAACAAAACCCTTTGTGAGTTATCAACAATTGAAAAAAGTGTCTAATTTTCTAAACAAATGACTATATTATTCTTAAAAATTATCGTAGAAAAATTTTTAAAAATACGTTTTAAAGGTGATGAAACTAGCTTTCTCAAAAAAATTATATAACTTTCAAAAAAGCAAAAATAAAAAATAAAAAATTTTGTTTTTCAATATCATTATTTAAACAATAACAAAATTATTTTTCCAATTTATTTTTTCAAGTTTTTGTATTTTTTTTATCAAACATTCGGTTTGTTGCACTTTTTCCCTAAATTGTAAAATACTTTTACTAAACAAACTAATTTTACATTAAATATGGTTTAAATTAAATTATTTTTCTTTTTTATATAGTAATTTTAAAAAACACTTAAGGTCAATGTAATCATTCATTTTTATTTTCATAAGTGAAAATTTAATCCTTATTGTTATCCTTTTTTTATTTTTCAGATATTTTTCTGTTATGAACTGTTCATGTGGCTTCGACCACGAAGTTGAAATTCACAACGTTGATCAACAAAAATTTTTTTTTAATTTGTTCCAAAATTATTTTTAATTTAATATTTATTTATATAACAATTATTATCAAAACATAAACATCAATTAATTTTTTCTAACTATTTTTAAGACAATATTACTGCTTTATTTTTTTAAATTTATTAAGTAAATAATTTTTTTCGTTGATAAACGTTGTGGACTTCAACGTCGTCTTCGACCTAAGTTTTTTTTTGAAATACTAAAGACTCATTTTTCTGAAAAATCCAATTTAGAGCTCGATGGCATATTAGTAGTCGACGAAATAGGAACTCGAAAGAATTTAGTTTTGGATCACAAAACGATTATGTATAAAGGAGTCAAAGACTTTGGAGATAATGCCACAAAAAAAATGTTGAGACAGAATTAGCTGACCATGGATTAGTTCTCATGTTTCAACCACTTTATGAAAGATATTTTTGTTTTAAAAAGTCTTAATTTACGAAAATTAAATTTTTTTTAATGTTTAATATCTCCGGCTAATATATGGATGAAAAATGAAAAATGTTCAATAAACTATTCATAATCTGAAGATATTTAATTTTAAACCTTAACTGTTTTTTTAATTTCCAATATTTGTTGAAAATAATTGAATCGTTTCAAAGAATTTGATTATAATTTTTGAGAATAGTTTATTGTTTTCTAGTATAGAGAAATTTAAAGTAGTGTAAATACTAAAAACAAACGGAAATAGTTCTTTGTTGACAAATTTATTTTTTCTTTTAATTGTTGTTGACCAGGAAACAATAAAATAAATTTCAATAGAAAATAATTCATAAAAATTATAATAGAAAAATATTTAAAATTCGCGAAAGTGACAAATTAGGTCAATTTCATCACGTAATTAAAGTCCTCAACGTTTATCAACGAAAAAATTATTCACTTAGTAAATTAATAAAAAATAACACAGCAATTTTGCTACCAAAATATTTAGAAAAAATAGATTGATGTTTATGTTCTGATAATAATAATTTGTTATATAAATAAATATTGAACTAAAAATAATATTCGAAAAGATGAAGAAAATTTTTGTGGACTTCAATTTTGTTCAATTTCTGCACAAAATATTTGAAATATATTCATAATTGTAGAGTAAAAAATATATATTAAAGTTATGAAAAATTTAGATACATTGAAATCTTTCAAATTAAAAATTAAAGATTTACATATTTTTAGAATATTTATAGTGCCATAAAAATTTTAAAATAAGGTTACATATTAAACAAAAATACACTCGTATAAAATTGTACAATTTTTCAAGTATACACAAATTTCCGGAAAATTTCAAACATTTAAATAATAAAAGTTATATACTTTTCTGTTTAAACATATTTCTAAAAACAATGACTATACTGGCTACGAAGAATAAAGAAAAGTAAACATTTACTCAGTTAAGTATTAATTTTTTCAATATACGAAACGGTATTTTTTAAATAGAATTCAAATTGAAAGAAGTATAACAAAAAAAAATTGACGTACATTTGAACTTTAAAAACTGTAGAAACATAATTATAAATGGAACATTTCTCCAGGAATAGTTTAAAAAAAAAATCAGCAATATATAGACTATAGTCTATATATTGCTATATTATTATTCATTCGGAATAATTAAAAGTATTTTTTATTTCTTTTTCATACAATGCAGTGAAATTATGTCTCTCCGAGTGCCAGACAGTACAATCGACCTGTGTTTTACCCGGTAACCTTTAACATGGGCTTTCTATCTATACAGTCAAGAAAATAGTCTACATTTTACCTTTGATCTTTTCTTGTAAGTACCCGTGAAACTTCTTTATCGAACCTCTTGATAGATAAAAGAAACACGAATCTCTAGCCTAGATTTGAGAAATTTCACCTGGGTGTACATAAGTATAATATATTTATTTAAAGAACAATATATCTCTCTCAAATATTGCTTAACCTGGATAATTGAAAGCCAAAGAGCTTGAAAATAAAAATTTTACTTATCAGAATTGCAATAAGTCAAGATTTCTTGTAAGCAAATTTTTTTTAAAATTAAATACATTATTTCTTTATAAACCAAAAATACGTTTCAATTGAATTGAAAAATAATTGAAACGTATTTTTGGTACGAAGTTGAAGTTCACAACGTTAATCAACGAAAAAAATTTATTTAATTCATTCAAACATTATTTTCAATTTAATATTTAATGGTAAAATAATTATTATCAAAATCAGGGTTGCCACAAATATTTAATTTTATTTTCCCCCGACTTTTCTCTGATTTCCAGACAAAATTTTCACTTTTTCGCTGACCCAAAAGAATATTCTGATGCACTCTAAAAATTATTAGATAATCAAGAAAAAATGTTTTAATACACTTATTTACAAATTTCATTAATTGTAAAATTATTCAAAAACATCAATAACTTCTTTTTTAAATAAATATTTAATCATTATTATTTTTCTGTAGGAATTCAAATTCTTCAAAACACTCAAATTCAAACCTTTTTAAATTGAACAACTTATAAGAATATTATTACAAAACATGAAGAAGACGATCGTATTCTCCATTTTTTGTAATAATTTAAATTACCATAACATTTTTCAAAATAGGTTAATTATTTACAAAAATCCTAAAAAAATCCTTCGCAATAATTCAATTATTTTTACAAGCAGTAAAATTTCTCAAAAAAATTAAATTATTTTTAAAAAATGTAATAAAATTCGTGACAATAATTCAATTACTTTCATAAATAATAATAAATCGATTATCCGCTAATTCATTTTTCAATCAATTTTTATTAGAAAATTCGTGAAAAATTCAATTATTTAAAGTAAAAAATAAATAATTTATTGAATAATAGAATGTTCTTTGTTAAAATTTAATTCTCATAAAGAATTTTATCAATAAATTTTTAAATGTATGAATTTAAGTTGACAAATTTTAATAAAATTTTTAAGAATCATTACATTTTTCGAGGAATTTGATTAAAATATATATATTGTATAAAAAACATTAAAATTCTGCGATGAGTTTTATTACTTATGAAAAGAATTTCAATTTTCTTAAAATTCCCATAAAATAATTGAATTTTGGAGAAGAAGTTTATTATTTATAAAGTTACTTGGAATTTTAACAAGAATTAGTTTTTAATTTTCGAACACAATTGGATTTCTGCGAAGAATTTTATTACATTTTTAAAATAATTTAAGTCTTCCAACGAATTTTCTTCAAATTTATAAAAATAACTGTATTTATGTAAAGAATTTTATTATTTATATAAATAAATGAATTCTTACAAAGAATTTTATTCCAGTTTATAAAAATAATTAAATTTCGGTGAAGAATTTTTTAAGTAATTTATATTTTTCGAAAAATTTTATGAAATTTTGTATTTTAAATAATTGAATTCTTGTGAACATTTTATTACTCATGAAAATAATGGAATTATTTTGAATTAATTCATTAAAATCAAATTCCTACAAAATTTTGCCATGAATTTTGTTAAATTTTTTAAATATAATTGAATTTAGATGAAGAATTTTTTTATTTATAAATATAATTGAAATTTAGAAAATATATTTTTTTTAATTTTTGAGAAGAATTGAATTTTTGCGAAGAATTTTTTTAATTTTAAAAATAATTTAATTCTTCCAATCAATTTTATTCATGTTTATGTAAATAGTTGAATTCTTACTAAGAATTTTATTCAAGTTTATAAAAGTAATTGAATTTCGGTGAAGCATTTTATTATTTATAAAAATATTTTTTGATATTTTTCGAAAAATTTTATTAAATTTTGTATTTTAAATAATTGAATTCCTGTGAAAAATTTGATTACTACTTATGAAAATAATTGAATTATTTTGAAGAAATTTATTAGAAATTGAATAATTAAATTATTGTGGAATTTTGTCAAGAATTTTATTAAATCTTTTTAAAACAATTAAATTTTAATGAAGTATTTTATTATTTATAAAAATAATTGTAATTTTGACGAGAATTGTTTTTAAATATTTGAACATAATTGAAATTCTGCGAAGAATTTTTGTAACTTTTGAAAATAATTGAATTTCTGTAATGATTTGTAACTTTTCCAAAATCTAATTTTTTTAGTATTTTTAACTAAAATTCTTTTATCAATCTAGTATTTATGAAAATTGTAAAAATTATTCATAAAATAATTTATAAGTCATAATTTATGATAGTTATTATTAATTTCATTTAATTATTATTTATTATTATTATTTATTTATTATTATTTTTATGATAGTTTTTGAAAATTTAAGTTATTTAAAAAGAAATTATTGGCAGAAATAGAAAAAATTGAAGGTTTTGTATTAAAATTTGTGGTAATTTCATAGTTTACGAGGCAAAAAGAAAAAAGATTCAGTTTTCTTATGAATTTTTAAAATTCAATTTTTTCCAGTATTTTTAGTAAAAATCCCTGACTTTTCCCTGAATTCCCTGACCTGTGGCAACCCTGCAAATATAAACATCAATCTATTTTTCTAAATATTTTTGTTGTCAATGTTGCAGCGTCGTCCTTAATTAATTTATTTAGTGAATAATTTTTCTTACGTTGATCAACGTTGTGGATTTCAACTTTGTTTTTTGGTTCATAAATAAATATGTTAGAGTCGACAACAAAGATATTTTAAGTTTTGCGGGGTCAACAATATATTTTAAGTTTGATTAAAAAAAAATTCGTTTTAAATCAATCGTTTTTGCGAAATTCGATTACGTGAATTTGAAATTAACATTTTATTCGTCTACAAAAAATAAATTCAACCCAATTTAAAAAAAAAACGAGCTATTTATACGAATGTGAAATGTTAATATTTTTCCTGATTCTCGTAGTGTTGCAGGGAAGGCGAATTCCTACGTCACGAAGTTAAAGGTAAACAAATCATTGTACTCTCCCCCCCTGGACTGTACAACAAGGAGGCAAGATTTATTCTCATTGAGCACGCGCAATCAATAACCAATAAACCCAATGACTAACTCGCACATTTCGAAAATAGAAGGCTGCTTATAAACTGTAGATAACACCATATAAGGAAAGGTTTTATTGAGTACAGAAACTGTCGACCTTTATTTTTCAGAATATATATATATAGAGGAGATCACGTGCAATGTTTCAAAAAAACAACTATCATTGTTATTTTCTCCTCAAGTTGATTTGGAAGAAGAAGAAGAAGAAGAATGTGAAATTCTTTCTCTCTGAATTGAATGCATTCCTCTAAACCGCATAGTATATAAAACAAAACCGATGTACCAACATAAATAACCAATGGTATTTCGATTCTATTTTGACAATAAGACACATGACGCAATGTACTTAATGTTCTTTCTTTGCATAGCAATGCAAATAAAGAAGCATTAACGAATTTCGAAAATAATATACGCCACGTCAGCTAGACGATAAAATTCATATTGAAACGAAATATAGCTCAATTCTTTCCTACATTAACTGATTCATTAATATTATCAAGTCGCAGTTGACTTTAGCTTCATAAAAATAAATTAGAAAATACTGCCACTAATTACCAGACACTGGAAAAATTTATCCTACACCTGCAAATATTATCTCTTAATTAGTTTAAATAATTAATTACTTACTTAATTAATTTTTATTAATTACTTAAATAATTAATTAATTAATTAATTAATTAACTAACTAATTAATCAGAAGAACATTCAAATTTAGTCTTATCCAATACTTTAATCTTTTTTCCCCCACTGTATTAAAATTTTGAAAACGTGTTTTCCTAATAAACCAGTGTTTATTCCTACACTTCACAGGTATACTAATTGAAAAACAATTTTCTACGAATATTATGTAATTATGTAGACGCAGATGGCTTCTTTCGAAAACAGTTCGATTAACGCGTAAAATACACACTATACACTACAAAATGTGCAAATGGACTTTAAATTTTTATTTTCCTTGAAACATTAAAAAGTGTTACATTAACGAGAATAGAAAAGAAGAAAAAAAACAAAACCGAAATCCGTTATATGCAAACGTAAATTTAATGGTGCCAATCACATGTTCTCGATGAAAAGTGAGTCACGTAGTTTGTCATGAAAGTACATACACATTTAAAGATAGACGCGTCAAATGTTATATGTTTTGAAATTGAATGCGATCCGAGCAATATCAAAAAATATTGTCAGTTATGAAATCGTAACTCGCAGACCACCAACGTAAAAAGTAAGGCAAAAACAAAAAAAAAGATTGAAACAATAATAATATATAAATGATGAAAATGAGTCATTGAAAGTAGATAGAAAAATAGACCACACACATTTTTGAAGAAACAGAAGATGATAATCATGTTTAAAGTAAATAATATTTTTAAATTAGAGGATGATCCCAAAGTTTTGAACGTTCAAATGAACGAAATGTTTTTTGTTGAAGGTATTTTAATAAATTACTAATCATAAAAAATTTAAAAACTAAAACTTTACATTTACAAACTCAGTAATTAATTTTCTTGTTAGTGACATAAAATAATTGCAATAAAAATTTAATTTTTAGAAGAAATTAATAAATTTCGTTCATTTGAACGTTCAGAACTTTAGGATCTTAATTTTTAAAGTATAGGTATTTTAATTTAATAACTGATTAATAATTAAATTTTTCAAAAAGTCATATTCTAATGTATTTATATTTCTAACGTCGAAGATTAATAATTAAAATTTTTATGAGTTAATTTTAAAAAATATACACAATTAAAATTGTTTAAAAAAATTGAACTTTAAAAATTTTTTATTTTAATCTGAAAAATAAGATTATTTTAATTTTTCAATTATATTGTTTTAAGATAATTGAATTTTTATAAGGAAATAATTGAAAATTTGTGAAGTAATGTCAAACAAATACAAAAATAGACCAAAATCTACATCAAAAGCTAAATCGATCTCAGATTCAAAAAAACGTAATTTTCAATTACAAAATTCCCAGTTTTTTCCGGTTATGTCGTGAATTTTTCCCGGTTTTTCCCTCATCAAATTTAAATTTATATTTGATTTCAAACATGAATAAATCTTTAAATTTTTTGAAAATAATGTTTTTCTAATAATTTTAATTGATAATTTGCAAAATAATTGCAAAAAAAAAGAATTTTCTCAATTTGTTGAAAATAAACTTGTCTCCTTATAATTATAATTGAAAATTTGATTTTTCAATTTTATTAAAATTATATTAATAATTGAATTTCTGTAAAGAATTTTACTATATTAAAGAAAAAAAAATTCAATGCTTCCAAACAATTCCCGTTATTTATTAAAATAATTGAATTCTTATGTAATTAATTTTATTAAAATTTTTGGAAATAATAAAACAGTAATAATTCATTATTTATTTAATAGATAATAAACATTTAATTCGTTCAAGAAATAAGTAAATATAATTTATATAAACATTCAGAAATTTGAAATTCTGAAAATTTAAGGGAAGTTCAATAATTATAATTATTTATTAAATAGAATAATATAATTTTTATAAGCAAAAATTTCATTTAAAACTGTAAGAGAGACGTTAAATTAAAAAAAAAATTATAATTACAGTCACCAACTTCCCTTGATTATTTTCAAAAAATTTAAATAAATTTTTTTAAAAGAATTCAATTATTTTTGAAAAAATCAAAAGAAATTTCAATTACTTCACAAATTTTCAATTATTTCCTTATAAAAATTCAATTACCTTGAAACAATATAATTGAAAAATTACAATAATCTTATTTTTCAGATTAAAAAAAAATTTGCGAAACTTCAATTTTTTTAAACAATTTTAATTGTGTATATTTTTTAAAATTAACTCATAAAAATTTTAATTATTAATCTTCGACGTTAGAAATATGAATACATTAGAATATGACTTTTTGAAAAATTTAATTATTAATCAGTTATTAAATTAAAATGCCTACTTTAAAAATTAAGATCCTAAAGTTCCTGAACGTTCAAATGAACGAAATTTATTTATTTCTTCTGAAAATTAAATTTTTATTGTAACTATTTTGCTTCACTATTAAAAAAATTAATAACTGAGTTTGTAAACGTAAAATTTTAGTTCTTAAAATTTTTTTTATGATTAGTAATTTATTAAAATTTCTTCAATAAAAAATATTTCGTTTATTTGAACGTTCAAATCTTGGGGATCATTAAAAATTCTATTCGTTAAAAAGATTCTAATGAAATTCTTTAACAAATTTAATTATGTATTTTCAGTCGAATTTCACAATATTTCTATTAACTTCATAATTTTTAAAAATTTATTTACATAATACGTTTGAATTGGTGACTTAAATTTTACTATCAAATTAATTATTTTTAATTAATTCAAATTTAGAGAACAGTATAAATATATGTATAAAAAATAAAATAAAAAGTGATTTTTAAAAACAAATTAAAATAATAAAAATTTTTTTTATTTGGTGAATAAATTCACGGAACTCCCGGTTAGTAGACACCCTGATAAACTTAAAAAGTTAACAAAAGTTCTCGAAGCTACATTTTGTTTACTTAATTCCTGTGCCTTAGAAAAATTCATGAAAAACAGGTTCGAAAAGACAACTCACAATGTGTCACTCTCCCTTAAAATTAATTATTAATTTATAAAAAATCTCTATGTAAACGAAAGGTTCGACTTTTTCTAAATCGTAAATTTTAATTTACCTGGAGAAAATAATTCTTATTCATTTAAAAAAAAAATTCCTTTGTTTAGAAAAAACCTACTTTATTCAAAATGGTTTTCAATTGTAATAATTTCGTTGCTTTTAAAAACGGAAAATCTTTAAAAAATTGTTTTTAAGAAACCTTTTAGTAACCTATTAGGAAATTATAAATTTATTTGATGCTAAAACACTCTTCCTTGGGTAAAATTCGTAATTTACAATATTTCCTGTTCATGAGAGAAACGACTTTAGTAAACAAAAAGAACTTTAATTTTTCCAAGAGTTATTAAGAATTTAAAAATCATATAATCATTATTAAAAACACTTTTATTATCCATTTATTATGATTTTACCCTTATGATAAAATTAAAAGTACACTACACGATTATACTCCTTTTAGTTTCAAGTTCTTAACAACTCTTGTTAGTAAGTAAACCTGTTAGTCATATTTTAAATAATATATTATTTCTGTCATGTCCACACGTATGTACATATAGAAAATGAGTTTTCGATTTTAAAGTTATATTTAGCAATAGAGAAAATAGTGTGTACAAAATAAATGCAGGTAAAATTAATTTTTACTTCAACTGTTCTAATTATTTTAAACTCCGACAAAGGTCAATATTAATTTTTATCCTTTCGTCGTACAATTGAATATCATGCAAAAGGTTATCTCGTATCATCTTTTATTACTTCAAAGTGCGTAATGCTTTAGTTTCCACTGTCCCAAATTATATGCGTTTAATCGTCAGCCTAAAGCATTGTCGTACATTAAGAATAAAAAAAAACAAGACAATAATAAGAAAGCAATAAAAATAAAAAAAAATAAGTAACACTAAGTCCAGAAAGCGAAAACAAACAAAGAAAAGTAGTGTTTAATAAATAAATGTAAGTTCCAAAGTACTTACTATTATGAAATAACTATACTAAGATACAATTAACTTGTTTTTATTAGAACAAGAAAATAAAAGCATTTTTTTTGAAAGTAATTATTATTATGTATTAATAGTATATAAAAAAACTGTCTTTAAAGTTAAACTGTCTGTTAAATGAATTCGTTTATTAAATATTTTTCAGGTTTTTTTTTTAATTGAAATAGAATTTTAGATTCGCGCTTATTAAAATCGAAAATAAATTCAAAAAGTAACCTAAAACAATTTTCTAACCTTTTGAATTTGTTAGACTTCTCTAGCAAATCCGAAGTCACCTAAAAGACTTGTAATCCTCTTTCAAAACCAAGACGAGTCTCTCACCTAAAGCAATCGCCAGTCCGCGTTGCAAATTAATTGAGAAGCCATAAAACGATGTCTCAAGTTCCTAAGAGAAACGACCTGCACACGTCTGCCAAGAACCCAATCGAGACATCATCACTCAACCACGTCATAGAAATTCCCGCATGAAATCAACTATTCTCAAAAAAAAAAACCCCCAACACACCGCACTTGTCACTCACAACAGAGACACGTGTTTTTTTTTTGCCTCTCTGCAAAACGAAACAAATGATATTTCAAACACAAACACACAGAATGAATAATGATGATTTCACTGAAGAATACAACTTTTCACGATGATCGCCAAACATACCGTTCGACTTATCAGAGGAAATCTCCCTTTTTTTCCAAGCAACGTCATTTAAAGATTCCATAACGTTCTGCGTCGCGGAAAGAGATCCGGTTGGCGCGCAAAATCCGGGAAGGTGGACGCCCTGAGAAATGACGACAGGGCGTTCAAAACTCACATAACCTTATTTTATTTGTGGTCGCGCACTTGGAATCCTTGGAAAAAGTCGTCGCCAAGATCCTTGTAAGGCAATGACTTGCCCGCGAGATCAGCCGAGTGTAAACAAGGCAAAGTCATCGTACCGTCCACTTAGTGAATCGTTGGGAGTTGCCGCGAAAGGGAAACACACAAACTCAAAAGCACTGGTTGTGCTTTTTTTTTTTTAACTTCACTGTTTCGTGCACACAGCAAAATTTATCTATTTATATATATGGAGGAATATATGTATGTCAAGAATGGAGAGTAAAGCGTGTGAAATGTAAAAAAGGGAAAATGAGAAGGAACCGAAAATATTTCGCGAGTCACTGCTGAAATCCGTCGCGCGTTTGTAAACATAGTATGTGAACACACAACACTACTCCATGCTACGATGTAGATAAGTAAAAACGTATACAACCGTGTTTCTCGCGTGGCGTCTCACGTAGTACTAGTACTACCCAGTGTTCACTGGCTGAGGACTATTCCCGCCGCCAGGGGCGGATCAGTCGTTTTCAATGGGGACCTTCAACAAAAGGGTTGAAATCGAGGACGCAAGCTATGCTTTTTTTTCCCCCTTTTAATTAGCAAGATGAAAATGGTACCCTTTGTTTTTATTGATACATATGTTTCATTCACGGAAACACCGAAAGTAATTAATTATTTATTCATTTATATTTAGTTTCTTCTTATAAATAATTTTTTTTCCGTAGAATTTTATTGACAAAATTTTACTAAATGGACTAACATTAGTCAAAATTTCGACTTAATTTCTGATTAGAAAATTGATTTTAAGTCCGAAAATGGGTTGAATTTAAGAAAAGGCACTCATTTGGCATTAAAAAAATTGAACATAAATATCATTTGACATAAAATCTGTTAAGTATTAAAAACATTTAATTTAATACTTATTTGACATACATTTAATTAAAAAGATACAATTTTTATTGCATAATTTCCATTTAAGGTAAAAATACAATTGATTTGACTTTTATTTTATATGAAAATCACTTGACTTATATTTCAAGTGACAAGTTTTACTTGGCTGAAAATTAATTTAAAGTAAAATTTGTTTGACATAATAATTTGATATAAATTTTAGTTTGTCCTACAATTCACTTATCATAAATTTCTTTTGACATTATTTTTCTTATGACATAAATTTCATTTGACATAAATTTCATTTAACGTAAATTTCACTAGACATAAATTTCATTTGACATAATTTCACTTGACATAAATTTCATTTGACATAAATGTCATGTAAGATAATTCTCATTTGACTTAAAATTCGATTTACATAAAAATATCGGTGCGAATTTTAAAAGTAACCAATTAGATATTATCAACAACAGTGTGATTCGCCAATTTTGAAATTCGCGCTTATATTTTCATGTCGAATGATCTTTATGTAAAATGTAATCTACGTCAAATGAATTTTATGTCAAATGAGAATTACGTTAAATAGAATTATTTACAAATTTTTAAATAAATTTCTTCGCAATAATTCACTTATTTTCATAAATAATAACATTTCTACAGGGATTCAATTATTTTTATAAATAATTAAATTTTTTTAGGAATTCAAATATTTTCATAAATAATAAAACTCATTGCAGAATTTCAGTTATTTTTAATGCAATTTTAATCAAATTCCTCGAAAAATGTAATTATTCTTAAAAATCTTATTAAAATTCGTCCAAAGAATTGAATGATTTAAAAAATTTGTTTATAACATTTTTTATGAGGATTTAATTTCAAAAAACAGGAAACTAATAAATTATTTATTTTTGTATTTAAATAATTGAATTCTCGTTGAATTTACTAATAAAAATGGTTTTAAAAATGAATTTCAATTAACATTTTATTTTTTAATTAAATATTAAAAGCATTATAACGGGGAATTTTAGAAATAATCAAATTCTTGTCAAAATTTCAATTATTTACAAAAATGTTTTAAAATTTAATGATTTTCAATGTCTACTATTTGAATAAAATTTTCTAAAAGAATTTCATTAATAAAAAAAATATTTTTATAAATTTCTTCGCAATAGGTCAATTATTTTTATATATATTAACATTTCTACAGGGATTCAATTGTTTTTATAAATAATAAAATTCTTTTAGGAATTCAATAATTTTCATAAATAATAAAACTCATTGCAGAATTTTAATTATATTTAATGCAATTTTAGTCAAATTCGTCGAAAAATGTTATTATTCTTAAAAATCTTATTGTAATTCGTCCAAAGAATTTAATGATTTAAAAAATTTGTTGATAACATTTTTTATGAGGATTTAATTTCAAGAAACAGGAAATTAATAAATTATTTATTTTTGTATTTAAATAATTGAATTCGAGTAGAATTTACTAATAAAAATGGTTTTAAAAATAAATTTCAGTTAAAATTTTAGATTATACTTAAATATTAAAAGCATTATAACGTGAATGTTTAGAAATAATTAAATTTTCAAAAAGTTTCAAACTAAAATCATTGAAATTATTAATTTTTCATATTTTTGCCAAAAATTTCTGTGGAATTAATTCATTTTAAAAGTTTAATAGGATTTTTATTGAAATTTTTTCAAGTTTTTATTCTTCAATATATATTGAATTGTAAAATTCCCGAATAATTGAAATTTTGTAAAATTGAATTGTAGACGAATAAATTTGAAAATTCTCATAAAACTTATCGCAGCGTTTAAATTATTTTTCATACAATTATAATGTAATTGCCCTGAAAAAAGTAATTATGTTCATGCAAGTTTTTAATAAAATTCGACAAAAGAATTGAATTATTGAAAAATTTGTTACTAAAATCCTTTATGAGAATTGAATTTTGAGAAACATTCAATTATTCAGTAACTTATTTACTTTTGCATTTAAATAATTAAATTCTTGTCGAATTTTTTAATAAAATTGATTTTCATTTCATAAAAATGAATTTTAATTAAAATTTTAAATAAAAATTGAATATTAAAAGCATTATAAACGTGGATTTTTATAAATAATTGAATTTTGAAAACGTTTCAAACTAAAATCATTGAAATTTTTAATTTTCAATATTTTTGACAAAAAAATTCGGTGAATTTTATGTAAAATGATATATCTATGTTAAATGGATTGTGTGTCAAATGAAAATTACGTTGAATGACTTTTATGCCAAATAAAATTGTTGTCAAATGAATTTTATGTGAAATTAATTTCAGAACCATTAAAATTTACATTAAATGAATGTTTTGGAAATAGAATTTTATGTTAAATGATTATTATAGTAAAAATTTTATTTATAATAAAACGAATTGGAAAAGTTATTCCAATTTTTTCCCGCATATCTCGAAAAAATTGTAAACGATATAAATTTTGAACTACTCACGTAAAAAGTGAGAAAAATCTAAGAAAAAAATTTTTTTTTCCCACACTTTCGATTATAAATTTAATTGAACACTTATCGTATATTATAAAGCCTTATAGAGCTTCAATCAAATCATTGATATTATTCTATTATGTTGTGAAAAGTAATCTTTTGAAGTGTAACTTTAAAGACGGATAAAATTTAATTGAATTTTATAAATCACAGTGGAAAATTGCGCGTCGATCCTTTTCCCGATGGTATGAGACAGATATCCAATTAATTCTCGGACTTCATTAAATTGAGTGGCTCTATCATCTGTACGCTTGTTCCAACCAAGTTGGCTATTCATTTAAAAAAAAAAATTTTTTTTACCTTCAAATTAACAATATTTACTTTTATTTCGGCCTCAAAATTAATTAATTACAAACATTTTTTATATATACATTTAAGTCCATTCTCCATGGAAGATTAATTTATTGCTTGCGATAATATTTTTACGATCAGTCATATACTAAATTGTTTATGATTAAATAAATGACTTCTTTATTGATAGTCTTCCTTTTTTTGCGCAAAATTCTTTTATACAATGGTACACAGGGGAAAAAAGTCTGACTCCGTTTACACCTTAAATTCAGCCTCAAAATGAGGCTGAAAGTGAGACTTTATTTTAGTGTGTAATTATAGAAGGTAAATGAAATAAAGAATGCTCCTTCCTATAGCAGTAAATATTTTAAGGTGTAGTCGAAAATATATTTTGAAAAAGTGTATAGTTAAATATTAGTCTCCAGGGAATTTTTACTAATTATAAATGTTTTCATAGCGAGAGAAAGTATTACTTTCATAAAATTTGAAGTAAAAAATAGTGACAATGAAGAAAAAAAAATTTTGAGGGTTTGAAGGATTTGATTAAGTGTCTAGTAATGAAATCCAAAGCTCTAATATTGGATAAATCGAATTTAGGGTCTTTAATTTGCAGAAGCTATATAGTGGATAGTTTGTTAATAGCACAAAATCTGTGTGTATATACGCTGCGTCTGCGGAAAAATAGAAAAAAGAGAAGTCAATTTTTAAAGTTGCGCATGCGCAGAAAATTTTACACATTGTATATAAGTAGAAACGTATGTTACTAGGACAAATGTGTCCTAGCTTTACGTTTTGCGACGTATTCGCTGGTACGAGTCATAAAAAAAGGATCACTCAAACACCCACACATACACACTCTCTCTCTCTCTCTCTCTCTCTCTTTAAAATGTAAACGTTGAACGACGCTTGCGCCACGCTTTTCTTTATTACTCCACACAGAAACCCATACACTCTCAATTCTTTTTGCAAGAGCACTGTGACGTCACGTGACGTCACACAAAACACTCGAGGCCCTGGACCATCAATCGATCCTTACGATCTGCTACAATAAATGCGCCTAAAGCATCCAATGCATTCGAGAAATAAAATAATATTTTTCGCAACAATACAATTCACTATAAATTATATACGAAATTCTCACAAATATACATGATTAATCAATGAAATTATTTTTAATTTAATTAATTTACAAAAACATAGTAGTGCGAAATTAAAAAGTGATTTTGTTTTACTATCCTAGGTATTAAATTGCGTAATTGGTAAAGTGCTTTGTCATTAGAAGTAGCAAAGTTTGAACAACAGGGTTGGTAACTACAATCACTAATTTAAATTGAGTATATAAAGTATGTGTAAAATACATACCGTATATATAAAAGCAATACGATATTGAGAAGAGGCTTGCTCGCCTCTACATAAACAAACTTCCAAAATCTAATTATCAAAATGTTTCCAACAATAATGTTTTTCAAAGTTTCAAAACTAAATGGCAGGTATTAAATTTAATACGCTAAAATCCTGATAAGCTGTAAGATCAAAGTAAATCCTTCAATATTCGAGTTAAAGAGGTTTCAATTTAACGAGATTATCATAAGGGTAGGTTATATACAGCAAATTATAAGATAGAAATTGTACAAGATTTACATACATATATACTTGTCTGACAGTGAATGACTCTTGTCACTTAAATTCTATACCACATTTTTCAATTTTAAGGCAAAGTTTGGAAACAAAGTTTCGAGACGCACATCTTTTATAAACATATATTATACACAATTTAATTCAAAATATTTTTTGCGGAAAAAGAAACAAGTTCTGCTGATTCAATCTTTCGTTTCTCATTTATTCTTGTGGCTTGAAAATTATTTCACTTTATTGCACAACTTTTCAATCAATACGGACGTTCCGCTATATAGGAAAGCAGTGTGTTACTTTAATACATTCCTTTTGTGACAAAAAATCAAAGTTAACCTAAATACTCGTATTATGAATGAATCACTCTTATAAATTACTAATGTGTAATATCAATATCACAGTAAAACGTGAGGTGTTAAAATAACACCAGAAAGGATTGAAATAATCTGCAACTGTTTAATCACTCTAGGATTAAATTAATACCAAAGAGGATTAAAATAATCTATTTTGCTGTTATTTTTAACTATGAATGAAATTTTATTTTAAATAAAACACCAAAGTCAACGATTTGGAAAAATTCAAGGAATTTAGCTTCTCCAGGGAGAATAGTATGTTAGTTACTAACTTAGTTACTAAATAACTTAGTAACACAGTTACTAAATTCAATTGTATTTAAAAATATTTTTTAATTCTCGACAAAATTTCAATTCTCTTTATAAATAATAAAATTCTTCTCTGATATTCAATTATTTTACCAAATTTTTAATCAAATTCTTGACAAAACTTCAATTGTTTTCAAAAGTATTCGGAAATTTTATAATTGTCAATATCTACTATTTCAATAAAAATTTCCAAAGAATTCCAATATTAACAAAATGTTGAATAAAATTCTACTCAAACATTCAATTATTTTCATAAATAATAAAAAAATTTACAGGAATTCAATTATTTACAAATTTTTTTTATAAATTTCTTCGCAATAATTCAATTATTTTCATAAATAATATTTCTACAGGGATTTATTAAAATAAAAAAATAATAAAATAATAATAATAATAAAAATAATAAAATTCTTTTAGGAATTCAATTATTTTCATAAATAATAAGACTCATTTCAGGATTTCAATTATTTTTAACGCAAGTTTAATCAAATTCCTCGAAAAATTTAATTATTCTTAAAAGTTTTATTAAGATTCGTCCAAAAAAATTTATTTATAGCATTTTTTATGACAATTTAATTTTAAGAAACGTGAAATTAATAAATTATTTATTTTTGTATTTAAATAATTGAATTCTCGTTGAATTTACTAAAAAAAATGGTTTTAAAAATAAATTTCAGTTAAAATTTTATTTTTTAATTAAATATTAAAAGCATTATAACGTGCATTTTTAGAAATAATAAAATTCTTGTCAAAATTTTAATTATTTTCAAAAGTTTTCTAAAATTCAATGTTTTTCAATATCTAATATTTGAATAAAATTTTCCAAAAGAATTCCATTAATAAAAAAATTTCAATGCAATTCTACACAAACATTCAATTATTTTCATAAATAATAAAAAATTTTACTGAAATTCAATTATTTACCAATTTTCTTAATAAATTTCTTTGCAATAAATAAATTATTTTCATAAATAATAACATTTCTACAAGGATTCAATCATTTTTATAAATAATTAAATTTTTTTAGGAATTCAAATATTTTCATAAATAATAAATAAAATAAATGTAATTATTCTTAAAAATCTTTTTAAAATTCGTCCAAAGAATTGAATGATTTAAAAAATTTGTTGATAACATTTTTTATGAGGATTTAATTTCAAGAAACAGGAAATTAATAAATTATTTATTTTTGTATTTAAATAATTGAATTCTCGATGAATTTACTAATAAAAATGGTTTTAAAAATGAATTTCAGTTAACATTTTATTTTTTAATTAAATATTATAAAAGAATTATAACGTGGAATTTTAGAAATAATCAAATTCTTGTCAAAATTTCAATTATTTACAAATTTTTTTTTAAATTTATTGATTTTCAATATCTACTATTTGAATAAAATTTTCCAAAAGAATTCCATTAATAAAAAAAAATTTGAATTCAATTCTACGCAAACATCCAATTATTTTCATAAATAATAAAAATATAACTACAAAAATTTAATTATTTACAAATATTTTTATAAATTTCTTCGCAATAAGTCAATTATTTTTATAAATATTAACATTTTTACAGGGATTCAATTGTTTTTATAAATAATAAAATTCTTTTAGGAATTCAAATATATTCATAAATAATAAAACTCTTTGCAGAATTTCAATTATTTTTAATGCAATTTTAATCAAATTCCTCGAAAAATGTAATTATTCTTAAAAATCTTATTAAAATTCGTCCAAAGAATTGAATGATTTAAAAAATTTGTTGATAACATTTTTTATGAGGATTTAATTTCAAGAAACAGGAAATTAATAAATTATTTTTTTTGTATTTAAATAATTGAATTCTCGCGGAATCTACTAATAAAAATGATTTTAAAAATGAATTTCAGTTCAAATTTTAGATAAAAATTGAATATTAAAAGAAACATAGAGTGAACTTTTTGGAAATAATTGAATTTTGAAATTAATATTTTTGAAAAAGTTGAATTGAATTTTTTTAAATATTATTTGAAGTTTTTATTTTCTAATATGCATTAAATTAAAGAATTTAGAAATAATTGAAATTTCGTGAAATTGATCAATTCATTATTATTAAAAATTATACATATAAAGTAGAATTGTAGTTAAAAATTTTTCAAAATAATAATTGAATTGCAATAATGAAAATAATTCTGAAGAAGTATAATATTTTTATAATATAAAATAATGATTTTATTACTTGGTCTTCTGTAATTATTATAAAACATGAAGAAAACGAAGACTCGTAGTTATCAATATCTTCACGTTTTTTATAGTTATAAAAAAATGTAATAAACCAAAATTTCATTCATTGGAAAAAATAATAAGATTGATTATTTTGATCTTTTTTAATATTAATTTAATTTGCAACACTTTTTAATATCTCACAATTTACAGCGTTGGTAAGAAATTAAAATTAATTAATTTTTCGAAAGATAATTACTCAGTAATTTCATTTTATTTATTCTTAAATTATTTGGGTTTTAATTTTGTTTATATTTTTCAGATCGACTCTCTAACGAGGAAAATCATATAGATTTAGAAACGGTGGAGTTAATAAATATTTTATTCATTGTCCAAATGTTTTCGTTTTATTTAATTTATATTTTCATTGTTTGATATTCTTTTTTTCAAGCAAACAAAGTTTCGAAACATTTCTTAAACAATCTACTTTTCAAATAAGAAATAATTCCAATAAACATCCGTTTTGAAGAAAAATTATTTTTCAAAGTTCTTTCGCACTGTGTTCGTTGGATATCTATATATATGTTATTTCGAAACTAATTTTTGCCAAACAATGGTATTTAATGCTCGTATAAATATTTATACAGCACGCAAGGAATTGACAAACGTTCCAATTAGTCAAGAATCACAAAATTGGAGGAGCGAAAAAGACGAGTGAAATAACACTCGTGAAGATAAAGAGAATAATAAAGTTTTAATTGCAGAAAGTGAATGAAATGAAGAGTATATGTATATATAGAGAGAGAGAGAGAGAGAGAGAGAGAGAGAGACAGAGAGGGGGAGTATGGCAAAGTTGCGTTTTGGTCACACTGAAAATGCGATTCTCTGGCACCGAGAAAGTAATATGATCAAGTCTGGATCGATGTGGGATATTTGAAACGAAAGAGTAGAAGGAGTTTGTAGGGGGTGAAAGACATGGAAAGGTATAGAGAGGATGAGAATGGGCTTGGAAGGAATGCCGATGTGAGTAGTCTCGGCTCGGGGTATAAGGAAGGAGGAGACGTGCGGCAACTGGAAGAGAGTGAGAGAGAGAGGGGGGAGAATGGAATCGGTTCAATAAATGCAGCGGGCTGACGGCCTGTGCCTCCGATGTTGATAATGTTGGATAGTGGCTGGAAACTGCAAGAGCGAGTGAGATAGAGTGACAACAAACCCACGCCTGCGCCACGTGGGGTACACAGTAATAGCAACTAGCCAGCGCAGCGTGAACTCAATGCAGTCTCGATTTTCCTCAAACAAAATCACTCGGTGTAAATTTCATCCCAATTACGATTTAAAATGCCTCCTTCAACAACTGAACAACGTATTTTATTTTTCTTTTCTTTTCTTTTCTTTTTTTTCCCAAATTCCCTTATCTTCAGAATTAGTCCAGAAAAGCGTCACATATATTCTTTACGAAATTCATACTCTCTAAATCTGAATTAGTAGAATTCTACTAAGAATTAGTAAAATTTTACTAATTTTTAATTGCGTTTTAATTTTTTTTAAATAATTGAATTCTAGTAGAATATTCTAATAAAAATTGAATTTTATTTCATAAAAATGATTTTCAGTTAAAATTTTAGGTATATAATCATTGAATATTAAAAGCAATATAGCGTGAATTTTAAAAAATAATTGAATTTTGCGTAATCAATTTTTTTTAAAAATTTTAATTGAGTTTTTTTAATACTATTTTCAGTTTCTATTTTCTAATATTTATTTAATAAAAGAATTTAACTAATAATTGAAATTTCTTAAAATTAAATATTATAAAGAAATGAATTTGAAAATTGTCAAAGAACTTATTCGAAAATTCTGGAAAATAATAATTGAATTTTTCAATGACTTCAATTATTATAAATTATTATTATTATTTTTTTATATTTTTTTGTAATAATTTTTTTTAATCCGAATTGTCAGAAATTGTCAGTCCACCCATTTTTAAAGAAAAGAAAAAAAATTTTTAAACATAATATTCATAAAAACTGAAATTTTTTTGGTTTATATTTTGAAAGACGATAAAATGTTGAAAAGAATAAAAATCTTATAGAAGTCATTTGGCCAAAATTTGTAGAAGATAGCCATAAAAATCGTAATTTTCAATGTTTTAGAAAAATTTGAATAACTTCTCAAATAATGAACGCTTTTTAATAATCTTAGGCTTATTTTAAAGGTCATTCTCTACGGAATAAGAATTGCTTATAGGCGCATTAACCTGTAATTTTTTAATTGGAATAAGCATAACGTCAAAGTTGGACAAAAAAATTTAAAAAATTAGAAATAATATTAAAAGAAAAATAATTTTTGAAATTCAAACATGTTTTTATTAAATTTTCTTGAAAAATCTATACCATATCATGTTTTATATATATGTTCTAGAATAGTTTTTAGTACAAAACATGTATTTCAAATTTTCACAATTTTTTTGCCCAACTTTGACGTAATGCTTATTTCAAGAAATAAATTACAGGTTAATGACTATAAGTAATTCTTATTCCGTAGAAAATGACCTTTAAAATAAGCCTAAGATTATTAAAAGGCGTTTATTATTTTAGAAGTTATTCAAAACTTTTGTCAAACATTGAAAATGACGGTTTTTTAAGAATATCTTGAAAAAATATTTGCCAAATGACTTCTGTGAGGTCTTATTCTTTTCAAAATTTTATCGTCTTTACTCTCTAAATCTGAATTAGTAGAATTCTACTAAGAATTAGTAAAATTCTACTAATGTTTTAGTAGAATTCTACTAATTGAAAGTCACTTTTCCACTAAATGAATTAGTGAAACTGTTTTATCGACTATTAATAAAACAGTTCTACTAATTGTTAGTAGAATTCTACTAATCAATTAGTAAAATTTTACTAATTGTTAGTAGAATTATTACTAAATCATTTAGTGGCCGACTTTTCACCATTTCATTAGTAACTTTCTATTAATTCAGATTTAGAGAGTAGAGAGGCGCATGCTTATTCGCTTTTTTGGCCAAAATAGTTATTTTGATTTTTGAAAATTGCTTTTTTATTCATAAAAAATTGAAAACACCATTTTTCTTAGAATGTATATTGAAATACTCGTACTAATATAACGATAAAATTTTTTCCCCTCACTAAACTGAATATATTGCGAATAAAAACTGAATCTCCACTTGTTTTTCCCTAGTGGCAATTTGCTGCAGTCATTTTTAACATAAACGGCACGTGGATATTTGAAAAAAAAAATAATCATAAAAAAAAACATATATATACAAACATGACAATAATCTACTTATTTTAAATATAGAATACAATAACTAGTTGATCTCACATGTTGCTCTCAATTACAATGAAAAGTGTGATAAGATAAAGCAGTATATCACCCATGTTATTAAAAAATAACCAGAGCGATTACTCGAAGGAAACACGCTGTTTAAATTGTAACTAATAAATCGTATAGAGAAACTTTTATAATTTTTTGAATTTCCATCTAAATTGAGAAAGAGAAAATTTTATACTATTTTCTAAAATAGAAAATAAAAATAAGTGAAGTAAAATTGTTTCACTCTTTGGCTGACTAGAGCCGACTTTTTCCACTTTTTTGGTTTTCATGTCTGGCCACAGTCGGCGGTAGCTACTAATTTGACATTAGGCCCAGTAGCGTGTCAAAGTTACGTATTTTTTGTCTGTCTATTCGGGTGTTCTTCTCAAACGAAAACTAAAATTTTTTCAAATGTAAAAGACTGGGATTTCTTTTCAAAAAAAAATATTTTTTATCAGCTTTTTTTAACACATAGAGAAAATTTATCAGCTTTTTTTAACAAATAGAGAAAATTTATCAGCTTTTTTTAACACATAGAGAAAATTTATCAGCTTTTTTTTTTAACACATAGAGAAAATTTATCAGCTTTTTTTAACACATAGAGAAAAATTGTAACATAATAGAGATAAAAAAAAGTTTTGAAAATTTCAGGGCTCCGTAACTTTGCTTTAAGTCATCCGTAAAAGTCCGTTTTTTTTTAAATAGTCCGTAAAGTCCGTAATTTCATTCAAAAAGAATGAAAAGTTCGTAAATTGTATACAATATAATTTGGAGAATTTTAGAGAAATTACAAATGATTGGAGAAATTCAATTAGTTTTAAAAGTAATAAAATTCTTCGCAAAAATTCAATTATGTTCGAAAAATTTTTTTCAATTCTCGTCAAAATTTCAATTATCTTTAAAAATATTAAAATTCTTCTCCGAAATTCATATATTTAAAAAAAGAAACTAAAAAACGTCAACATTTCAATTATCTGTATAAATAAATAGCAAAATTCTTCAACAAAATTCAATTATAATTCGAAAATTTTATTTAAATTTTTTAAAAAATTTCAATTATTTTCATAATTAACAATATTTATCACACGAATGCAATTATTTTCTAAAGTAATAAAATTCAATTGTTTTCAAAAATTTTAATAAAATCCATTGCAAAAAATGTGAATTATTATCAAAAGTATAATAATATTCTTCGCAAAAATTAAATATTGTTCAATATCTCCAATTTTTTTATATTTACCAAACAATTTAATTATTAAATAAAAATTAATACAATTCTACAAAAACTTTTAATTATTATCAAAAAATAATAAAAATTTCACAAGAATTTCATTAATAACAAATTTTTTTAATAAATTTATTCGCAATCATTCAACTATTTTCATAATTAATAAAATTTTACGGGGATTCAATTATTTTCGTAAATAATAAACATTTTTTTAGGAATTCAATTATTTTTAATATAGAATTTTAATCGACTTTCTCGAAAAAAATTCTTAAACATTTGTTTAAAATTCGTCTATAGAATTTAATTGCGTTTAAAAATTTGTTGATAAATTTTTAATAGGAATTAAATTCCACGGAACATTCAATTATTCAATAAATTATTTATTTTTATATTTAAATAATTTAATTCTGGTAGAATTTTCTTGTGAACATTTTTAAAAAATAGGTTTCAGTTAAAATTCTTAGATTTAAAAAAAATAATTGAGTTTTGGAAACTTTTTTAAAAATTGTCTTAAAAATAATTGAATTTCTATCAAAAAAAAGGTTTTATCAAACCTTTTTAAAATGTCTGAATTTCTGCTAAAATTCTAATATTTTGCTTCCTCACAAGGAAGCTTTGCATTCGTGACGATTTTCAATTTTTCAAAACATGGTTATATGGACTCATTTTCATCTAGGATATATGTATATTAAATTCTGAGCAAATGTCCAGATGTATGTGTGTGTGTGTGTATGTCACAAAAAATTGTGTACAAATTATCTCAAACAAATTTTAATGGATTGCCCTGAAATTTTGCAGGTTTATTGCAGTCATTAATACCTAAAATCTGACACAAGGATTTTCAAATTTATCCACAAAATTTTTTTTTATAAAATTTTTTCAAAATTAAAAAAAAAAATTTTTTTGTATTTTTTTAAATAACTTTTTTATTTCTTAATATTTTCATAAATTATTCTCAAAATTACATTCCTTACAAGAAAACGAATCGATTGATATATACAAAGTGCACATTTCATCAAAATGTATAAAATTAATCAATATTTTTCTTTTTCACAAAAAATTCAAATTTTGCGTTTTTTGAAATATTACCTTAACATATTAAAATTAAATTAAGCAATTGGTTTATGATATTTTGAGGAAGCGAAATGGTCATGAAATGAACAACTTGTTTAGTAGTTTTTTTACTAATTGCTAGTTGAAAATTACGAATTCAATTAGTATAGCGTATTTTTTACTGTTTCAAATTAGTAAAAAACTACTAAAAATTAGTAAAAATAGTTACTAATTCAATTGGTAAACGAATCCGCACTATTTCATTAGTAGAAAACTACACAGTAAATCTTGAGGTATTAAAAAGTGTTGCAGATTAAATTAACACCAAAAAGGATTAAAATAATCAATTTGGATGTTAAATTTTTTACAATGAATGAAATTTTAGTTTCCGATTTCTTCATATTTTATAATAGTTAAAGATGACCAAGTAATAAAATCATTATTTTATATTTTAAGAATATTTTCTTCAAAATTAATTTCATTATTTCAATTCAATTATTATTTTCAAAAAATTTTAACCACAATTTTACTTTATATCCGTTATTTTTCATAATAATTAATTAATCAATTTCATGAAATTTCAATTATTCCTAAATTCTTTAATTAAATGCATATTAGAAAATACAAACTTCATGCAAATAATATTTAAAAAATTCAATTAAACTTTTTCAAAAATATGAATTTCAAAATTCAATTATTTCCAAAAAGTTCACTCTATATTTCTTTTAATATTCAATTATAATCTAAAATATTAACTGAAATTCATTTTAAAATCAATTTTTATTAAAAAATTCTACAAGCATTTAATTATTTAAATGCAAAAGTAAATAATTTATTAAATAATAATTGAATGTTTCTCAAAATTAAATTCCCATAAAGAATTTTAGTAACAAATACTTTAATAATTCAATTCTTTTGTCGAATTTTATTGAAACTTGTATAAATATAATTACTTTTTTCAAGGAATTTAATTACAATTCATTTTTAAAACCACTTTTATTAGTAAATTCTACAAGAATTCAATTATTTAAATACAAAAATAAATAATTTATTAATTTCCTGTTTTTTGAAATTAAATCCTCATAAAAAATGTTATAAACAAATTTTTTAAATCATTAAATTCTTTGGACGAATTTTAATAAGATTTTTGAGAATAATTACATTTTTGGAGAAATTTAATTTAAATTACATTAAAAATAATTGAAATTCTGCAATAAGTTTAATTATTTATGAAAATAATTAAATTATAACGAAGAAATTTATAAAAAAATTTGTAAATAATTGAATTCCTGTAAAAATGTTTATTATTTATGCAAAATAATTGAATGTTTGCGTAGAATTGTAGTCAAACTTTTTTTAATTTTGGATTTTTTTCGGAAAATTTTATTGAAATATAGTAGATATTGAAAATTATAGAATTTTAGAAAACTTTGAAAATAATTGAAATTTTTACAAGAATTTGATTAAAACTTTGTAAAATAATTGAATATCAAAGAAGAATTTTATTATTTTTAAAGACAATTGAAATTTTGACGAAAATTTTCTTAAATTTTAGAACACAATTAAATTTATTAACTAACTTACTATTCTCCCTGGATAAGCTAAATTCGTTGAATTCTAACAAATCGTTGACTTTGGTGTTTTATTTATAATAAAATTTCATTCATAGTTAAAAATAACATCAAAATAGATTATTTTAATCTTTTTTGGTGTTAATTTAATCCTAGAGGGATAAAACTGTTGCAAATTATTTTAATCCATTCTGGTGTTATTTTAACACCTCCCGTTTTACTGTGATACTAATTCTGATTTAAAGAGTATATTTGATTTGGCCTGATTCTATTTTTGTCCGTAATTTTTAATTTTTGGTCCGTAAAGTCAGGTATTTTTAAATACTTTCACTGCTTCGAGCCCTGGAAAAAAAAATAGATACTTCAAGTCTTGCAACGTGCATTACATAAACGTCGTTTTTTCCGGCCACGCCGCAGGAAAAGATAAAAAAAAATATGGAAAACTGCTGATAATTCCAAAGGCAGAAATGAAACCTCGAATGTTTGAATTGGTTTTAATTGAATGTACCTACTACGGTTGTAAATTTAGGACAAGCTAGTAGAGCCCACGTGTTGCTTTGAATAACGAAGAAAAGTGAGATAAGTTTTCCGTCCTTTTCTGGATAAAACCCACTACCTATGTACGAACCTGGCATGATGACTGAGAGTAGTCGAGAAAGAGAGAGAGAGAGAGAGAGAGGGCGAGGGCCGGGGGAGATGTAAAGTACGAGAGAATAGAGGACGACGAGGAGTCTGGCGGGTCAGAAGGGAAGAAAACTGGTGAGGGGATGAAGGCAGAGGAAGCCATTTCATTGGTAGTAGCGGGAGAGTTGTAGATATACTCTCCTTCTTCCACAGATCGATAGCTTTGCACTGAGAGAGCAGGACGGAGTGATAACAAAGCAACGTGGTCGCCATTGACGCCGGCACTGCTCCCAGCGATGCTACAGTGTGCTACAACGTATATATATATATATACATCTCTACTAGATACTATACTAAGTAGTATCATACACTTCTTTAATGCAGCATTCCATCCCTCAAGGCCGTGAAAAATTCTAAGAACGCCATTCTCAACTTTTAACAACCTCTATATACACAAAGTTCTATTTTCATTTTTAAATTCCTAGTGTTTTCACATTTTTTTTATATCCATCCAAATGTGCTCAATATTATACCAAAACAGTTGTTAATATCGAAAAAAATTAAACGAAACTCAAAAATTAGATTCATCCTCCCAAAAGATCTAGCAATTTTATGCCAGAGGCATAATTAAGTAAATTTTCCAAAATTCAACAATGAACTAAGAACAAACGGAAGATTCTCGAGAAAAAAGTATAGCTAGAGAAAAAAAATACTAGCAACCGTGAAATGGTAGCCTAGATTTTAGCATTGGAAAAATTTTCATTGAATCTGCAGTGCACGTGTGCCACGCCTGGCAGGATTTATCCGCGAAAGGGAGAAAGAAAAGGATAACGCGAGAAGGAAGTGAGACGGAATGATAACAAGAGGCATCGACCGGTCGGGAACGTTGCCCAGACAACACAGTGAGCCTGCGACTTTAGCCGAATTATTCGTTAACCTGGCCCGCACAACGACCAGACGACATCGTGTCGTTCATTTTAATACAACTACACTTTCCACTTTATCTCGATTTAGTGCCAACAAATCCCATGTCTTCTATTCCTTTTATTTATTCGGCAAAACATTATTAACGCATTCAGTATAAGATCAACATTTTTTTTGTTTTCTATATAGAGCGCGTGTTTTAAAAAGTAAACAGTGACAATTTTATTACCTACGACTTATAGTCAAAAATTAAAACGAACAACATAATTGTATATTATTATAAAGTTATAAATTATAATGCAATTAAACATATTCAGCTGAACTGATTTTTGGTTTATTGGTGTTACACGATTTTAAAAATAGATTGTTTACGAAATGTTTCGAACATTTTTTGCTTAGAAAAATATTAAACATAATCAAAAGATAAGCTAAGGTAAATAAAACGAAAACATTCGGACAATGAATAAAATATTTATTTACTCCACCGTTTCCGAATCTAAATGATTTCCTCTTCAGGGAGTCGATCCGAAAAATATAAACAAAATAAAAAACAAAATAATATAACAATAATAAATTGAAATTACTGAATAATTATCCTTCGGAAAATTTATTAATTTTAATTTCTTACCAACACAGTAATTTGTGAGGTATTAAAATGTGTTGCATATTAAATTAACACCAAAAAAGATTAAGATAATCAATTTTGGTGTTAGTTTTTACAATAAATGAAATTTTAGTTTATTAAATGTTTTATAACAATAAAACATGAAGAAATCGATAACTCCGAGTCTTTAATTTCTTCTTATTTTATAATAATTATAGAAGACCAAGTAATAAAATCATTATTTTATGTTATAAAAATATTATACTTTTTTAAAATTATTTTCATTATTTCAATTCAAGTATTATTTTCAAAAATTTTTAACTACAATTGTACTTTATATGTATAATTTTTAATAATAAATAATTAATCAATTTTACGAAATTTTACTTATTCCTACATTCTTTAATTAAATGCATATTATAAAATAAAAACTTCAAGTAATAATAAAAAAATTCAATTAAACTTTTCCAAAAATATTAATTTCAAAATTCAATTATTTCCAAAAATTTAACGTTATAATGCTTTTAATATTCAATTTTTATCTAAAATTTTAACTGAAATTCATTTTTATGAAATGGAAATCAATTTTTATTACAAAATTCGACAAGAATTTAATTATTTAAATGCAAAAGTAAATAATTTACTGAATAATTGAATATTTCTCAAAATTCAATTCTTATAAAGAATTTTAGTAACAAATTTTTTAATAATTTAATTCTTTTGTCGAATTTTATTAAAACTTGCATGAACATAATTACTTTTTTCAAAGGAATTCAATTATAATTGTATGAAAAATAATTGAAACGCTGCGATGAGTTATATGAGAATTTTCAAATTTATTCGTTTACAATTGAATTTTACAAAATTTTTATTATTCGCAAATTCTGCAATTAAAAATATATTGAAAAATAAAAACTTGAAATAATTTCAATAAAAATCCTATTAAACTTTTAAAAAGAATAATTCCTACAGAATTTTTTGTCAAAAATATAAAAAAATAAGAATTTCAATGATTTTAGTTTGAAACTTTTTGAAAATTTAATAATTTCTAAAAATCCACGTTATAATGCTTTTAATACTTTTCAGTATATGTAATCTAAAATTTTAACTGAAATTCATTTTTAAAACCATTTTTATTAGCAAATTCTACGAGAATTCAATTATTTAATTACAAAAATAATTAATTAATTTCATGTTTCTTGAAATTAAATTCTCATAAAGAATGTTATCAACAATTTTTTTTAAATCATTAAATTCTTTGGACGAATTTTAATAAGAATTTAAAAAATAATTAAATTTTTTGATGAATTTTGATTAAAATTGCATTAAAAATAATTGAAATTCTGCAAGAAGTTTTATTATTTTTCAAAATAATTGAATTTCTAAAAGAATTTTATTATTTATAAAAATAATTGTATCCCTGTAGAAATGTTATTATTTATAAAAATAATTTGAATTATTGCGAAGAAATTTATAAAAAAATTTGTAAATAATTGAATTCCTGTAAAAATTTGTATCATTTATGAAAATATTTGAATGTTTGCGTTGAATTGTATTCAAATTTTTAGTAATAATGGAATTCTTTTGAAAAATTTTATTGAAATAGTAGATATTGAAAATTATGGAATTTTAGAAAACTTTTGAAAATAATTGAAATTTTGACAAGAATTTGATTAAAACTTTGTAAAATAATTGAATATCAGAGAAGAATTTTATTATTTTTAAAGACAATTGAAATTTTGACGAAAATTTTCTTAAATTTTAGAACACAATTAAATTTATTAACTACCTTACTATTCTTCCTGGAAAAGCTGAGATCGTTGAATTTTTACAAATCGTTGACTTTGGTGTTTTATTTAAAAATTTTAAAATAGAATTTCATTCATATTTAAATATAATATCAAAATATATTATTTTAATCCTTTTTGGTGTTAATTTAATCCTACAGGGATTGAACAGTTGCAGATTATTTTAATCCAGTCTATTGTTATTTTAACAACTTACGTTTTACTATAAATTTTCATTCTTTTATTATTAATTATTAATTTTTTTAAATTATTTACTTATAATTTTGTTACGGTTTTTTTTTCAAAGAAAAAAAAATTGCGAAAAAAATTAAATTATATATACATATTTAAAAGAAAGAAATGAATGGAGGAAACATCCTCATCACATCGTATACGATTAGAAACTCCTGTATTTAAGTTTCCGATTTAAAGTAAAGGATTTTAAATTAATGCTAATTAAAATATAATTATTTATTAACATGACGATTAGAACAGAATTTTTGATAAAAAATGCAGAAAAGTTCGTTAAAAACAGTGTTATTTAGATAATTAAATAAAATAATACCGTTTATGAAAATCAAATTAATTCCTACAAATAAATATAAAAATCAAGTGATGAAATTAGGGGAAATAATTTTTCCCACATTGCATAATTGCAAAATTTTAGACAAAATTTAGTTTCAAATAATATACTATCTATAATTTATCTTAATGATAATGATTCTTTCTTCCTTTGTAATCCCAACAATATAATAATAATTAACAAAACTCCCGCATTCCACAAATATCGAACTTTGAACAAAAGTTGAGCAACATTTGGAAAACAATTTTCTCGCGTTAAACTATTTTATCGATAAGCAAATTCCTTTCCGAATGAATTAATTAACATTCTGGGTTTGAAAAAAACGATGATCGATAGATAAATGTACATATATATATATATATACAACGATGAATATAAGAGCGCAATAATTAACTGAGACTTTTTGCTTATACGCAGTGTATTTGTCAAACAGGAAACGTGAAAAACCGACAGGAAATGGTGGTTTAAATAAAATGAGAAGAAGTATTTAGATTTTTTTTTTCTTTTCCTTTTTGTTTGCGTCCCGGCAAAAGAAACATCGGTCCCTGACATGAAACAACGTCACGCAGGCGTACATATGAGCACTGCCAATTGTCCGTCACCCTTCTCTTTTATGCTGGTTGACTCTATCGTCCCATAACGACATGTACTGCGTCATCTGCATTTCTGCAACGCAAAGTTGCTTGGGTAAGGTCCGGTAAGCAAAAGACCCTTCTATATGTATACCACGAGGGGTTACTCACCCTTTTTCGATCGCATCATTTTCCGCGAAGCATTAACCAGACCTACCATCTACCCTGATCAGTAAACTATCACGCCCGTTACAGAAATAGTTTTTCGAAAAAAGAAAAACAGAGAGAACCTATTTCTTCTCCCATTTCCGGACATCGATCCAATCTCCCCTCTCACACTGTCAAATGGTTACGACTGTCAATTATATATTGTCTTTTTTTCCTTTAAACCCCTCCAGACATTGCTCATTTTGACAAAAAAAAATCATAAAACAAAAATAATTTCGAAGGAATCAATTTTTTATTGAATAAATTCTATAAAACAGATCTTCGATATGTTAATAAAATCGCCAAAAGAGAAAATAAAAATAAATACTATGTAACCCTAATTTGCGACGTTGAAGTTCCCAACGAGTATAAAAAAACGCTTTTGTTAATAAACGTGAATATTTCCTCATGCTAAAAATTAAACGTTGAATTAATCGACTTTCTATAGAATAATCATAAACCTAACATACTAAAATATCTATAACAGGGTTGCCCCACAAATATTTAATTTTATTTTTCCCTGACTTTTCCCTGATTTCCAGACAAAATTTTCACTTTTTCCCTGACCCTAAAGAATATTGTGATTCACTCTAAAAATTATTAGATAATCAAGATAAAATGTTCTATTACACTTATTTACAAATTTAATTCATTGTAAAATTATTCAAAAACATTATTAACTTCTTTTTTAAACAAATATTTAATCATTATTATTTTTCTGTAGGAATTAAAATTCTTCAAAACGTTCAAATTCAAACCTTTTTAAATTAAACAACTTATAAGAATATTATTACAATTTTCAAAATAGGTTATTTATTTACAAAAATAAAAAAAATCCTTCGCAAGAATTGAATTATTTTTACAAGCAGTAAAATTTATCAAAAAAATTAAATTATTTTTAAAAAATGTAATAAAATTCGTGGCAATAATTCAAGTACTTTCAGAAATAATAATAAATCGATTATCCGTTAATTCATTTTTAAATCAATTTTTATTAGAAAATTCTAGAAAAATTCAATTATTTCAATTAAAAAATAAATAATTTACTGAATAATAGAATATTCTTTGTTAAAATTTATCTCTCATAAAGAATTTTATCAATAAAATTTTAAATATATGAATTTAATTTGACAAATTTTAATAAAATTTTTAAGAATAATTACATTTTTCGAGAATTTGATTAAAATATAGATTGTATAAAAAATCATTAAAATTCTGCGATGAGTTTTATTACTTATGAAAATAATTTAAATTTTCTTAAAATTTCCATAAAATAATTGAATTTTGAAGAAGAATTTTATTATTTATAAAGTTACTTGAAATTTTAACAAGAATTTTTTTTTAATTTTCGAACACAATTGGATTTCTGCGAAGAATTTTATTACATTTTAAAAGTAATTTAATTCTTCCAAGGAATATCATTCAAATTTATAAAAATAACTGTATTTATGTGAAGAATTTTCTTATTTATATAAATAATTGAATTCTTACAAAGAATTTTATTCGAGTTTATGAAAATAATTGAATTTCGGTGAAGAATTTTTTTAATAATTTATATTTTTCGAAAAATTTTATGAAATTTTGAATTATAAATAATTGAATTCCTGTGAAAATTTTATTACTTATGAAAATAATGGAATTATTTTGAATTAATTAATTAAAATTGAATTCCTACAAAATTTTGCCAAGAATTTTATTAAAATTTTTAAATATAATTGAATATAGATGAAGAATTTTTTTATTTATAAATATAATTGAAATTTTGAAAATATTTTTTTCTTAATTTTTGAGAATAATTGAATTTTTGCGTAGAATTTTTTATTAATTTTGAAAATAATTTAATTCCTCCAATGAATTTTATTCAAGTTTATATAAATAATTGAATTCTTACAACGAATATAATTCAAGTTTGTAAAAGTAATAAATTTAGGTGAAAAATTTTATTAAATTTTTTTATTTTAAATAATTGAATTCTTGTGAAAAATTTGATTACTACTTATGAAAATAATTGAATTATTTTGGAGAAATTTATTAAAAACTGAATAATTAAATTCTTGTGGAATTTTGTCAAGAATTTTATTAAAACTTTTAAAGATAATTGAATTTTAATGGAGTATTTTATTATTTATAAAAATAATTGTAATTTTGACGAGAATTGTTTTTAAATTTTTGAACATAATTGAAATTCTGCGAAGAATTTTTGTAACTTTTGAAAATAATTGAATTTCTGTAATTATTTGTAACTTTTCCAAAATCTAATTTGTTTTAAGTATTTTTAGCTAAAATTCTTTTATAAATCTAGTATTTATGAAAATTGTAAAAATTATTCATAAAATAATTTATAAGTCATAATTTATGATAGTTATTATTAATTTTATTTAATTATTATTTATTATTATTTATTTACATATTATTTATTATTAATTATTAATTTTATGATAGTTTTTGAAAATTTAAGTTATTTAAAAAGAAATTATTGTCAGAAATAGAAAAAATTGAAGGTTTTGTATTAAAATTTGTGGTAATTTCATAGTTTACGATGCAAAAAGAAAAAAAATTCAGTTTTCTCATGAATTTTAAAAATTCAATTTTTTCCAGTACTTTTAGTAAAAATCCCTGACCAATTTTACATTCCCTGACTTTTCCCAAAATTCCCTGACCTGTGGCAACCCTGTATAATCAGTTTTAACCTTTTTTTGAAACAGTGATATGAAAATTTTGTCCATATTATATAAAAATGGTGATGAACTTGAAATTATAATGAATGAATTATGCAAAACTTGCACTAAATGAAGTTAATGAAAACGGATGTTGTTTCCTGTGCAATTCTTTCGGAAGATTAAGCCAAAAAAGTATTATATACCTGTATGGCAACAATTGCGTGGTTGAGAAATCTTGTAATGAAAGAGAACACGCAGAGTCAGTTAATTTAATAATTAGATAATTAATTAATTAATTAATCAATCAGTGTATAAGTACCATCACGTGTTCTGTGTAAAACCATGGCTCGTTGCGTGCTCACGCCCAATTATCAATTGCTTATAGGTACTCTCAACTATATGTCTCGTCTTCGACACAACTATATAACTAATGCTACTACTCTATATAGATAAAGATTTCATTAACAACCTATCACTAAATCTCAAAATAATATTCAGCTTCTTGTTTTTATTAGCTTTACATTTTTAATTTTCATTTTTTTATATTTTAAATTTAATTTTTTAATTTTTTCGGTACTGAATTATATTTTATGCACATCATTGGTTGAGTTGAATCAACTTTAAATCAATTTAATTTTATGCGCAATGAAATTTTAGTAGCTATCGGAAAAATGATCTTGAAAAAAAATTATTTTAGACACTTCACAAAACTGACAAAAGTTAAATTCTATATTTTATTTTCCTGTTTTTTCCTAATTTTCATTAAAAATATTCACTTCTTTCTTTTTTTGCAAATAAATTGAATTTATGCAACGAATTTTATTATTCATGAAAGAATTTAAGTATTTATAATAATCATTTAATTCTTAGGAATTTAATTGTTCAAATAATTAATTTAAAATAGTATTAAAAATAAATGAAATTCTTCGATGAGTTTTATTATTTATGAAAATAATTAAAAAGTTGCTAAGAAATCTTATTAAAATTTTTGAAAATAATTTAATTTTGCAAAAAAATTTTATGAAAATGCCTCAAAATAATTCAATTTTAGAGAATATTATTATGTTATTTATTGACATAATGGAATTCTTTTGAAGAATTTAATTATGTAAAATAATTTAATTTCGAGGAAGAAGTTCATTAAAATTTATTTATCAAAATAATTGAATTTTTGAATTAATCAATTTTAAATAGTATTAAAAATAATTGAAATTCTTCTATGAGTTTTATTATTTATGCAAATAATTAGCATAACGAAAAAGGTAGTAAATAGTAGGTTTAAGTAAATAAGTGCGAAGCCTGTAGTCACTGCATTTTTCTTACAGCTTAAAAACGTGTTTGTCTTAAATTCAACTCACTTTTTTGAACATAAAAGAAAAGTTACCTTATTTCCATGTTTTAATTAAAAATTAAATCAATATAACTGTACTGATGTAGACAAGTTATTGCAATGGACTTAAAACAAGACATATTTTTCAAAGTGAACTTTTATTGGAATTCAATTGCAATTTAAAGTACTTTAACAGTGTAATGTAAAAGAAAGTTAAATTCAATAATAGCTCACAGCTTGTGTAAATCATTTTCATCAATATTGTACTTTTTATAATAAAGTAGGTATATGGTCAATTTCTGACAACCGACGTGTTGTCGTAATGGAAATCGATCGTCGATTCTGTTACAATTGTGTTTTCCCTTTAGGTTTCATCCGTGATATCCTGGATGGACATATCAAGGGTTTGAAAATTTCATACGCTTAATCTAGGAGAAAGCACAATATTGTACACGAAACCCACCCACCTCTGAACACATTGAGATTGTAATGCAATTGACAAAAAAAAATCAACATAAATTTTTTATTCCGTCTTGATTTTTGTTGATATTTCATCTCATTTTTAAAGTGAAGAAGAAAAGAAATACCAGGGTTGCCACAGGTCAGGGAATTCAGGTAAAAAGTCAAGGAAAGTAAAATTGGTCAGGGAAAAGTCAGGGATTTTTAGTAAAAGTACTGGAAAAAATCGAATTTCAAAAATTCATGAAAAAACTCGAAATTTTGATGTTTTTTTTTGTTTGCCTCGTAAACTATAAAAATTACCACAAATTTTAATACAAAACCTTCAATTTTTTCTATTTCTGACAATAATTTCTTTTTAAATAACTTAAAATTTCAAAAACTATCATAAAATTATGACTTTTAATTATATAATGAATAATTTTTGCAATTTTCATAAATACTAGATTGATAAAAGAATTTTAGTTAAAAATACTAAAAAAAATTTATTTTGGAAAAGTTACAAATAATTACAGAAATTCAATCATTTTCAAAAGTAATAAAATTTTTCGCAGAAATTCAATTATATTCAAAAATTTAAAAACTTCTGGTCATTTTAATTATATATTTAAAAATAAAAAAATTCTTCTCCAAAATTCCATTATGTTCAAAATTTTTTTTTAAATTCTCGTCAAAATTTCAATTATCTTTATAAATAATGCAATTCTTCTTCCAAATTCAATTATTTTTAAAAACTTTAATAAAATTCTTGGAAAAATTTCGCAGGAATTCAGTTATTTAATATAAAAAATTTCAAATAATTTTTCGAAAAATATCAATTATTTAAAAAGAATTTATAAAATTCGTCGCAAAAATTCAGTTATTGAAAAAAATTTAACAATGTTCTTTTCAAAAATTCAATTATTTTTAGAAATAGTAAAATTCTTCACCGATGTTCAATTATTTTAGAAAAATTTTAATACCATTTCTACAGGGATTCAATTATTTTTATAAATAATAAAATTCTTCTCTGAGATTAAATTATTTTACAAAATTGTAATCAAACTCTTGTCAAAATTTCAATTATTTTATAAAGTTTTCTAATATTCCATAAATTTTAATATCTACTATTTCAATAAAATTTTCCATAACCATTCTATTATTAAAAAAATTTAAGTACAATTCTACTCAAACATTCAATTATTTTTAAAAATAATAAAAATTTTACAGAAATTCAATTATTTACACATTTTTTAAGAAATTTTTTCGCAATAATTCAACTATTTTGATGAATAATAAACATTTTTACAGGAATTCAATTATTTACAAATTTTTTTATAAATTTCTTCCCAATAATTCAATTATTTTTATAAATAGTAACATCTCTATAGGGATTCAATTATTTTTATAAATAATAAAATTCTTTAAGGAATTCAATTATTTTCATAAATAATAAAACTCATTGCAGAATTTTAATTATTTTCATAAATAATAAAACTCATTGCAGAATTTTAATTATTTTTAATGCAATTTTTATCAAATTCCTCGAAAAATGTAATTATTCTAAAAAATCTTATTAAAATTCGTCTAAAGAATTTAATGATTTAAAAAATTTGTTTATAACATTTTTTATGAGAATTTAATTTCAAGAAACATGAAATTAATACATTATACATTTTGTATCTAAATAATTGAATTCTTGTATAATTTGCGAATAAAAATAGTTTCAAAAATGAATTTCAGTTAAAATTTTAGTTTGTAATTAAATATTAAAAGCATTATAACGTGGATTTTTACAAATAATTAAATTTTGAAAAAGTTTCAAACTAAAATCATTGAAATTCTTAATTTTTCATATTTTTGCCAAAAAATTCTGTAGTATTAATTTTTTTTAAAAGTTTAATAGGATTTTAATTGAAATTATTTTAAGTTTATATTTTTTAAAATATATTTAATCGCAGAATTTCCAAAAAATTGAAATTTTGTAAAATTCAATTGTAAACGAATAAATTTGAAAATTCTCATAAAATTTATCGGAGCGTTTCATTTATTTTTCATACAATTAAAATTGAATTCCTTGAAATAAGTAATTATGTTCATGCAAGTGTTAATACAGTTCGACAAAAGAATTGAATTATTAAAAAATTTGTTTCTAAAATCCTTTATGAGAATTGAAATTTAAGAAAGATTTAATTATTCAATAAATTATTTATTTTTCAATTCAAATAATTGAATTTTTCTGGAATTTTCTAATAAACATTGATTGAAAAATGAATTTACCGAATAATCGATTTTTGTTTATGAAAATACTTGAATTATTGCAACGAATTTTATTACAATTTTTTTAAATAATTGAATTTTTCGAGAAAATTTACTACTTTTAAAAATAATTGAATTCTTGCAAAAGATTTTATTAGGCCTTTTGTAAATAATTGAATTTTTGTTGACAAATTTCATGGCTATTTAAATTATAACAAAATATTAAAAATTCTTTATGTTTTGTAATAATATTCTTATAAATTGTTGAGTTTCAAAAAAGGTTTGAATTTGAATGTTCTGAAGAATTTTAATTCCTGTGGAAAAGTCATAATTAAATACTTATTTAAAAATTTAGTTATTGATGTTTTTGAATAATTTTACAATTATTGAAATTTGTAATTAAATTTCATAGAACATTTTTTTTTTGAGTATCTAATCAGAATATTTTTTATGGTCAGGGAAAAAGTGAGAATTTTGTCTGGAAATCAGGGAAAAGTGAGGGAAAAATAAAATTAAATATTTGTGGCAACCCTGAATACAGTAAAACATCAATTTTAGTTTTAGGATTGTTTTGAATATACGCATTTTCAATTTAAACCTTTCCGATTATATTGATGAAGGCCTAAAACTTTTATCTATTCGATTATACTGGGAAATTTCGTCATCAGAATACACATGGAGATTATAGGCCACGTGTATCTTGTCATATATTGCGACGCAAATATCAAACACAGTACGTCTCGAACACTCGAATCAACGTTATACTTCAAACACGTGTGTGATTTTGTGTTTCCCGTTGCGCGCGTGTATAAAAGGGACTATAGGAGGCACATGCACAAGTTCAACCAGCATTCCATTGTGGCAAACATCATTCCACGTTAGAATGTATCTTTTAACAATGTTCCCATGCGGAAAATCCGTAAACAAGAATTTTTTCAACTATTTTCAACTCACATTATACCAACAATATTGTAACCCCAGTTGTTGTGTATTTATTTCGAGATGGACAAAAACAAATGAATGGAAAGAAAATATTTCCACCCATAAGTCTTATTTCTTTAAATGTGATAGCCAGGAGACGAATTTGAAACCCTAACTTTTTACTGTACTGCTAAAACCTAAATAAGCCCTACATTTTCAGAGGCAAAGTACAAAGTTGGGAGACGATTCCCTGACACTTTCATTCACGCATGTACTAGAGTTTCAAAAAAAATTCGGCTGAAATATTTGAAAACTAATTTGTCTAACGGTTCTTGAAAGTGACGTTAATATTTTGAAATGGCGGGAGATACGAAGCAGGCAGAAAATCGATCGAAAAGCATAAACGGCAAAGATGAAAGGACGTGAGAGGCAATCACAAACCGAAACCGCAACATTAATACCTACATCATATGGCTCATTGCCTCGTCTGCGTACGCGTGCTTGTAAAGAACATGCCTCAAAGCGAAAGATGCTTGTCTTTCGCATTGGTACCGGAAGTAGACGTATGAGTTTGAATTCACCTTCACATCCCTTCAGCACGTCACTTATTCGATGCATCCCTTCTCTCTACAGCTGGACTTTGCGGTTAATGAGCAATTACAACCGCCACTCAAATTATCCTCAATTCCAAGAGGAAGCTTCCTATAATATATATCATTATTATATCTTGTTGATCAAATTGGCAAAATACTAACAAACACACGGTGGCAAAAAGTTTGCTATTTCAGCTAATTTTTAGCTAATTTTTCGCTTCATTTGCTATTATAACGTCACAGTAAAACGTGAGGTGTTAAAATAACATCAGAATGGATTAAGATAATCTGCAACAGTTTAATCCCTCTAGGATTCAATTAATACCAAAAAGAATTAAAATAATCTACCTTGGTGTTATTTATAACTATTTTATTTTAAATAAAACACCAAAGTCAACGATTTGTAAAAATTCAACGAAATTTAGCTTCGCCAGGAAGAATAATAATTTAGATACTAACTTAGTTACTAACTTACTGACAAACTTAGTAACATCGTTACTAAATTCAATTGTGTTCCAACATTTTTAAAAATTCTTGTGAAAATTTCAATTCTCTTTATAAAGAAAAAACATTCTTCTCTGATATTCCATTATTTTACCAAATTTTAATCAAATTCTTGTCAAATTTCAATTATTTTCAAAAATTTTGTAAAATTCAATAATTTTTATTATCTACTATTTCAATAAAATTTTCTAAAAGAATTCCATTATTAAAAAAAAATTTGAATACAATTCTACGCAACCATTTAATAATTTTTATAAATAATAAAATTTTTTACAGAAATTCAATTATTTACAAATTTTTTTATAAATTTTTTCGCAATATTTCAATTATTTTTATAAATAATAAAATTCTTCTCTGATATTAAATTATTTTACAAAATTGTAATCAAACTCTTGTCAAAATTTCAATTATTTTAAAAAGTTTTCTAATATTCCATAAATTTTTAATATCTACTATTTCAATAAAATTCTCCATAACAATTCTATTATTAAAAAAATTTAAATACAATTCTACTCAAACATTCAATTATTTTTAAAAATAATAAAAATTTTACAGAAATTCAATTATTTTTAAAAATAATAAAATTCTTCTCTGATATTAAATTATTTTTCAAAATTGTAATCAAACTCTTGTCAAAATTTCAATTATTTTAAAAAGTTTTCTAATATTCCATAAATTTTTAATATCTACTATTTCAATAAAATTTTCCATAACAATTCTATTATTAAAAAAATTTAAATACAATTCTACTCAAACATTCTATTATTTTTAAAAATAATAAAAATTTTACAGAAATTCAATTATTTACACATATTTTAAGAAATTTCTTCGTAATAATTCAACTATTTTGATAAATAATAAAATTTTTTACAAGAATTCAATTATTTACAAATTTTTTTATAAATTTCTTCGCAATAATTCAATTATTTTCATAAATAATAACATTTCTACAGGGATTCAATTATTTTTATAAATAATAAAATTCTTCTCTAATATTAAATTATTTTACAAAATTGTAATCAAACTCTTGTCAAAATTTCAATTATTTTAAATATTTTTCTAATATTCCATAAATGTTTAATATCTACTATTTCAATAAAATTCTCCATAACAATTCTATTATTAAAAAAATTTAAATACAATTCTACTCAAACATTCAATTATTTTTAAAAATAATAAAAATTTTACAGAAATTCAATTATTTACACCTTTTTAAAGAAATTTCTTCTCAAACATTCAATTATTTTCATAAATGATTCAAATTTCTACAGGAATTTAATTATTTACAAATTTTTTTATAAATTTCTTCGCAATAATTCAATTATTTTCATAAATAATAACATTTCTACAGGGATTCAATTATTTTTTATAAATAATAAAATTCTTTTAGAAATTCAATTATTTTGAAAAATAATAAAACTCATTGCAGAATTTTAATTATTTTTAATGCAATTTTAATCAAATTCCTCGAAAAATGTAATTATTCTTAAAAATCTTATTAAAATTCGTCTAAAGAATTTAATGATTTAAAAAATTTGTTTATAACATTTTTTATGAGAATTTAATTTCAAGAAACATGAAATTAATAAATTATTAAGTTTTGTAATTAAATAATTGAATTCTCGTAAAAATTACTAATAAAAATGATTTTAAAAATGAATTTCAGTTAAAATTTTAGATTATACTTGAGTATCAAAAGCATTATAATGTGGATTTTTAGAAATAATTAAATTTTGACAAAATTTCAAACTTTTACATATTTTTGCCAAAAACTTCTGTGGAATTAATTCATTTTAAAAGTTTAATAGGATTTTTATTGAAATTATTTCAAGTTTTTATTCTTCAATATATATTTAATTGCAGAATTTTCGAAAAATTGAAATTTTGTAAAATTCAATTGTAAACGAATAAATTTGAAAATTCTCATAAAATTTATCCGAGCGTTTCAATTATTTTTCATACAATTAAAATTGAATTCCTTGAAAAAAGTAATTATATTCATGCAAGTTTTAATAAAGTTCGACAAAAGAATTGAATTATTAAAAAATTTTGTTACTAAAATTCTTTATGAGGTTTGAATTTTGAGAAATATTCAATTATTCAATAAATTATTTACTTTTGCATTTGGATATTTAAATTCTTGTCGAATTTTCTAATATAAATTGATTTCCATTTCATAAAAATGAATTTCAGTTAAAATTTTAGATAACAATTGAATATAAAAAGAAATATAGAGTGAACTTTTTGGAAATAATTGAATTTTGAAATTAATATTTTTGAAAAAGTTTAATTGAATTTTTAAAAATATTATTTGAAGTTTTTATTTTCTAATATGCATTTAATTAAAGAATTTAGGAATAATTGAAATTTCGTGAAATTGATCAATTAATTTATTATTAAAAATAAATAAGTCAAATTAACGAAAACGAAAACATTCGGACATTTCATTAATTTGACTTATTTATGAAGTATCTCGGACGTTAAAGACTATTTAATTAATTATTAAAAATAATAGATATAAAGTAAAATTGTAGTTAACAATTTTTGAAAATAATAATTGAATTGAAATAGTGGAAAGAATTTTGTAGAAGTGTAATATTTTTATAATATAAAATAATGATTTTATTACTCGTTTTATATTATAAAATAATTTATTGAACTAAAATTTCATTCATTGTAAAAAATAATACCAAAATTGATTATTTTAATCTTTTTTGCTGTTAATTTAATCTGCAACACATTTTAATACCTCAAGATTTACTGTGCTCGATAATAATTATTGTTAAATATCACAGCTAATAAATAAGGTCTCACAACTAATTTTTTTGCTACAATAGCTTATTCTTAATACTAGCCTAATGCCTAATATATTCAGCTTAAACTTAATAGATTATAATCGATAGCATTTCGTTTATGAATACATTAATTAGAATTATAAGTGAAATTCCGTGGGAAGAAATGAATATTGTTATTTAATGCAGAATGAAAAATATTTAGCGTGAAATTTGAAAAAAAAGAATTATGTTGTGTCAGTGGACGGTTTCTAATTAAAATAGGAAAGTTGTAAAAAGAGAAGAGAAAATGAAGGAATGCTTTAAGGGTAAAAAGGAGACGAAGAGTGACAGATAGATTGACGATGAAGGTGTGGAGATGGACAGTAAAACCATTCGGCGCTAGGTCGTAAAGAGAAAAGGGATTGTAAAACCTAATAACATTTCTTGCACACCACAAACTTTCAGTTCAAATCTAACCCACATGGCTTTCAAATGACGCTAAAACTTATGCCCACGCCATCGTAAATTTATCAAGATATATATGTAATTAAATCCTTTCCGGAGAAAACTTTTTGTCAAATATATTATGATAAAAAAGAAGTGAAATTTCTTTTCATTATAAACGATTTTAACAAACATGTTTGATTCTTATAATTTTCAATTTAAAGAAAAAAAAAAGAAGTAAAATTTTTCGCATTTCAGATAAATCAGCGCTTCCTCAATAAAACTCTATGGCGCATGTGTAGAATGTACAATTAGTCTATATCACTGAATGAAAAAAGCTCCTTTTTCAAAACTCATTCATAATTTCATAAAATGAATGAAATTGTGTTCATTAAGAAAGAATCTATGCGCCTAATGATACTTTGTTTTCGTGATGAAGGTTTTTCTTTTTTAAAGCTAGCGTGTCTACAGCCGATTAAATTGCATAAATGCATGCAGCGAGGCATATGCGGAGGCTTTTCAAACACTGAAGTAAACAGATGGGAACGAGCGCGCTTCGATTTCACAACATCAGGATATGTATGTAGCGAAAAAGGCGAACGACGTCGGGAATGTCGTATATATGTGACACATCGTCGCGATTCTTCCATATAAAACGAGGAAAACCGTACTGTGCAGATAAACGCAAGCAAACATTAATTTCAGTCCCTACAATCGCTCACAATTGTCCATTCAGCAATCACTAATCAGTATTTTATTTACAACATTGTTTCATCATGCTCTTTTAAAACTTGACGAAATAATTTGAATTCTATAAACAAAAACGATTAATCACTGTTCAATTATTATTATTATTAAAGGAAAAAAAATGAAATAAAAATCCATCGACTATTATAAATATGTATAGCTGATGGGCCAATTTTGATGGTAACTATTCGGAGAATAAGAGAGGAGCAAATTGAAATGCGAAGAGGAAAAAAAAAGGGGAAAGAGAAACAAGCGAATCAACTGCTCGGCATTGCGAGGTAAACTTACTGCGCAGTTTGCGCGAGAAAAGAAGAAAGAAAAGGCTATGTGAACATACTTGACTCAGGGAGTGAATGACCCGACCAAAAAGCTGATATTTTACTCGGCGACTTATCTTCGCCTCAAACTCGATGGACTTATAAAAATATGATGCAATAACAATGCAGGAAGAATTGAAACATACTTACTAATGATAATCGTTACCACATTAATAAAACAAGACTTATATAGTGAATCAGAGAAACGCAACAATTTCACTCTATTAAATCACAATTGCATCATTTCACTCTATATTCCAATTATAAGTGAGTACGAAGTATGGAATGTAAATATTTTTAAAGAGAATTTTCACCTAAAATTATCATTTCAAAATTGATTTCAACTCATTGAAATTTTTTTGTAAAAAAATAAACGATAAACGATGAAAAAATGTTGACAACCAACCGACCAATTAGGTGCTCTTGTGAATCGATATATCGATATTCCATTTTTGACGTTAAACGACATAACCTCTACTTTGCGCCTCTAGTACAAAGTAAAAAATCCTATTCCTAAATAACCTGATTAACTATTTTATTAATTTACACAAAATGTAAACACAACTTTACAATTCTTTACAATTTGTATTTATTTTGCGTAAATTATTACAATAATTCTCAAATTTTTTTTAACCGCATATCTTTTTATCGTTAAAAGGCGAATTAAGTCATTAATTAACACTGCAAAAACAAGCATCTTCAAATCCATTACAATCACTTTTGAAACGATTAAAACATCTTATTTTTCCATTTTCTATCTTAGAAACTAATGCATTTTAAGATGCTTTGGATAACTTTTTGGAAATAACTTTTCTCCAAAAACCTTCACTATTTATTTAGTTGTGTTACGTCATTGTAATTTATTTTCAATAACCAATAATAATATTTATAATAATAGGGATAATATTAAAAGTTATAATAACAATAATAAAATTGCATAATGATGATAATAATCAAAATGGCAATAATAACAATTATTATCAATAATATTACATAAATAATATTATCATAATAATAGGTACAATAATTAATTATAATGATAATAATAATAAATAATAAAATTATCAATAAATAATTGTCATCAACATATTAATAGTTCCAACAATAAAATCATTATTAAAAATTATAAAAATAAACGATTATTAATAAAAAATTGGAATTTTAATAAACAATAATAAAATGTATAATGAGTAAAAATAATTATAACGAAAATTAACAATAACATAAATTGTATTAACAATTTTTTATCAACGCTTTTGTTGATATTAAAGAAAAAGAGATTTTATTTTCGATTTTTGATAAAACATCATTTTTTTGGTTAACTTTTTTTAAAATAATTAAAACTAATAACAATTTTGATAATAATAATAATATGTAAACTAATAATTAATAATAATACTAGTTAAAAATAAATTAGCAACAAATAATTGTTGCGTAAATAAGAATCATTAATTACAAATTATAATAACAAATAATTATTAATAAAGAATTGTAATAATAAACTGATAATAATGAGTAATAACTGAATTGCTCTAAAGTCAACTAATTATCTAATATTTACAAGAATAATTGTCAGTGTTAACGTGATTTTAAATAATTAATTAATTAACAAGTAATTATTCCACTGTACCCAATTGACATGATGTGATCGTGGACAATTAATATTTTATCAACAGAAAGACAAATCGATTTTTCTTTATTCAAAATTATGTTACTAATATAATGAAATCTTATTTTTTGTATATTCCTTAAGAAGAATTACTTAAGATTAAGAATTAAGCCTAATTAATTAAAATCACTTATTTTTCTAAAAAAATTTTATTTCTTTTAACATTATTGGAAAAAAAAATTTCGAAAGAATAAATAAAAAATTATTTAAAGGTACTGAAAAGCTTAAGTTCTTATTGTACATTAAAAAAAGTTGATAGCGAAGAAAGTTTAGATCCTTTAAATTTAATTTTATTAATCAAGTGAATTTATTATAATCAAGTTTTAGATGATTCAATTTTATTTTTATCTAAATCTTAAAACACTGAAGGAAAATAAATATTAAATTTTGTAAAAGTATTTTACAATTTGGCGAAAAAGTGCAATAATAACCGAAATTTTGATACAAAAAAACTAAACTTTAAAAAAAATGTTAAAAATAAATTATAATAAATTTATTTGATTAATAAAATTAAATATAAAGGATTTACACAATTAAATTTAAAGGATATTTTACGCAAGTTAATTTATCTCAACTAATATTTTTAGCGCCCTTTTAGAAAAATAATACATCCGATTTTTTTTGTAATAAAAGATTTAAAATGTATTCTTTTAAATAATTTTCAAAAAAAAATGTGAAACATGTTTTCAAATGTTGTAAAAAAAATTAAAATATACATTCATTAATTAAATCGTTGCGAAGGAGTTCAGCGCGCTCGGTAAATGGGGCTCGAAATTTCAATTAAATTTATTTCGCAAACGTATAAAACCTTTTGTTCTTTATTCCACAAGGTTCGAAGAATTTTTCTTAACTAAAAAATAAATCGATTTTTTGAAATATCTACAGTGCTCTTTCCCTTAAAACAAAAGGAGAAGATGTTTTCTGTTGTGGATTTTTTAGCTGTTTGTAGGCACTTTTTAATATAAACAATGATTTTTTGCCCTTGAAAAATTGAATTCAATAATAAAATTTAATTATGTCATCAAACAGACATTTTTTATTTTGGTTTTTTTGTAAAGGTGAGATTTTTTCTTAAAACAAAAATGTGTAGGTCACTTTTAACTGATCAAATTAGACATTTACTTCTGCTTATTAATAATATATTTTTATATTTTAATAATAAAATAAACATTTACTTTTGCCTATTAATAATATATTTTTATATTTTAATAATAGAATATACTAAATTTAACTATAAAATGTTCTAAAAGAAATACTAAATATGTGTCACGCTCTGAAGAAAGGTACCTAAGAAGCAACAAATTTGAGGTTATGATTTCAATTTTTTGAATAAAATTACAAAAAGAAAATGAACTATTAACGAAAAATTATTGATCTTCAAGTGTTTCTTAAATCCAAAATATTCATTGAAAATTGGTTTCGAATTCAAATAATAAATAACAAACTTTTAATTAAGATAAATTTAACACGAACCTAACCTAAAATTCGTTTGCTTCTTAGGTACCTTTCTTAGGAGCGTGTCACATGTATATTCTTAATTTTAGATTACATTTCTTTTTATTTAAGTAGAGTTATCATTCAGTATAAAATAAAAATATAATATAAAATATAATATAAAATATTATATTTTTTTTATAAAAAAATGAAACTCTACTATAGTGAATATTAAAACATTCCTCTTAAATACTCTCAATTTCAGGCAATAGACTAAAATCGTCAATTTTTATTAAAATTATGAATAGAAATTAATAGACTTTTCAATATATTAATTGTATTAAGATATTCAACTTGTATCGGATCTTACTCACGCAGACATGAATCTTAAGTTTCATCATCACTTTGTAATAATGCACTTCTGACTAGAAATTAATTGCTTTAATTAACCCGTCTCCTCATTATGTTACCCAAGTGGGAAAATTATCAACAATTTTTATCGATAATTTTTTGCAGAAACGATATTATCGATAGTTCTATTACACAGGAAATTTATATGGTCCCGGAATATTGGAAAAGTTCTAAAACACTTCAAAGTTTGTTTTAAAAAAATAATTCCTTCTCTTTAAATATGTAAAAGAGTGAAAATGTGAAAATTCACTGCGGGAATACATCAAAGGTCTATTCCACTCATAGCGTAATAATTATAATAAATGTACATTCCTATTCTCTTACGAAAAAGATTTTTCAATTTTTTTTATGGTTTTATTTTAATTAAATTTTAAAAAAATTTCGAGGGAGGGAAAAATGAAGTTTGAAAGAATAAAAGGAATAAGCAGATGTGTTTCGAAATGCGACTTAAGGTGTTAATTGTCTTGTCATTATCTCCTTGAAACTTCGGGGAATATACGGATCCTTTGATTCCAGGTACCAATATCGCATATAATTATAATAATAGAATATCAAGGAAAATTCATTATATAATCGAAAGTCATGTTTACCTCGCACATTTTGTATCGATCTGGATAGTTTATTTATTGTGTCAATATATACGAGTATAAAATGTTTAAACACTTACTGCAAATTCGACCTCCATAACATCCTCCAAGTCTGCAATAATACTTTCTTCCTCTCCTTGAAAAGTGTTTGAAAGTGTTTTCTGCCACTTCAGTTTCCATCCTTTCAGTATTATAAAGAATTTCTTCCAATAAATTTGCCCCCAACACTGAATTGAATGAATCTTCCTCTACATTCAATACTTTCTCATGGTTAATTCCATTTTAGACTGACTTCTCAAAAATTTTCATATATTACTCGAGGTTTTCTCTTATCCTGAAATGCTTTAAATTAATTTAAATTAAACATAGGAAATTAATTTAAATTAAGCATATGAAATTAATTTAAATTAAACATAGGAAATTAATTTAAATTAAGCATATGAAATTAATTTAATATCGAATGAGGATTTTCTTCGATTTTAGATTTAGATATTTAATATTTTGCATAACCAATTAGTTTTTTAAATAATTGAAATAATTTTAATTACTTTTCTTTAAACACGAGGAATATTAGTTTGCAAAAATTTGTACTGCTTGAAAATTTTCTTTTCTCAGATTGTAGTCGGGTAAAAATAAATCACTTTTTTCAAAAACTGATTACTTGATGTTGGTAATTTCAGGTTTATGAAGCAAGGATATCCTGGATTTATCGACCGGAAATGCCACCTGAAAGGAAGAAAGAGAATATTTATGTATCAACGAATAATAATTTAGCATCATGAGGTAAAAGAGTTTATCGTACGAATATTTGTAATCTTCGCGGAAACTTCTTTATCGACCACTGAATACGTTGTTTTCTGGTCAAAATATTGTTATTCAAAATATATTTCTTTCATTTTTAATGTATTTTCATTGTTCTTGTCAGAAAGACATGAATTAATACTTTACTCTCCTCTAAATATGATTTTGCAAATTTTTAAAATTTTCTTTAATACCACTGTAAACTTAAAAGTATCAAATGACAACGAATTGATACCAAAAATTGGGATCAAATAAAAAATTAATCCAGATTTTAGACATCAATTTGATCCACCACAGTAAATCTTGAGGTATTAAAATGTGTTGCACATTAAATTAACAGCAAAAAAGATTAAAATAATCAATTTTGGTGATATTTTTTACAATGAATGAAATTTTAGTTCAATAAATTTTTTTAACTGAAATTCATTTTAATAATATGGAAATCAATTTATATTAGAAAATTCGACAAGAATTTAATTATCCAAATGCAAAACTAAATAATTTATTGAATAATTGAATCATTCTCAAATTTCAATTCTCATAAAGGATTTTAGAAACAAATTTTTTAATAATTCAATTCTTTTGTCGAACTTTATTAACACTTGCATGAACATAATTACTTTTTTCAAGGAATTCAATTTTAATTGTATGAAAAATAATTGAAACGCTCCGATAAATTTTATGAGAATTTTCAAATTTATTCGTTTACAATTGAATTTTACAAAATTTCAATTTTTCGGAAATTCTGCGATTAAATATATTTCGACAAATAAAAACTTGAAATAATTTCAATTGAAATCCTATTAAACTTTAAAAAAATATTAATACTACAGAATTTTTTGTCAAAAATATGAAAAATTAAGAAATTTAATGATTTTAGTTTGAAACTTTTTCAAAATTTAATTATTTGTAAAAATCCACGTTATAATGCTTTTGATACTCAAGTATAATCTAAAATTTTAACTGAAATTCATTTTTAAAACTATTTTTATTCGCAAATTATACAAGAATTCAATTATTTAGATACAAAAATGAATAACATATTAATTTCATGTTTCTTGAAATTAAATTCTCATAAAAAATGTTATAAACAAATTTTTTAAATCATTAAATTCTTTGGACGAATTTTAATAAGATTTTTAAGAATAATTACATTTTTCGAGGAATTTGATTAAAATTGCATTAAAAATAATTAAAATTCTGCAATGAGTTTTATCATTTATGAAAATATTTGAATTCGTTAAAGAATTTTATTATTTATAAAAATAATTGAATCCCTGTAGAAATGTTATTATTTATGAAAATAATTGAATTATTGCTAAGAAATTTGTAAAAAAATTTGTAAATAATTGAATTTGAAAACTTTTTAAAATAATTGAAATTTTGACAAGAGTTTGATTACAATTTTGTAAAATAATTTAATATCAGAGAAGAATTTTATTATTTATAAAAATAATTGAATCCCTGTAGAAATGTTATTATTTATGAAAATAATTGAATTTCTGAAAAATTTTTTATTATTTATAAAAATTATTGAATGGTTGTGTAGAATTGTATATTGAAATTTTTTTTAATAATGGAATTCTTTTAGAAAATTTTATTGAAATAGTAGATAATAAAAATTATGGAATTTTAGAAAATTTTTGAAAATAATTGAAATTTTGACAAGAATTTGTTTATAATTTGGTAAATTATTATTCTTCCTGGCGAAGCTAAATTTCGTTGAAATTTTACAAATCGTTGACTTTGGTGTTTTATTTAAAATAAAATAGTTAAAAATAACGCCAAAATAGATTATTTTAATTCTTTTTGTTGTTAATTGAATCCTAGAGGGATTAAACTGTTGCAGATTATCTTAATCCATTCTGGTGTTATTTTAACACCTCACGTTTTACAGTGACTTTAGTATCAATTTACTACTTTCAAGAAAACTGAGATACTAATTTTCATACTAATTATCATCTTTTCTTCTACTTTTTCCCGCATAACTATTAGTACAAAAATGATCAAAAAAAAAATTATAAAAATAAAATTATAATTTCCAATTCTAAAACAACTGTGAAATTCCTTCAAGGAAAATTTCTGATGAATTTGAATTCATAAAATAAGTAAAAATATGGTAGAAAAAATGAGTTAGACTTTCTTAAACTTTTCCCACCTCTTTGGCAAACTTTTAGAATGCGCATGTTTCTGAAGTTATGCAAGAAAAACTTGTGAAACTTTTATAGAAGGTAAAATTTCAGAGTATAAAATAATTTAGCAAAAAAAAAACAAAAAGAAAGTTTTTCTAGAAAAATTCGTCAAAATTTCATTTAAGTCCTTGTAAATTAGATGCTTAGTAAGTTCAGAGATAAGATGCTTAGTTGTTGCTTTAGACGCGGGATTAAATTAATGTCTTGCAAATGCAAGTTGAGTTCATCAAACTATCGGAAATATTTGATGATATTTACTGTATATTTAAGTCGAATACTTCATGTTAGATTTTTAATTTAAAAAAACGCATATAACCTAAAAATGAAAATTTTGAGTTGTACTGAAAAATCAACTCAAAAAAAAGAATTAAATTTTTTAAAAGAATTGTATAGCATTAACTAAGTAGAAATTTCTATATATTTTTTTCCGATTGATCCGAATTCAAAATCAGAATTTTTAAATTAGATCTAAATTTTGAAATATTTAAGAAAATGTTATATATGTTTTACAGACAATTTCTTGTAATCTAAGCTTTAAATAATGTAACTTAAAAAAAGGAACTAAAGTTCTACAAAATTAAAAGTATTTTAAATTTTAATATTAAAATTTAAAAATTTTTTGTTGTCGTAAAACCAGAAAGTTTAATGAGATATTTTTATATTGATGAAGAAAAACTATTTGTTTAATAAATAAAATACTTTTTGCCATTGTGTTCGGACACTTTTTTATTCATGGAAAGTTATTCCTATTAATTTCAATGATGTTTCCAACCTACTGGAATAAATTTTTCACTTAATGGTGAAAATAATCCTGCGATTACAGTTAGGAATTAATTTCTTTCAATATCAAATATTTCTCATTTACTTACATTCAAATATTGAAAAAGAATTTCGGGAAAAAGGCAAAAATTGCCTGAAACCAACATTTTATAAAAATTCAAAAAATGAAATTATATTTAGTCAATTAGTTAATATCAATAATGTTTCATTTAAAAAACATTAAAGTATTTTTTTGATAAGATTCAACAAATTGTTTACTTTTTTTAAGTAAATGTTACATTGACAAATATTGAATATTTTCAGTAAATTAACATCACCGAAGTAAAAATTGCCCGAAACTAACATTTTATAAAAATTCAAAAAATAAAATTATATTTAGTTACGTTCATTAAAATTATTCAATTTCTTTCAAAGTTTCTAAAATAATTCAAGTTTTTCTAAGATGATATAATTTAATACAGGAATTTTATTAAAATATAAAAAAAAATTAAAATAATTGGATTCTGACAAAAAATATCTTTAATTTATTGAATATAATCGATTTTGTTAATAATTACCAAAAATAATTTTTCTATTAAACTTTTATTAAAATTATTGATTGAAAATTAAATTCTTTTAAATAATTTTATTAGAAAAATTTTTGTAAATAATTTATTTGTTTTGAAGAATTTCTTTAAGTTCTTTTTAAAAACAAATGTAATTTTTTAAAATACTAAATTTTAAACGAAAAGTTTTTAAAAATAATTGAATTAAACAAAATATTTTTCAACTTTTCAAAATTATCGTGTCTGATAATAATTAGAATTAAATATTTAATTATTCACACGTTTATTAAAACTGTATCGAAGATGATTGAATTCCTGAGAACAATTTTATTATTTATAAAAATAATTTCATTTTGTCTACTAATTTTACTGTAACATCTAAAAATAATTGAATTGTTTCGAAGGATTTATTAAAATTTGAGCAAGTAATTTAATTTTTTCAAAAAATGTCATTGAAAATTTTTTGAAAATTGAATTCTTTCATAAAATTTTAGAAAATAGTGAATTTTTGAAATATTTTGTAACGAATTAAGAAAAACGTTAAATTCGTTCTAAAAATTTTTTGTTGAAAATAATTTAATTTTTGTAAAGATTTTGCTATTTTAAAAAATATCTGCAATTCTGCGATGAGTTAATTCAAAACACTAATACTGTAAATCGTATAATTATTTTACTAATTATTTATTTCAGTCGTTTTGTAGTAATAACAATTAAATTGTATTGCTTTTTTTAAAGCTAAATTCTAACCTAAACTTTATCATTTATCAATTTTCAAACTTATTTTAAATCAAATTTGTATACTAAAATATATTTAATAAATTATGAGATTCTACAAAACAAAAATTTAAATATTTAAGTTATTTTATTATTGTTTTTTAGCATTATAAAAAGTATAATTATTACATTTAACTAAATTATCTTTTCAAAAATTAAAATTAGATATTTTATGTTAAAAATAATATTTATAGTTTAATAAATTAGAAAAATTTATTATTAAAAAATAAATTATAAAGTGACAAAATTTTTAATTTACCTTTTTCTGGTTTTAATAGCAATTAGCAATTGTTAAAAATATTTATAGATTATCGACAAGATTTCGTTCATTTGAAGATTTGAATGAACAGAATTTACAAATCATGACATTTAACATTATAGCATATTTTTATATATCAATTTTTATTATGTAAAATCTCATACTTGATCTCGTAATTTATGCAATACATTTTAGTATACAACTAAAAAAAATTAATAAATATAATAAATTTCAAAAATAAGTTTGAAAATCATGTTTACAAATGATAAATTTTAGGTTATAGAATACTAAGATAAAAAAGAAACTACTGAAAAGTTGTTAAATCACATATTCATCAATCAAAGATCTGAGTACTATTTGATTCAGTAGTAATTTCACTGATTCAAATTTAAAGAGTATATTATTGGAAAAATTCCAAGCCGACCGAAGTTCGCACCTTTGTGCTTATTGCACTCGTCAACAAAATTTTGCTACAAGAGTTGATGCTTGTTATTGAAATTTCACTGTAGATATTATAAATCTGTAAGTCAAATTTTTCCATCCCGTCTTAATTTCGATATACACCGAAAACAAATTATTCTTGTTTTCAAAGCAAATTACTCTTTCAAAATCATCTTAAATTATATTCTTGAATTAACATACTATTATTTTTTCATCGGAGAGTATTTCTTCTGATTTTAAGATTTTTTTGTAAATCCTCTCCAAAAAAGAACGTTCTCATACGCAGTAAAAAGACAGTCTTATTTTCAACCTTAATTGTTTCAAATTCTTACAATATAAGTCATTAACATTTGCACTCGCGTATATATAAAACAAGAGCTTTCTTGTTGCATCTTAAGAATGAAATTTAATTAATTTCGAACCTTCGTTTACATTGTCTCTTCTGCTTTTTTTTCTACTTGTAAAACAGTAAATGTACTTATATTTACTTCCCGCCATAATAGATTTTTTCATGTTAAATGTTATATAATGAAAAAAAATTATTCTCTATGCAATTAAATTCACTGAAATTAATCTTGTAACATCTTTAGTTATTTTTAACAACACTGAAAAAAAATTTAATTGATTCAAATAGCTGCGATTAATCGACTATTATCAATTAAATATTTCATTTAATCAAATAATATTTATCAGAGTCAATTAAATGGTATTTGCTTCAAATACTAAAGTTATTGATTCAAATATGAATTGAACCATTTAATTGACTCCATTAAATATTATTTGATTCAATTAAATTGAATTCGATTAATCGGTTATTTAAATCAATTATATTTTTTTCAGTGTAATGTGCTAACAATTATTGGCAATTTAATTGTAAATTAATTATTAATTATTAATTAATTAATTGTAAATCTATTACATACCCAAAAAGTATGTTCAGGTGTAGTAATGACATTCAAAAAGTAAAAAAACAAAACTAGAACACAAAAAAAATAATTTACAACTTTAATGCACGTCCTCTAACAAAAAAGGATTGTCGTCTCTTGTGTAATAATTTCAAATCAAAATTCATGGAATAGTTTAATCCTCGTGGTTTATTTAAAGAAGCGTGTAATATATATGTTTGACTCTGTAGTGTGAATTCCAAAATGAAAAAAAGCAACATATCCGGAAACTCGAGAATATAATTCACTTTCTTCATATCTTTTTACGACTGGCGTGTCTGGAGATTGCGAATCTAGTTAAAAGCACCTTTAGTTTTGATTGATTTTCCGAAGATAATTGCCGCGATTCTTTTGAGCAAGTGTGTATATATATAACTAACTATACCAACTTTTGCGGTTTGGAGTCAAATAAATAATCGGCTTTGCTTTACACGCGTCTAGACGCCTTTAAATTACACATGCTTTTTTTTATACGTATACCTTCTTTTCTTGGCTTTCGACGATAAAAGCATTTGATTAATGCCTAATTTTTACCCTTTCTTTTCTAGCTGAATTAATGATCTTCACGGTATGATAATTCCCAAGGGTGTCTTCGAAAATTCCGTGCACGTTGTAAATTACTTCTCGACGAAATGCGATACTCTCTTGAGTAATAACATAATTAGTTGCGCATTTTATGTGCGCCTATATGTATACATATATATAACTAATCACTTTTGTATGAATTGTCTAATTAATTTTTAATCAGAAAGGCATAAAATATGTTCTTTCACTCACAGGCAGACATACATATTTGAGATTTATTTTATCAATTAATTTTCATCATCAAAACAAAATTAATTTTGTTTTCTCGGTTTTTAGTCGTTTCATATTTACTTTACTGTTATTAATTTTTCTTTTGTTCTTCATGTTTATTCTGTGCGGGTTTTTACATATCTTACAACCCTAATGTCAATTCTCCAAATTTTTTCAGCTTCCTAAACTTTCCCCTACTTTTGGGAGCCCAAAAAGGAAAAAAATTTAAATTCATAAACGTTTAAGAATTATCCCCAGTAAGTTATTCCAATGTGAATCCAATTGTTTGAGTCATTAGTTAATTATAAGGTTTTCAAATGTTAATTAATTATTATAAACAACTAGCCGCTAACTTACATGCTTTTTAAATTAAAACTAGCAAAATTAAAAAAAAATAGTATTCAAAAATTTTTAATTCAAATTTCAAACTTAATTCAATTTTTGAAGAATTGCATTTATTGTATTCAGAAATAAATTAACTTTAAAAGGTTTTAATTTGATATTTTATAAAATTTCAATCTTTAATGAATTTAATTAGAAATTTTAATAAACTTTAATTTTTGTAAAATGTTAATAATTCAAATTCGTTTTGAAATTTGTTAAATTTGTCAATATACATTTCACTAATTATTCAAAATAATGACTTTATAGCAAAATTTTAGTTAAAGACATTTTTAAAAAATGAATTAAAAAAAAATTTTTTTAATGAATTTAGAAAAAAAATTGAATTTTACAAATTATTGCAGAAATTCAATTATTTTCAATCCTAATAAAGTTCTTCCTACAAAAGTTCAATTATGTTCAAAATTTTGAAGAATATTTTCGAAAAAAATACAACTCTCTTTATAAATAACAAAATTATTTTACAAAATTCAATTATTTTCAACAAATTTCCTCATTTTATTTTCAATATACACTATTTTAATAAATTTCCTAAAAAAATTATTAAAATTGAATACAAGTATTTAATAATGTTGATAAACAAAATAAAAATGCAGAGGAATTTAATTAATTAATTTTTTTATAAACTTCATAGCAATAATTCAATTGATTTAAAAAATAATGCATTTTTTCATGAATTCAATTATTTTTTTAAATAATAAATTTGTTCTAGAAATTCAATTATTTTCATAAATTATAAAGTTCATACCAAGATTTGAATTATTTTTAGTACAGTTTAAAGGGAATTCTTGAAAAAATATTATTTTTAAAAAATTGATTTTAAATTTGTCAAAAGAATTGAATTATTTAAAAATTTGTTTGTAAATACTTTATCAGAATTAAATTTTAAGAAACATTCAGTTCTTCAGGAAATTATTTACTTTTGTATTGAAATAATTGAATAGTTTTTTTTTGAAAAGGTTTCAAATTAAAATATTTGAAAATTTGAATTGTCTATACGTTTAACTGGCAATTTTGAAAAATTATTTTTTTTGAAAAAGTTTAATTTAATTATTTTTAAATTTTTTAAAGTTACATAGAAATTTATCAAAATATGGGAATTTCTCCAAATTCTTCGAAATTTTTCTACATTTTCATAAGGAAATTCTTCTAAACATTTAAGAGTATTTTTCCAAATTTCTTTTAGTATTTTTTAAACATTAATTCATGGAAATGTTTCTTAATTCATAGTAATTTTTCAATTGCAAATTCTCAAAGAACTTTTGCAAAAAATATTTTATAAAACTTGATTTAGAGTAAAATTTTAGTTAAAGATTCTAGAAAATAATAATTAAATTGAAATTCTGGAAATAATTTTTGACAATATTACAAAAACAAAATAAAAATACCTTTATAAGTTGTTTAATTTCAAATAGATTTAACTTTAAATGTTTTGAAGCAACTTAATTCTAGTGAAAAATTAATACTAGTAAAAACTTTATTTAAAATAAAAGTTTTCGATGCTTTCGAATAATTTTATGATTTAAGAAAGTTGTAAAAAAATGTAACAGAATATTTATTTAAATAAATTTTTTTTCTTTATTTTCCAAAAATTAAAAAAATTTCAATTTTAATTAAAATTTGCATTTGACAAATAGAGTTTATAAACATTTTTTTCCTCTATTTTTAAAAAACTAAATTTTATTAGAGCAATTGTAAATAAGAAATAGAAATGGTGGAAATTATTTCCTTGGGAAAATTGAGAATTTTCTGAAAAAAATATTAAGAAACGAGAATATGTAATGATTTTTTCCCCAAAGAGAAGAATACATTTGTGAATAATATTGTTATTTAGAAATAAAAATTATGCACAAAAAGGATATATTTTCTATTTCTTAATCATAATTTTCAAATAGTTAACTATATTTTCTGATATTTTAAAAATTAAAAGAAAAAATTTTGCACCAATCAAACTAAATTTGTTATAAAAAAGCATAAGAAATAAAAATTCTTTTGTTAATCACAGTTTTTTAAAAATTTTCGAATTACAAATATTTTTTATTATAAATCATGAAAAGTACCTGCATATTTTTGATTTGGCAAGCAATATGTTCTAAGGAAAAAAAATGAAAGCATACACAAAACTAACTTCAAAGTGTGGGCAGACAGAATGAAAGAATGAAATACGAAGATTATTATAGTTAATTAGGTACATTGATCCATTAATTCATTGTGTCAATTATAAAATAATTTATTATACTCTAAATTAGTACCCAAACAGCACCGAAACATTCCTAAAAATTTATTAAAAATTTACTTACAAACATCGAAAAATGCTTCAACTTCAATAAATGTTTATAATCAAATTTTCTTCCAAATTTAGCTTAAAACTTTTCTAAACATTTAAATTAAATTTTCAATTTTTCTCTTATAAGCGAAAATATATCGTAAAACATTCCTAAAAATTTTCCCTATATACAGACTTAGGCGAAAATTTTTTCTAAATTTTCAATAATGTTTCACGATGAACATTTATTGTAGTGGGACATTTAAATATTTACAAAATTTTCACTCAACTTTGCAAGTTAATACTTCGAAGTTTGCAAGTAAATCTTTAATAAATTTTTAGGAAAGTTCCAATAATGGTAATGAAATGAGAGAATTTGATTTTGTAGCATTGAATTAGGAACAACAACTCAGACAGAAAATGGACTGCTTTTCTGTAGTTAGTCGGAAATTTCTAATTTGGATTTAGAGAGTAGTATGCGTTTTATAATAATCGAATAAAGAAAGTGGTTTTCCTCCAGTAGAAACCAGTCCTTTGTGTTGCCTAAAGCCCTTAAGGTTCCTGCTATGAGAACGTAAGGGTAGACTTAGCAATTTCAACAATCTTCCACGTTCTCTTACATCCAACATCTCTTGAAAATTTATTGTAAACACGAATTTTTATATCGCTTAAATGAAATTGAGAGTATAAATTTTATAAGGTCATAGAGCAAAAATTAAAAACTGATTTAACATATATTTTCTCTTCGAAAGAAATTCATTAAATCATCAGGAAAAATATTTTTTGAGCAACTAGCAAATTGAGAATTCATTCATATATTTATCTTCTAATTATACACTTGGAATATTCGTTCTTCATTCCATTCGGTGAAATTTCTTTAAGAAAATAAATATCAAGAGAACTTTGAATAAAAACAAATAAGCTTTTCCCATTCTTATTCATTAATAATTCCTCGCAACTGCATGTTTGAGTTGTAATTTTATATATTATTTCTGTAGCAATCCGCGGAATTTTTAAATTGTTTTGAAACAAGTTTAATTTCAAAGTATATATTTAAACTGCGTTTTGTAGAAGAATATTATATTTTCTCCTAATTAGAGTTAATTTACATTTGTATGCAATTTAAATGATTTTTTTATTCACGAAAGAAAAAATTGAATTTTTAGTTTTTCTCCCTCGGTTGACATGGGACTTAAAACATTTTTACTAATAAAACTTTAACAAGATGTTTAGATGTGATCGCAAATTAAATTTTTTCTCTAACTTTTAAGTTTTAGACGAGAGATAAAGTTTAATAAATTTTTTATTCATTTTCCAAGATTCAATTCGTTAACTTAAATGGGTAGATTAAAATTTTAAATTTCTTCGCAGTTTTTTCGTTATGAAATATAAATTACATACTCAAGAATAAAGCATTTTAATTTTACATTCAGGTTAATCGGTTTATTTTCAAATGCCAATGAAAATAAATCCAGACTAAAGTGAAGTAACTATTTTTGTTTAACTTTTCAATAATTTTGTATGTTGCATATATAAAACCTGTCAGATGTTTGTTACGCTCTCAAGAGTCGAAAGTTTATATTTGAGATAGGAAATTGAATATTCAGTTTCTTAAAATTTTAAAGAGGCAAAAACTTTGTACGTTTTCCTCAAATTTAGACTCTGGAGCTAGAATTATTATTTTCCTACATAAATAAAATTGGCTTGAAGTTAGTTTTGTATTTTGGGAAATTTGTTCCAGGAAAAGTTTACTATATATACATTTCTTTAAAAAGATATTGAAAAATAGAGGGGAAAGTCAAATTTACGTATATATCGAGGACTTTTACTAAGAAAGTTGTGTAAAACATGAATACATTCCAGGTTTCAATGTCTATGTGGGAATTTACAATTCTCCACTTGGAAAATCTCATTATCTCACGCTTTTCCTGTGGCACTATAGGGTGGAAATAAGCTCCCGATAGTGTAGATCTATCAGTTGATATTTTAACTATCAAATATCATCCATCGGTTTACCATTAATTTAAATTAAAATCGATTTCAATTACAATTGATTGCCACATTAATTTGAAATAATTAATGAATCGCGAAAACTAAATATTGTTATTAAAGATTAATTAAAAATTCGTATAAGGTAGAAACTTTTTATTCAAAGAAGATTGTTTCTAAAATAGTAAAACTGAAAATTCGAATAAAAAAACCAAACATGAATTTACAAATTCTAAGCAAAATGTACAGACAAAAAGTCTGATATTTATGTAGACTATTTTTTCCTGAGCAAAATTCCATTAATTTTACGGAAGGAATTTAAATTTTTTTAGCCACAAACGAAACCATATTGCGTTTCTTAAATCTATAGACATAATAGTAAAACAAAAACCGTAACGAGGTGACAAGACATAATATGAAGCCTTATAACGAGTTAATATCTATAATGAGGAACAGTTGTATTATATTTACACAACTTTCATTTTTGTTTGGAATTAAATTTTTGAAGATTAAATAATTAAGAAAATTGAATTGAATAATAAAGAAAATAAAAGAAATGAATAAGTTCTCTAGGAAAAAATAAAAATCAATACACTCTGAATAATTGATCTTTCGAGTAGCTCTAACAAGGATCGGCTAAATATAAGAGAGGGAAATAACAACGTGACTCTCGTGTAAAGAAACTAAATTCTTGAAGGCTATATTGAAAGGATATAACGAGAATGGATATATAAAAGAGAAAACCATACATAAAAGAAATGCAATATTTATATTATGTATACATGACATAATATGTATGAAAGTATGAAGAATTTAAAAAATCTCTTCTTTTGACAATCTTCTACGAAAACAAGCAAAAAGCAGCTAATCAAATGAACGTTTACATCTTTTAGAGTGAATTTTTCATGAAATTGTGGAAGTTATAGGAAGGCATTTCCCTCGAGGGCCTCCAATACATTTCACACTAATTTTCAAGCTTGTAGTCTGTAAGTAATCGATAACGAGCTTTATTCTCGAAGCGTTTGAAATAAAATTAGTAATAATAACACAAAAAAAAATATGTGAGTCTGGATAGTTACACAACCTTACGTTCGAAATCGAGTCTTAGAAAAAAAAACGCTCCTAAAACTGACAAATCAATATTGATACTCCTGAACTTTGGAATGCCTCGAAATTTTAAGTCTTTGTTACTTAGAGATTTTTGAGGACTTTGTAGGGTATCTGATCATGAATCTAAAATAAAATTTTGATTATTTAAATGTCAGATTTCAAACATGATGAAAGATTTTTTAAACATTAAGTGAACATTATCGAATACAAAAAATGTTAAGTCTTTGTTACTTAGAGGTTTCTGAGATCGCTGAACATAGGTGATAAATCAGAATTTTAAAAACTAAAAATTGCGAATTCCATTTGCTATCGAAGTTTCGAAATTTAACATTCCTCCGCCATATTCGACCTACCACTTTTAGTTGTAAAAATCGCATGCCAGATTCGAAATCAGTGACCCCAAAACCCTGTGAGTAACAAGCTTTGAAGCGAATCCGATAAATGTTTAAAAAATCTTTCATCATATATGGAATCTGACATTTAAATAATAAAATTTTTATTTTAGATTCATGATCAGACGCCCTACAAATTCTTTGCAAACGAGTTTCAAGCAAATCTGTAATGAACTTGCAAAATATTTAAAGCAAATGACACTTATATTATTTCAGAAGTATATTGAACCTAACTTTTTGAATTTTAAAAATAAGTATAAATAAGTAAATATTTAATAAATTTTTAAGAAAAGTTTCGGTGCTGTGGGGGAAAAATAAAGATACGAAGTTAATTTGATTGAATAAGGAAAAGTCAGGGATTTTTAGTAAAAGTACTGGAAAAAATCGAAATTCAAAAATTCATGAAAAAACTCGAAATTTTGATGTTTTTATTTGTTTGCCTCGTAAACAATAAAAATAATCACGAATTTTAATACAAAACTATGAATTTTTTCTATTTCTGACAATAATTTCTTTTTAAATAACTTAATTTTTAAAGAACTATCATAAAATTGTGACTTATAAATTATGTAATGAATAATTTTTACAATTTTCATAAATACTAGATTGATGAAAGAATTTTAGTTAAAAATACTAAAAAAAAATTAATTTTGGAAAAGTTACAAATAATTACAGAAATTCAATTATTTTCAAAAGTAATACAATTTTTCGCAGGAATTCAATTATATTCAAAAATTAAAAAAAATTCTGGTCATTTCAATTATATATTAAAAAAGAAAAAAAATTCTTCTCCAAAATTCTATTATGTGCAAAATTTTTTTAAGAATTCTCGTCAAAATTTCAATTATCTTTATAAATAATACAATTCTTCTTCAAAATTCAATTAGTTTTCAAAACTTTAATAAAATTCTTGAAAAAATTTCACAGGAGTTAAATTATTTAATATAAAAAATTTTTAATAATTTTTTGAAAAATATCAATTATTTAAAAAGAAATTTATAAACTTCGTCGCAAGAGTTCAGTTATTGACAAAAATTTAACAAACTTCTTTTCAAGAATTCAATTATTTTTAGAAATAGTAAAATTCTTCACCCAAATTCAATTATTTTAGACAAATTTTAATAACATTTTTGGAAATTTTTTAAAATTATTTTCATGACTAATAAAACTCATCGCAAGATTTTAATTAATTTTGGATACAATATTTTAATTAAATTCCTCGTAAAATTATTCTTAAAAATTTTATTAAAATTTGTCAAAAGAATTCAATTATTTAAAAATTTGTTGATAAAATTCTTTATGAAAATTCAATTTTAACAAACATTCAATTATTCAAAAAATTATTTATTTTTTAATTTAAAGAATTAAAGTTTTCTAGAATTTTTTAATAAAAATTGTTTAAAAAATGAAATTACCGAATAGTCGATTTATTGTTTATGAAAATAATTGAATTATTCTAACGAATTTTACCACAATTTTTTCAAATAATTGAATTTTTTGAGAACATTTACCACTTTTAAAAATAATTGAATTTTTGCGAAGGATTTTATTAGGATTTTTGTAAATAATTATATTTTTGTTTAAAAATTGTATGGTTATTTAAATTATAACAAAACATGAAGAAGGTGATCACATTATGTTTTGTAATAATATTTTCATAAATTGTTGAGATTCAAAAAGGTTTGAATTTGAATGTTCTGAAGAATTTCAATTACTGTGGAAAATTAAAAATTAAATACTTATTTAAAAATTTAGTTATTGACGTTTTTGAATAATTTTACAATTAATGAAATTTGTAAATAAATTTAATAGAACATTTTTTTTTAGTGTCTAATTACAATATTTTTTATGGTCAGGGAAAAAGTGAGAACTGTTGCTACTAAAATTTTTTTTAAATTGCATTAAATCTTCTCTTTTGAAATATTAATTAAATTAAACTTACTTTTTTTAGAGCACTACATTAAAGAATCAAAAATATGGAGAACAACTGTAACAAAGGAAACGCTTTTAATCATCAAGAACCAGTCATATAAAAACTCGCTCTCTTTAAAATTTTAGCGCTATGCGTATTTTAATAAAACTATATATGCGTTGCGCTCCAATGTTTTCAACAAAAACAACGTTTTTATGTAAATTATATTTCCTTTATAACAGAAAATGACAGTTTGTCTGTCAGTCCATCATCGGGATTTTCAAATCATATCTTGATGGATGAACCAAATTGTAAAGGTTTTGAGCTGACTGAATTTAATAAAATAATATATTTTCAGAGAGAAATTTTAAACACAACAGAAAAAACTTCTAATTTATTGTCATCAATCAAAAACTCATTTCCTTAAACAAAGATAGAATGGCTAATTCACATCAATCATCAAAAATTAAAAGTAAATTTACCCATCCTGTTAATTTTCATTTCAATGACAAAAATGTTTTTCTATCATATATGTAAACGCACCTATTACTTAATTATTCTAATAACTATTTCCCTACCGAACAATAATTAATAATTATTAACTAATCGTTTATTTGCATAAAATATTTTTTTTTACGAAAACAAACAAATGATCCAATATTTCAAAACTCAATTTACAGGATTTACAGGAATGCTCAAAATCGTACAAATATTTTTTATTTTTTATAAACCTTCTTATTTTTCATGACAATGTGTAATAAAAAGAATGAAAATTTAAAGAAATGAAAAAAACAAATGTAAGAAAGAAATATAAGACAATGCAATAAAAAAATAGAAAGACAAAGAGAGAAAGACAAAAAGATTCTAAAGACTGTTGATTTCAAATGAAACTAAAAGATGCAAACTTCATGCCTCCAGCGCAATCTGTTTTATGGAAATTTATGCCAGTTCATGAGTTTACGAGAACCTGGAGGTGTCCGAGTTTCACTAAAGTATGAAAATGACTTAAGTTTATCGTCACGTTTTCTGGTATAAACCAAATGATGGACAAGTCAAAAGAAGTCAAACTTCATTTTATTGTACACTGTAAAAAGTGGTGCTTGACGAGCCTGCAATCATTTCAAGAGCACACTGGAACTCCAATCTCTATTCAAATTTTCATTAAAATAGTTTCAAATAAAAAGTTCTTCATTATTTGCCATCAAAAAAATATACTGATTGCAATCAGTGTAAACTCGTAAACTATATCCCAAAATAATTAAAATCATTAAATAAAAATTATTTTAATAATGAAATATAAACACAGAAAAAACTTGGACTCATTTTTGTTGCAACTCAAAATGAGTCCATGTTAAATGACATAGAACGTGGCGCCATCTGCCCTACTCATTTTTGTTGCAGCTCATAATGAGTCACTTTTCCGACTCATTTTGAGTTCAGTTTTTTTCTGTGAAGGAAGTTAAATTGTATATAGTTCACTTTTTTTTAATAACAATTGTAGGGCTCGGATCGTCTTTAAGACTCAAAAAAAGTCGCTTTAGTCGCATAAATTCACAACAAAAGTTACGAAAAGTCGCATAAAATTTCCCAAAAGTTTTCTCTAAAAATAATTTATTATCAAAAATAATGAAATTCTTCGCAAAAATTCAATTACATTCAAACATTTTTTTTTTAATTTCTCGTCAAAATTTTATAAATAATAAAATTCATCATGAAATTTCAATTATTTTCAAATGTAATAAAATTCTCCCCAGAATATCAATTATTTTCAAATTTGTTTTAATTTCTCGTCAAATTATCATTATCTTCATGAATAAAAAAATTCATTATGGAAATTTAATCATTTTCAAAAGTTCTGATAAAATTATTTGCAAAATTCAATTATCTTCAAAAGTAAGAAAATTCTTCAGAGAAATTCAATTATTTTCAAAATTTTTTTTTTTTAATTCTCAAAATTTCAATTATCTTTATAAATATCAAGAATCTTCTTCAAAATTCAATTACTTATAAACATTTTAAAAAAAATATCTGTTAAAAAAATCAATTATCTTAAAAAAAATCAAAATTCTTCTTCAAAATTCAATTACTTTTAAACATTTAAAAAAAATCTGTTCAAAAATTCAATTAAATTTATAAATATCAAAAGTCTTTTTCAAAATTCAATTACTTTTAAGCATTAAAAAAAATCTGTTCAAAAATTCAATTATCTTTATAAATATCAAAATTCTTCTTCAAAATTCAATTACTTTTAAACATTTTTAAAAGAAATATCTGTTCCAAAAATTCAATTAAATTTATAAATATAAAAATTCTTCTTCAAAATTTAATTACTTTTAAACATTTTTAAAAAAATATCTGTTCCAAAAATTCAATTAAATTTATAAATATAAAAATTCTTGTTCAAAATTCAATTACTTTTAAACATTTTTAAAAAAATATCTGTTCCAAAAATTCAATTAAATTTATAAATATAAAAATTCTTGTTCAAAATTCAATTACTTTTAAACATTTTTAAAAAAATATCTGTTCCACAATTCAATTATCTTTATAAATATCAAAAGTCTTCTTCAAAATTCAATTTCTTTTAAACATTTAAAAAAAAATATCTGTTCCAAAAATCAATTATCAATTATCTTTATAAATATCAAAATTCTTCTTCAAAATTCAATTACTTTTAAACAATTTTTTTAAATCTCTTCAAAAATTCAGTTATTTTTATAAATATAAAAAGTATTCTTCAAAATTCAATTACTTTTAAACATTTTTAAAAGAAATATTTGTTCCAAAAATTCAATTAAATTTATAAATATCAAAATTCTTCTTCAAAATTCAAATACTTTTAAACATTTTTAAAAAATATCTGTTCCAAAAATTCAATTAAATTTATAAATATCAAAATTCTTCTTCAAAATTCAATTACTTTTAAACATTTTTTTTTAAATCTGTTCAAAAATTTAATTATCTTTATAAATATTAAAAGTCTTCTTCAAAATTCAATTACTTTTAAACATGTACAAAAAAATCTGTTCAAAAATTCAATTATTTTCAAAGAATTTTAATAAAATTCTTGTCAGAATTTCAATTATATATTTATTTGTTTGTGTATATTTGTAATTATCTTTATAAATAATAAAATTCATCCTAGAAATTCATTTATTTTCAAAAGTAATAAAATTCTTTGCAAAAATTGAATTATTTTCAAAAAATTTTTTTAATTTCTCGTCAAAATTATCATTATCTTCATAAATAATAAAACTCATCATGGAAATTTAATTATTTTCAAAAGTTCTGATAAAATTCTTTGCAAAATTCAATTATTTTAAAAAAATAAGAAAATTCATCACAGAAATTCAATTATTTTCAAATTCTTTTTTTTATAAAATGTTATAATATAAAATAATGATTTTATCACTTGGTCATCTTTAATTATTATATAACACGAAGACATCGATTGCTCCGAGTGGAAGACTCGGAATGATCGATTTCTTCATGTTTTTTAACAATTTTGTTATAAGTAGTTTAATTTTAAAAAGGTTTGAATTTGAATCTTTTCCAGAATTTTAATTCTTATAGAAAAATAATAATTAAATATTTATTTGAAAAAGAAGTTACTGATGTTTTTTTTGAAAAGTTGAAAGAAATCTGTAAATACACTTAACAAAACATTTTTTTGACTAAAACTTTTTCCTTTAACTTTAATTTTCTGAAAATTTTAAAAATTTCAGTCGCATTTTACTAAAAACATCTCGAAAAAGTCGATTAGTCGCATCTTTTCACAAAAAAGTCGAAAACAGTCACATTTCCTTAGAAAAGAAGAAAAAATCGCACAATCCGAGCCCTGCAATTGAGAAAGGAAATAAAAATCAATTTATTAATTCTTCACTTTAGTTGGTTAATTAATTTTAATGAATGACTTGATTAATAGTGAAGATCAATTATAGTAGTTATTATTCACGATAATTGAAGATCTTATTTTCGTTCACGAAACGAAAAATGTATTGTACTTAGAAAAAAATTCAAATGCCTTATAAAACTGATAGTGATGCTTCGGCGCGTGAAGTTATAATGTCATATTTTGAAATATTTTAAAATTGGATATCCTGAAGAAAGGAATGCGAATAACCATTATTTAGTGTTTCTGAAAACGAAACATTCTGACAAAATGTGTATTAGATGTGGTATCATTTTTCTTGACTACATGGACATTGCATTTCTCTTTTTATGACACAAGACTTTTTCCGTTCGGAAAAATGTAAGATGTGACACGCTACGAATATAAGCGAATCAAGCGGTTACGCATTACGCATAATAAGTGAGACCTTAACCCTGTCACGACCCATGTGCTTCCATTTTCTGAAGACGATCATCAGTGTTCTTGATCTCTCCCACGATCCATTTAAATAATCATTTTTCTAATATTTTTTTTTATTTATTTCTAATTAAACAAGGCGCTTTAGTTTCTCGAGCAGAACAAAGTTATTTTATATTAAGAGAAAAAATCTTCTTATACCCTCTGAATTTATTTTCTACAAACAAAGAAGAAGACATCAATTTTTTCATAATATTTTCAATATTTTCATTCTTTGGTGGTTAATGTTAAAAAATGATTCTTTTAAAGTGAATAAAAAGTGAGTACAATTAAAAATTGATGTCTTCTTCTTTAAACTATTCTTTCTACAATTTAATCAAATATTCCTGATTCTGGAAAAATTTGTACCTTTTTAATTATTGTACAAGTTTCACAAATTTTTATTTTGTCTCTTAAAAGATTTACCTCTGAATTCGAGATTAAGTATTGAACTATAATTAAATTGTAATTAAAATTTCTTTAAATAAAGACCAGCGAAAACAAAGACTATTTGACATTTTTCACTACAATTTATTCTAGTCAACACCAAAGTACATCTTTCAATATAACTATTAGTTCGAAAAGGATCTCACTCCTGTTAAACTCAATATCCTCTATTTTAAATTGAACAAAAGGAATAAGAAAACCATTGAAAGTATTCCCAAACTATTGGACGTAAAAGTCTATAGGCTTAAAACAAATTTATTAATTGAATTTTTAATATTTAAGTAAATTAAAACTAAGTAACGTTACAGATCATATTTTTGATACGCAACAATCACACTAAGAGGTTCAAAAAATGATTCGTAGATACCCGCGGCTAGAAGGATGGTATCAGATCTGGGACATCATTTATGCACTTAAAGTGCACTCCAGAAATACACTTCTTTTTACAGTGATAGAAATCGTCAAGAGCGTGTAAAAGCTCATTTTCCGCTTGAAAAATTAATAAGCGCTTAATTTTTATATAACCAAGGGGTAAAACTCGAACTGGTACATTGATTGAAAATGTTTATATAAGTGGAATTCTTTTACTCCATTTTCCACTTGCTATAAATTAAATCGAAATTGAAAAGAAGAGAATAAATTGAGTTCCTATTACGAAATAATTAATTTTCGCAAGAAAAGTAAAATTTGTGTTATTGTTATTAAAATTACATTGTTATTAAAAGAATTAATAAATTAAAAATAACACAGTAAAACATACGAGGTATTAAAACAACACCAGAATGGATTAAAATAATCTGCAACATTTTAATCCCTCCAGAATTAAATTAACACTAAAAAGGATTAAAATTATTTTGGTGATATTTTTAACTATGAATGAAATTTTATTTTAAATAAAACACCAAAGTCAACGATTTGTAAAAATTCAACGAATTTAGCTTCTCCAGGGAGAATAGTTAGTTAGTTACTAACTTAGTTATTAACTAACTTATTAACATAGTTACTTAATTCAATTCTGTTCAAAAATTTAAAAAAATTCTCGTCAAAATTTCAATTCTCTTCTTTATAAATAATAAAATTCTTCTCTGATATTCAATTATTTTACAGAATTTTAATCAAATTCTTGTCAAAATTTCAATTACTTTCAAAAGTTTTCTAAAATTCCATAATTTTTAATATTTAGTATTTCAATAAAATTTTCAAAAAAAATTCCATTATTAACAAAATTTTGAATACAATTCTACGCAAACATTCAATTATTTTCATAAGTAATATAAAATTTTACAGGAATTCAATTATTTAAAAACTTTGAAATATATTTCTTCGCAATAATTCAATTATTTTCATAAATAATAACATTTCTACTGGGATTCAATTATTTTTTTAAACAATAAAATTCTTTTAGGAATTCAATTATTTTCATAAATAATGAAACTCATTGCAAAATTTCAATTATTTTTAATGCAATTTTAATCAAATTCCTCGAAAAATGTAATTATTCTTAAAAATCTTATTAAAATTCGTCCAAAGAATTGAATGATTAAAAAAAGTTGTTGATAACACTTTTTGTGAGAATTTAATTTCAAGAAACATAAAAATTAATAAATTATTTATATTTGTATTTAAATAATTGAATTATCGTAGAATTTACTAATAAAAATGGTTTTAAATATGAATTTGAGTTAAAATTTTAGATTGTAATTAAATATTAAAACCATTATAACGTGGATTTTTAGAAATAATCAAATTCTTGTCAAAATTTCAATTATTTTAAAAAGTTTTCTAAAATTAAATGATTTTCAATATCTACTATTTCAATAAAATTTTCCAAATCAATTCCATTATTAAAAAAAATTTGAAGAAAATTCTACGCAAACATTCAATTATTTTCATAAATAATAAAACTTATTGCAGAATTTCAATTATTTTTAATGCAAATTTAATCAAATTCCTCGAAAAATGTAATTATTCTTAAAAACCTTATTAAAATTCGTCCAAAGAATTTAATGACTTAAAAATTTGTTTATAACATTTTTTATGAGAATTTAATTTTAACAAACATGAAATTAGTAAATTATTTATTTTTGTATTTAAATAATTGAATTCTCGTGGAATTTATTAATAAAAATGAATTTCAGTTAAAATTTTCGATTATACTTAAGTATTAAAAGCATTATAATGTGAATTTTTAGAAATAATTAAATTTTGAAAAATTTTCAAACTAAAATAATTGAAATTCTTAATTTTTCATATTTTTGACAAAAAATTCTGTAGAATTAATTCTTTTTAAAAGTTTAATAGGATTTTTATTGAAATTATTTCAAGTTATTTTTCAATATATATTTAATTGCAAATTTCCGAATAATTGAAATTTTGTAAAATTTAATTGTAAACGAATAAATTTGAAAATTCTCATAAAACGCATTGCAGCGTTTCAATTATTTTTTATACAATTTTAATTGAATTCCTTGAAAAAAAGTAATTATGTTCATGCAAGTTTTAATAAAATTCGACACAAGAATTAAATTATTAAAAAATTTGTTACTAAAATTCTTTATGAGAATTGAATTTAGAGAAACATTCAATTATTCAATAAATTATTTACTTTCGCATTTAAATAATTAAATTCTTGTAGAATTTTCTAATAAAAATTGATTTTCATTTCTTAAAAACGAATTTCAGTTAAAATTTTAAATTATAATTGAATATTAAAAGAAATATAGATTGAACTTTTTGGAAATAATTGAATTATAAAATTAATATTTTTGAAAAAGTTGAATTGCATTTTTTTACTATTATTTGATGTTTTTATTTTCTAATATGCATTTTATTAAAGAATTTATGAATAATGGAAATTTCGTGAAATTGATTAATTAATTATTATTAAAACTAATAGATATATAAAGTAAAATTGTAGTTAAAAATTTTTGAAAATAATAATTGAATTGAAATAATGAAAATAATTTTGAAGAAGTATAATATTCTTATAATATAATGATTTTATTACTTGGTCAACTTGAATTATTATAAAATATGAAGAAATTGATCATTCCGAGTCGAAGACTCGTATTTCTCGACATCTTCATGATTTATAGTCATAAAAAATTTAATAAACTAAAATTTCATTCATTGTAAAAAATAACACCAAAATTGATTATTTTAATCTTTTTCGGTGTTAATTTAATCTGCAACACTTTTTATTACTTCACGATTTACTGTGTAATTTATGAATAAAATTGTATAACTTATATTCTTGTATGAAATATAAATATATATTTTAATATTGATTTTCGTAAATACGACCTTTAGTGAGTATAAAAGTACCTTTAACAAAGTTAATGATAAGAAAAATCTGTAATAATAAATATGATTCTTCCTCTCAAGATGTAGCAGTAATAAAGAAAACTTTCTTGTCGAAAAACAACTCATAACGAAAAATTCTTTCAAAGAAATTCTCTAAAAGAGAACCAGCGAATTTTCTACCTCGTTCGTTCTTAAGGGGGATGTAGTTCAATTTAACACAAAGGAAACGCTCTTATTTTATAATGAAATTTAATGTGTTTCTTATGATTAAATTTAGCATATAATTTATTAATGTAAAAATTTTCCACTTCCTTAAATACGTATCTTACATTTTAGAAAGTAAATTCTATGTTTGTTGTTGAAAATAGTGACGACTCGTCAAATTGAAAATTATCTTCTGCATTACTTATTGTGAAATATGCGGTAAACACTAATCTTAGCAGATCTTGCCGAAATTTGAAAGGAAAATAAAATTTATCCTGGAGGATTCGTTTATAGGATTTCGTTAAATTTTAAATGATTTTCTTCTATTGTTTAAAAATCAGCGTTCTCAAATAAATGCACCACAAATAATTATTAATAACATCATAAAACAGTATATTTATTGGCTAAACTGTCTTAGTCTCATTTCTAAAGATTTAGACAACCTCATTTTTAAAGATACAGACAACTGAATGAGTAAATTTTTAGGAATTTTTTAACTTTGATGATCATGTTCTTGGAGACAAATTAATTTATCAGAAAAAGAAACGTCAAAGCGTGCCAATCACTAGTGGACCAAATGGAATATAGTTACACATATAGCTACAGAGCGGAAAACACAAACCCATATTCTGTGTGGTCAAATCTCATAACTGTTAAAGGAAATTAACGAAACGAATAAACGTCAAAATTTACAACGAAATCGAAATATATAGCTACACCAACTATAGACCTAAATGGATTTAAAATTTATTGAACCTAAATTACAAAATGGTTACTTCAATCAAATATCCTTTCTGCAAAACACTACCTTAATAGAAAGTTCTACAAAGTAAATATTGATTTTTGTTTGTAAGCACAAAAATAACTTATTTACATTGGATTATTGCAACAACATGTCAAATTTATTTGCATTTTTTTCTTCTCTTAAAACATGTGAAAAACTATAAGTTCTGTGCTAGGCGGAGAATCACCATTTTACGTGTATAGAAAATTTATTTGTATACTTTTTAAAGTATACATATAAACAGGTGCTTTGACATATTGTTCACCATTTCTACTGCGAGACCTTCCTGCTTTATCGCAGTATAATCAAAATTTATATGGTAATTATATCTTCCATGCTTCTTGTGCGTTAAAAGATATTATGTCACAAACATAATGAAATATCTCCAGAGCATTGAACCTAATAATTATTAACGTCAATGTTAATATTACACAAGGAATTTTATAAACCACTAACAATACAAAAAACTATAAAACAAATTAGAATTAATATGTATATTATGAATAATGATCTTAGAGAATAAATTATTTCTCGTGAGCTTCTAATATTTTGCTCAAAAAAAAAAAACAACTAATTTTAACTAAATTCCCTCTATTTTACTATAATCTACATGTCAAAATACACCTGAATACTAAATTCAAGCTCCGAGCTGCAAGCTCAAATATGGGATAGGGAAGAAGGGCAATCATATAATATAATTGTAATTGGACACGCAAGTAAAGCCATAAAGATATTCGGATTGGAAAGAAACCCTTGTAGTTCCAAATTGTATATCTCCAACAACAACAAATTTTTTAAAAATTCTTCAAATACCATTACTGCGGAAATCTGTATGGAAAAGAGTGGTGTAAATGTAATAAAAATAATTCACCATATGTATTGTTTTATATTGAATTATTATTTTTCAAGTCAATAAATAATTTAAAAAAGTAAATATCAAATAAATCACAATTTTTCGAGTTTTTAAAATACTTTTCTACAATTTGTGATAAATGTAAAATCTTATTTTGACGAAAACTTCTACCAAGAAGATTTATTTTATTTCTATATAAAACAGTATTTACATAAACTAAAAAGATAAAAATAGAAGAAGCTTTTTACTTATTTTAATTTATTCATTAAGCGATTCAATTATTATCAAAAAGTATTTTAAATTCAATTAATTTTATTATCCACTGTAATTTCATGAAATTTCGCAAAAGAATTCCATTATTTAAAAAAAAAATTGATAAAATTCGTCCAAATTTTCAATTAATTTCATAAATAATAAAATCCATCACAAAAATAGTAAATAAAAAAAAGCGAAAAAATCAATTATTTAACAAAATTTTTATTCAATTCTTCACAATAATTCAAATGCTTTCACTAATAAAAACATTTTTTCATTGGATTTTAATTTTTAATCATATTCTAAGCGTGAATTTAATTATTTTCCTAAATAATAAAACTCGTCGAAGAATTTCAATTATTTTTAATACTCTTCTAAATTAGTTAATTCAAAAATTCAATTATTTTGCGACAAATAAAGTTTTCATGAAACTCTTCCTAGACATTCAATTACTCACAAAATAAATGTTTCAAAAGAGATCAATTACATCGTTAATAGCAATATTATTCCCAAAAAAATTAATTATTTTGAGGCATTTTAATAAAATTCTTTGCAAAAATCAATTATTTTTATAAATAAAAATATTCATCACAAGAATTCAATTATTTTTTAAAATGATAAATTTCTTCTTGGAAAATACAATTATTTTAAAATATTGTAATAAAATCGTTGATAAGAGTTCAATTATTTTCAAAAATAACCAAATTTTGCACAGAAGTTCAATTCTTTTAAAATATTTCAATAAAATTGTTCTCAATAATTTAATTATTATCATAAATAATAAAATTTTTCTCAGGAATTCAAATATTTTTGAATACTTTAATAAAATTCTTAGCAATTATTCAATTATTTTCATTAATAACATCGAAGAATTTCATTTATTTTTAATACTATATTTCATATTAATTATTTGAACAATTTAATTATTTTTACTTTTAAAGTTTTCAACATGAATTCATAATTATTTAAAATAAAATTTTTATAATTTTTTTTTATTTCCAAAAAATTACTTATTCAAAACAATATTTATAAACTTCTTCTGAAGAATTCAATTATTTTAAAAAATAACAACTTTTTTGCACAAAAATTCAAATATTTTAAAAAATTTTAATAATTTTTTTCAGTATTTTATTTTCAACAAGAATTCATAATTATTTAAAATACAATTTTTATAATTTTTTTTTGTTTCCAAAAAATTACTTATTTAAAACAATATTTATAAAATTCTTCTGAAGAATTCAATTATTTTAAAAAATAACAACTTTTTTGCACAAAACTTCAAATATTTTAAAAAAATTTTAATAATTTTTTTCAGTATTTTCAATTATTTTCATAAATGATAAAATTTTTCTCATGAATTCAAATATTTTTCAAAATTTTAACTAAATTCATAGCAACTATTCTATTATTTTCGTAAATAATATAATTCATCGAAGGTTTTCAATTATTTTTAAATATTTCAATAAAATTTTTCGAAAGAGATCAATTATTTTTAATACAATTTTAATTACATTTTTCTGAAATAATCCAATTATTTTTTTAGATTTTAATTACATTTTTCTGAAATAATCCAATTATTTTTTTAGATTTTAATAAAATTCTTTCATTAAACTCAATTGCTTACATGAATAATTTTTTGAAAGAATTGATTTACGTCAATTAATAACAAAATTATATTTCCGAAAATTCAACAATATTTTTATTTTAATCAATTGTTTTGCAAAATTCAATTATTTTCATAAATAACAATATTCATTACAAAAATTCAATTACTTTCAAAAGTAATAAATTTATTTTTGGAAATTTAATTATTAAAAAAAATTTTTTTAATAAAATTGTGAGCATGAATTCAATTATTTTCATCATAAATAATAAATTGCTTTTTAGGAATTCAATTGTTTGAAAAAAAATTAAATACAATACTACATAAAAATTTAATTATTGTCAAAAATTTTAATACAATTCGTTGTTAAATTTAATTATTCTTAAAAACTTTAAATGAAATTTCCAAACAGAATTCGACTATTAAACAAATTTTATTCAAAAATCTTGGTAAGAATTCAATTCCTCACGTGAATAATACAAATTTCTCAGGAATTCAATTATTTATAATTATAATTTGTATAAAATTAGTCGAAAGCAATTAGTTATTGCAAAATTTTTATAAAATTCATCGTAAGAATTAACTTTTTTTATAGATACTTAAATTCTTTCATGAATAAAAAAAATTGTTGCATAAATTCAATTTATTAGCAGGATAAGAGAGAAGTTAATATTTTTAATAAAAATTAGAAAAAAGACAGGAAAATAAAATGTAGAATGTAACTTTTGTCAGTTTTTGTGTAAAGTGTTTGAATTTATTTTTTTTTGTCAAGATTAATTTTTTCGATAGCTACTTTTTTACTACTATTTTTAGTTTGAAAGCTACTTTTTTAAAATTAATTATCGAATGCGAAGTCTGTATATTGAAAAAGTAATTAAGTATGTCTTTTACAGTCACAGAAGACTCACCAATAAACAAATAAGAAATAATTTTCTTTAACACTTTTTCATTTAAAAAAAAAAACCAACTGGAAGAGTGGATATTCAATAAAGTTTATATCAATACTTTCCCTCCAAGAAACGGATATATGACCAGTATTATATTTCACTCTTTGTTTTATTTAAACACGGTAAAAATTGAAGAGATAAAGTTGCGTCTAAAATAAATGGAAATATACACGAAAATATTAATTAAATGTTTGATGCGTTCAAAACAGAAAATAGTGAACATTGTAATATAAATAATTATAAACTTTCTCTAAAAAAAAAAAAACATCAAAATTTAAATTGAAGTACATAATTTGCTCAACAGAATGTATTGTATTCAAAATTTCTGTGGAGAATACATCGAGCTCAAACGCGGAGAACATAATAGTCTTTACTGACGACACGTTTCAACTATATATATATAGGCGACAATACAGGATTTGGTTAAGAAGATAAAATTACTCAATTCACAAAGATTTCTATACATCTATAGCTTGTCGACTACAATGTTGCAATTTATTTGTGTCGTTAGTAAATGGATTACCTCAGGTGTTTTGTCTGTTGAAAGTACCAGATTTAAGGAGGGGATGATGATGTTATTAATACAATGCATATGAAATTTCAAGACTCACAATCAGTTTACCTTTTGTGTTTATATAAGAGACTTTTGAAATTACAAACTCGAACGTTAATGAAATCAAATGTTACAAGTTCAAACATTAGAGAATAAACTTGGAAAAACTACAAGACCATAATTTACAAAAAACAATATTGAAAAAAACGTGTAAACTTTGTGAGCATTAATTTTGAACCCATACCAGTATTTAGTCGCACAACTGCTAAAACAATCACTACATTAATTTAAATTACCCCTAGCGGGAATTAACTCTGATAAAACTACCACCATTTGGAAATACAAATATTTGATCTTACCACAATACCACACGTGAACTATACTGATACAAAATTTAATCGATGAAAAGTATCACTGATTGAAACCATGAAATGAAAACCGTTGAATGACATGATGGAGAATTACATTAGAAAATATGGATTCGTGACATAAATATATTAAGTATACCAAATTGCATTCGTGATGCGCAATTTTGTTGGCGATGATAATATAAATGTTGTACATGCATCAGAAGAAGTCTATACAGTATGTTTTTATAAAAAACGAGTTTATATTCACTTTAATAAAAATTTATCAAATAAATTTTCTAAAGCGTTCTCTGGATACCAAGTTTTTAATAAATGTGAGTCTATGTGATCTGATAAAGAAAGTTTTCTTGTTAAAAGAAAAGACGTGGTTATGTAACAGATGATATACACTCTTGGAAAGAAAAATGTTCCAGGATTATTGTTTTGAAAATTCAAAATAGAATTCATGTTCATAATTCTGCTAGGTTCGTTTCTGTTGCAGTTCATAATGACTCTGCACGATTAAGACTCGAGGCATAATTATTTCCTTAGGTTCGCTTATTTTTTGGTTCAAACACCAGAAAAATTGCAAGTTTCTAAGGATTCTACAGATTTGAAGATTTTTGTGCAACAAGTTCATAACAAATAGTTAAACGACTTGTAATGAACTCCGAATTTTCAATCGAATTTTTCTCCATGAAGCTTTGAGCTTTTCAATATTTTTTTACCAGGTTCTTTATTCGCACTTTTAATTAAAAATTGGTCCAGTTTGTTGTTGTTTTATTAAACTGTGATCGAACGTGTATACATATTTTATTTTTTCTATCCAAACATCGTTAGCTTCTATAAACTGCCAATATTTTTTCTATTCATTAAAGTATAGCGATTGTTTTCGAACAAAACGAATATTAAAAAATGTATCATGCGAAAGTAGAAAAAAATCCATACATTTTCTTTTGAATCTGAACCGGTTAGAAGAGTCGTTAAACTAAAATCAGTGAAAATACTGTTGCAATTTAAGAGAGGATTATGTCTCAATTTAAGTAAATATTAAAAAATACAATACAATAACTCCTTTTCAAATAAATATATCAATGATTTAAATATGACTTTGAAAAATGTTTTAAATTCCAAGTCAAACTATAAACGGAAGAAAAAAATGCCAATAATGATGTATGACATATTGATTTCTCGAAAGAACCAGTCAGAAATAAGCGTTGTGCATAAATTTCAAAGTACGATTTTATTTCTACAACAGAAAAACTCGTCTGAGGAATTTTTATGAAACGAATGAATTTTAATAAACCTGTAAATATATTTGTATTCTCGGTTTAAGAAGAGAATACCTATACGATTAAAGAGGAACCAAAATAAATGAGGTTTTTTGTGTCATTTTTTTGCAGTAACATTAATTAGATACAATGTACAAAATAAATTTAAAATTAAAAATAAACAAATCAAAAAGTAAACACGACTCGTTTTTTAGAATTTTTATTAAAACTTTTCTATTTTCCAAGCTTCTGTTCCGACATTCCAAATCACATTTCCCATAAACTTTTTGACGTTCCAATTGTATCAACATTTCAAAAGAAGTGCATTGTTGGACTTTAAAGACGAGCGAGGATAGTCAAAGACTTTTCTCCACCTGTACTTTATAGTTCATACATCGTTCCATCTAACCTTTTGTTTCGTATTTTTTCTTCTTGGATCCATTCCTCCCTCGAGTCGGGTAGTCACTTGGAATATAAATCATAAATTTGCATTTGACTTTCCTCCTGCTCATAAAATAGACGCGAATGGATTTAATCACGAGGAATTTTTTATATTTATTAAGAAGTTCTTGAGGACTATAACTCGAGTTCATTATGTGCCAAGTTTAAAAAACTACCATGTTTTAAAAGATAAAAATAACGGACTTATTGTTTTTGTTTTCAAGGAGGATGCTGACCAAAATGTATAATGTAAAAACTAAACTCTTCTTCTAATCGTGTGATAATGATTACGAATCTGGTGTTGGTTTTTGAAAAATTCAATATGTCAATAATAAATTTAATTTAAGCTTCATGCACTGAAAGACAAAATTAGAAGTAACAGAAATAATTTTGGGTTTTATTACCCATATAGAATTGCTAGAATAGAAAGAGCCCAACAGTTAGGACATTTCAACCAAACCAGATGAAAATTTCTAAAGCGCACCTGTTAACCGAATGTCACATTAGTTTCGTTTTTGCTCACAAAAGAGATGCGTGCCATTCTAACATACAGATATTTGAATCACACAGAAACCTTATTACTATTCCTTATTTTTAAATCTTTTATTTAACCTAACAATTGCGGTTTGTAAAAGCAACATTTGCTTTCTGGAAACTTGAAAGAAATGCTTAAACATAATCAAATTCCTAACAAACAATTGTTAATAAAAAACAATATCAAACCATTTTTTGAAAGATGTAGTTTACAAGTTATTACAAAAAATAGATGTTTAGTGAAAATATTTCACCAAATAATGATTTTATTAACATTTGTACTTTTACAACTCCAGTATGAAACCCCGTGTTTAGAAAATATTATATTTTTATCACATGTAACGTACGTGACAAATTATTTTTCACTACTTTTCATAGATACTTTAAAGCTAGAATAAAATTAATACAATTTCCTTTTCGTAAATACTTTAAAGCTAGAATAAAATTAATTCAATCTCCTTTTCGTAGATACTTTAAAGCTACAATAAAATTAATTCAATTTTCTAATTTACTTATGAAAATTCAAAAGAAACATAAAAGAGTATTCGAAAAATAGAAAGTTGACAAAAATAAAGAGACTCTAAATTCACCGCTCTGGTAAACGAAATTAAAATATTTTCCTCAACTTAATTATCCTGAATAAAATGTCATTACCGTATATTTGGAGGAATTTGCATAATTCAAGAAGAAAAAGGAAAGATTTGACATATATATACAGTTATTCGAGTTTGTTGAATAATGCAAAATTCGCATTTCGTATGGAGGAGGAAAAGAGGGAATATGTTTTGAGACGAAAGTGACCGGAAAGGTTGTTATGAAGCTCCGGGGAGATTTTCCAGTTGAAGACAATCAAGATTGAAGATTTGTCCGACGCTTGCGTGAAGGGTGAATTATGCATTTACAAAATAAAAGTCACTTGAAGTGTTTGCTTTCTCATATATTACAAATGTCGCAGGTGTAAACTAAAACATAATACACTCACCCGTTGAATGACACTAGTTTTGAGATAGCGCAGGATAACAGCGCAGCTTTATAAATTACCATCCCCTTAATGCTTGCGGTGGCTTTACACTTTTGTTACTCGAGATATAAAATAACTTCTGACAGAATCAACTGCTGTAAACAAGCGCGTGCTTTAGTTCCCCCGCTGACTAGAATCAACAACCGTAAACTAAAACAGCTTTTTCTGCTTTCATTATATATCGTATATATTTTATACAAATAAATATATATATATATATATATCTCAGTGCATTTTTTATATTTTAATTCAAATTCCGGCCAATGATCTAAGAAATTCCAACTTTCTCAAAATAGGAACCACCCTAATATATATATATATATATTTCCTATTTTGAGAAAGTTGGAATTTCTTAGATCGTTGGCCGGAATTTGAATTAAAATATAAAAAATTGCACTGAGAAAACGATTTATTAGATTCAAACATATTTTGTTTAAATCAAACTTAAAATATCTTTGCTATACAGTTAAACAAATTTATGTTTAATTCAAACATAATTTACAGTTGGTTTTAAATTATTTATTATCAACATTTAAGTTTGAATCAAACATAAAATTTTTAAATATATTTTTTGTTTAAACCAAAACAGAAAATATTTTTGAATTAAACATAATTATTCAAACAAAGATTATTTTTGAATCAAAGCAGTAATTATTTTCTATATATTGGAATTAAGCTTACAAACTAATTTCAATGTAACAAAATCACTGAAAATTATTTTTTCACTTGAAACGAGTATAATGTTTTCTCAGTGTGAGACACGCACAAGAACAGGGTTGCCACAAATATTTAATTTTATTTTTCCCTAACTTTTCCCTGATTTCCAGACAAAATTTTCACTTTTTTCCTGACCCTAAAGAATATTCTGATTCACACTAAAAAGTATTAGATAATCAAGAAAAAATGTTCCATTACATCCATTTACAAATTTCATTAATTGTAAAATTATTCAAAAACATCAATAACTTCTTTTTCAAATAAATATTTAATCATTATTATTTTTCTATAGGAATTCTAAAAGAATCCTTCGCAAGAATTCAATTATTTTTACAAGCAGTAAAATTTCTTAAAAAAATTAAATTATTTAAAAAGAATTTTTAAGAATAATTACATTTTTCGAAGAATTTTATTAAAATATATATTGTATAAAAAATCATTAAAATTCTGCGATGAGTTTTATTACTTATGAAAATAATTTAAATTTTCTTAAAATTTCCATAAAATAATTGAATTTTGGAGAAGAAATTTATTATTTATAAAGTTACTTGGAATTTTAACAAGAATTTTGTTATTTAATTTTCGAACACAATTTGATTTCTGTGAAGAATTTTATTACATTTTAAAAATAATTTAATTCTTCCAACGAATTTTATTCAAATTTATAAAAATAACTGTATTTATGTGAAGAATTTTATTATTTATATAAATAGTTGAATTCTTACAGCAAATTTTATTCAAGTTTATAAAAATAATTGAATTTCGGTGAAGCATTTTTTAAATAATTTATATTTTTCGAAAAATTTTATGAAATTTTGTATTTGAAATAATTGAATTCCTGTGAAAATTTTATTACTTATGAAAATAATGGAATTATTTTGAAGTAATTCATTAAAATTGAATTCCTACAAAATTTTACCAAGAATTTTATTAAAATTTTTAAATATAATTGAATTTAGATGAAGAATTTTTTTATTTATAAATGTAATTAAAATTTTGAAAATATATTTTTTTTAATTTTTGAGAATAATTGAATTTATTGTTGCGAAGAATTTTATTAATTTTGAAATTAGTTTAATTCTTCCAATGAATTTTATTCAAGTTTTTATAAATAATTGAATTCTTATAACTAATTTTATTGTAGGTTATGAAAGTAATTAAATTTCGAAGAAGAATTTTATTATTTATAAAAATATTTTTATATAATTGATATTTTTCGAAAAATTTTATTAAATTTTGTATTTTAAATAATTGAATTCCTGTGAAAAAGTTTATTACTACTTATGAAAATAATTAAATTATTTTGAAGAAATTTATTAAAAATTGAATAATGGAATTCTTGTGGAATATTGTCAAGAATTTGATTAAAACTTAAAAATAATTGAATTTTAATAAAGTATTTAATTATTTAAAAAATAATAATAATACGTCCTCTACATATATGAGGAAGCAATTATAATATTATTAAAAATAATAATATAATAAATATAATAATTAATAATAATCAGTACATAATTCTAGAAAAAAGAAACATAATTTCTAAGTAGGAATGCTTCATTATGGTTGTCGTCGAATGATGTTCAATTTAATTATCCCAAAGAGGAAAATTAACTAACCCAAAGAGTTTAAAGCTGACCTCCCTCAAGGCAGCATTGAGTATTTGCGAATTAATTTATTTGCATGCTCTTGTTTAATTCGTGTAACAAACATGTGAAATAATTATTTTCTCAAAAATTGGAAAATAATGAGAGCATATTATTTATGATTTTTAACTGATTAAAATCTTAATTTGAATCAGAGAGTACAATTATTGAGTTTCGACATTATTTATGTAAATTTTATTTCTATATGCAATATTCATAAGATATTTCGCACAGAGTTGTAACGTAAAGAGGATCCTTTCTTGAAATTAAAAAAAAGACCACTTTTCAATACCAATCATGTTCATATATTGCTTTCGGTATAAAAATTTGAAATTCAAAAACATTTTACTTGCAAAACTTGCTTCCATAATTCATCTGTTTTACACACTGCAAAACGAAGTATATTAAGGGGGGACATCTAAGTTAGTCACTAAAAATAGGCGTATTTTTAGAAATTTTTTTTACTCAATGCACAGTGGGGCAGAATGTATAAAAAGTTGCCAAGAAATGAAAAATTTAATTCCAAGTTTCAATTGTATTATTTCAATAAACAATAAGTCAAAGTTTGATAAAGTATAATTTTTAGCTCTTTTTAACTGAAGACTTTCATAGAAAGATGTTTTTTTTCAGAATTTTTTTGAAATTCGTCGCAAGAATTCTACTGTTTAAAAAATTTGTTGATAAAATTCTGTACCAGAATTGAATTTCAAGAAAAATTGAATTATTCAATAAATTATCTTTGTTCGTATTTAAATAATTGAATTCTCGTAGAATTTTTCTGATAATTGATATTTAAAATGAATTTTAGTTAAAATTATAGATAAACTGTGAATTTTTTATTTTCTTACATATATTTAATTGAAGAATTCACGATCAATTGAAATTTCGTAAAATTGAATATTGTAAACAAATGTATTCGAAAATTGTCTACGAACTTTTTCAAAAATTATTAAAATTAATTGATCTAAAGAAGAATTTTAGTTAAAAATTCTAGAAATAATAATAATCGTAATGATAAAAATAATTTTTGAACAAGTTACAGTAAGAAAGTAGCAGGTGAACTTTCTTAAATAATTAATTCTACACAATTGTTCGTTAAAATTAAAAAAAATCAAATTTTCAAAGATTTTAATTTAAAACCTTTTAAAAACTTAATTATTTCTAAGAATTGAAATAAAAATTGAATTTTCATAACAAATTTTAATAAAATTTTTAAGAATAATTTTCAGTTTTCGAAAAATTTGATGAAACGAATTTTATAAAGTATATTAAAAATAATTGAAATTCTACCAAGAATTTTATTAAAAATTTTCTAAAACAATTGAATTTTGGAGAAAAATTGTATTAATTTCAAAGATAATTAAAATTCTGACTAAAATTTTTGTAAATTTTTTAACATAATCTGATTTTTGCGACGAATTTATTACTTTTGAAAATAATTTTTGAATTTTTGAGACTAATTTTATTAAAAATCTATGTTACTTAAAATTTCCAAACATATTCATTTAAAATTGAAATTTTACAAAATTAAAAATTAAAATATTTCAAGTTTATTTAATTGTGAAAATCGTAAAAGCAACTTTTTTAAAATTGAATTAATTTTGAAGTATTTAAGTAAAATTAGATTTCAAGAATAAATACAATTTAGAAAACAACAAATTTCCAGGATTCCGATCCAAATTCCCTGACTTTTCTAGTTTTTATAAGATCCATTTAATTTAATTTTAGTTCCACTAACTGCGAAATGTTAATTAAAATGCTGTTGATAACTACACGCATATACGGCTTTTTATACCAATCGCATTTTTTCCATATACTAGATTATTTTTTATAATATTTCTCGAAAAATTATAAGTTTAATGAATTTTTAAAAATTACATTGTTTGAAGGAACACTTTTCTATATGTTGAACACCCCTGTGTGGAATTATTATTTTTAAAAATAATACAATTTTTCTCAAAAATTCAATTATTTAGAAAATTTTTAATAAAATTATTTTTAATATATTTTATAAAATATGATTTATCAAATTTCTCGAAAACTGAAATTATTCTTAAAAATTTTATTGAAATTCGTAAAGAGAATTCAGTTATTATTAAAATTTTAAGAAATAATTAAATTTTTAAAAGGTTTTTTAATAAAATCTTTGTAAGTTCGAATTTTTTATACTTTTAACGAACAATTCTGTAGAATTAATGTTTTTAACAAAGTTTACTTGCAACTTTTTTTCTGCAACTTCTTCAAAAATTATGTTCATCATTACGATTATTATTTTTAGAATTTTTAACTGAAATTCTTCTTTAAATCAATTAATTTTAATAATTTTCTAAATAAGTTCTTTGATAATTTTTAAATCCATTTTTTTTAAATATTCAATTTTACGAAATTTTAATTATTTGTAAATTATTCAATTAAATATATAAAAGAAAATAAAACTTGCAATTTTATCTAAAATTTTAACTGAAATTCTTTTTAAAAATAAATTATTATCAGTAAACTTCTACGAGAATTCAATTATTTAAATACAAACAAAGATAATTTATTGAATAATACAATTTTTTTTAATTCAATTCGCGTGAAGAATTTTATCAACAATTTTTTTAAATAATAGAATTCTTGTGACGAATTTTAATAAAATTCTAAAGAATAATCAGAATACTTGAAAAATTCGATTAAAATTGTATTAAAAATAATTGAAATTCTACAATGATTTAAAAAATTTTTTTTTAAATAAATGAACGTTTGAATTTTCACATTTTTACATCACATTTTTAAATAATTGAATTCTCTTGACAAATTTTAACAAGATTTTTAGGAATGATTTCTTTTTTCGAGAAATTTGTTAAAAATTGTATATATATATATTAAAAATAATTGAAATTCTGACAAGAATTTTATTAAAATTTTTCTAAATAAATGAATTTCGGAGAAAAATTGTTTTATTTATAACGATAATTTTTGTTGTTAGCTAAAAATTTTGTCAATAAACTGAGCAATAGTCATGATAAGAACCCGAATAAAAAAAATGAAAAAAAACTTAAAACTGATAAAGAAAAAGGCCCCATTGATATTGCACATGTTTTATGGCAATTGCGTGAGGGTTTGAGAGATTAAATCTCTATAAAGGAAGTTTTACATATATCAGACAATGCACGCAGTACAGCTAGACGGAAAATCAATAACTTCGTATTAATTAACATTTTAATTGACAAATTTCTAATTGGACCCATATAAAAAATTACTTAGGAATTATTCGAGAAATAGTAAATTAATAATTATTCTCATATTTAAAAAAAAATAATAATAATAACAAGAAACATTTCTTTATGTAATACTGCGCAAAATGGAAGCGGATAAAATATGTAAATTATTATTTCAAATAAAACTTGGAAATAAAAAATACATTAGGAAAAGTTTATACGATTTTGGATTTACAGCCTTCGTTTTATATGAACGGTTTTAATATTTCTAAAGGACGGAGGGACTTTTTGAGAATTTTTCCCTTGAAATACGATATGGTGTTTCAAGCTTTTCCAAGGGAATGAAATAAAATGGAAAAAAGAACTGTCAGGTTATCTGAAAAACTCTCCCACAAAAGTCGAGAGAATAAATGCTAATAGAAAAAAAAACAAAAAATAGAAAAAAAATGTACTCAAGTAAAGTCAAAGCAGTTGATGGAAGTGAAAGAAGTAAGGGATGGGTTTCCTTATACATAGAGAGCATACTGACAAGACCTGACAGTTTCTCGTTATTAATTCTATCAATTATTTCGGTTCCGTCTCGATCTCAAACTCCAAATAATGTATCGAGACGTTCTCTATCAAACTTGCAACAAAAGGATGTCTATTTTAATTAATAGTATTGTATTTAATTTGAAATAGTTGTAAAATAATAAAATTCTACTCTTTTTTTTAAATTTTTGTCTCAAAGAAATAAAATTTTGCAAAAGAGAATTTAATTCCATTGCGAGCGGTCAAATATCTATGCGGATTATAGGTTTCTTTTATTACAGACTTCAAAGTGTATAAATAATATTTCATTAAATTATTCATATTTTATAAGTTCTCCTATATCTATGATTAAGATTATCTCTACTTCGCATACGTGCTAGAAATACAGAAATCAATGCACGGAAAAATTGTATATTATTAGATAGACTATAAATCGAACATAGTTTTGGTAAATGTTTTTAAAAACGAAGACAAAAAAAATAATGGAACGGTACTTTTATTTTTTGACAATTGAATTCATAGTAACAACTGATTTCTTAAAAATTAAGGCATATACAAATTAGAGATGAATTTCATTTGAAGAAAAAACTCTTTTTTGATTTTTCGTTTTTGAAAACGTTGCGGACTTCAACTTCGTTTTTGGTAAAGGTAAACTATATATTGGAAAGAATTAAAAAAATTAATCTTTGTGATGTTGTAAAAGAAATGGAAAAAATGTCCCAAATTTTTAAAAGTGGGGAAATTTTTTACTGTTTTCTGCATTTAGGAAAGGATTATATTTACAAATATAATTATTAATATGTTGAAAATTAAACAACAATGCGAACAACTCGTTATCAAATAAGACCCTCAATCTGCAGTGTTTGCACGCAAGTGAACCAAACTCATTAACAAAGTTTCTTATCGACAATTGACGGCTTTGCATATTCAAATTCATCTAGGAAGTTATTCGACTGTAAACCGTATCTTACCATTATAAGTATCTAGTATCTTAATTTATGGATTTATCAAGAACCTGTCGCTAAGCTTAACATTTCATTATATTAGCTGCACTATTTTTAAATAGATTGCCCCATTAAAGTACAACATATTTAAATAGAATTGCTAGATAAAGTTAGGAAAGATGAATTTGTAAATGGTAACCATTAATCGTTAAGTCGATAACACGGCAAAAATAGGTGTCTTTTTTTGATTTCATAAAAAAAGGTGTAGTATGGAAAAATGGTATCTTACAATTTTTAAAAAAGATGTTAAAGTATCTAACTAATATTTTTATACTTTATACACTGTAAAAAGAAAGGTGTACTAATTTAGTATCAATTTTGGTACTAAATCGTAATTTGACATTTTTAGGGCAATATTGTCCACAACTGCTTGAAAAAGTGCTACTTTATTTACCCAAAAATAGGTGAAAAACACTTTTTCATGTCTACAGCAAAAAAAAATTATTTAAAAGTATTCCAAAGTCATACAGGGTCGCCACGCTTTTTCTCTTTTCAAATTCCCTGATTTTCCCAGGTTATCCAGAATAAAAATAAATTTTTTACAGATTTTTAAAACTACATTTATTGATAATTAGAATCTTATTCAAAAACATCAATAACTTCATTTTTAAATAAATATTTAATCATTCTTATGTTTTCATATAGAAATCAGGATTTTCCAAAATTCAATTATTTTCCATTATTTATTCTTCAAGAAATAAAATTATTTTCAAAAGTTGGCTATTTTTTGTCATATTTTTTCAAAATAATTGGTTAAAATTCAATTATTTTCAATATCTACTATTTCAAAAAATTAACAAATTAAAATAATTAAATAAATTGTAAAATAAACAAAGAGAGAAAAATTAAAATTAAAAAATTTAACTCTACAAATTAATTAACAAATTAAACAAATTAATTTAAAATTTGGTTAATTTTTGTTTTAACAAAAGAATTCAATTACTTAAAAAGAAATTTTAATAAAATTCGTCTCAAGAATTGAATTATTTTCAAAAGTAATAAATTCTTCGAAAAAATCAAATTATGTTCAAAAATTTACAAAAATATTAGTGAAAATTTCAATTATCGTTATAAACAATAAAATTTTTCTCCGAAATTCAATTATTTCTTTTTATTTATTCTTCAAAAAAATAAATTATTTTTAAAAGTTTAAAATTTATTTTCATTCTTTCAAGAATAATTAGTGAAAATTCAATTAGTTTCAATGTCTACTATTTCAAAAAATTAACAAATTAAATTAATTAAATAAATTGTAAGGGAAAAAAAGAGAGAAAAGAGGAAAATTAAAATTAAAAAATTTAACTGTACAAATTAAATAAATTAATTAAAAATTAACAAATTAAAATTAAGCAAATTAAATCTAACAGAAGAATTCAATTATTTTAAAAGAATCGTCTCAGGAATTGAATTATTCTCAAAAGTAGTAAATTCTTCGCACAAATCAAATTATGTTCAAAAATTTACAAAAATATTAGTGAAAATTTCAATTATCGTTATAAATAATACAATTTTTCTCCGAAATTCATTTATTTTCTAAAATTTTAATAAAATTCTTGTCAGAATTTTAATTATTTTTAATATATATAAATATATATATATATATATATTAACAATATATATATATATATATATATATATATATATATATATATATATATTTTAACAATTTTTAACAAATTTCTCTAAAAATGAAATCATTCCTAAAAATCTTGTTAAAATTTGTCAAGAGAATTCAATTATTTAAAAATGTGATGTAAAAATGTGAAAATGGAAACGTTCATTTATTTATTGAAATGTTTATTCTTAAAAATGTTATTAAAATTCGTCACAAAAATTCTATTATTTAAAAAAATTGTTGATAAAATTCTTCACGCGAATTGAATTAAAAAAAATTGAATTATTCAATAAATTATCTTTGTTTGTATTTAAATAATTGAATTCTCGTATAGAAGTTTGCTGATAATAATTGATTTTTAAAAAGAATTTCAGTTAAAATTTTAGATAAAATTGCAAGTTTTATTTTCTTTTATATATTTAATTGAATAATTTACAAATAATTAAAATTTCGTAAAATTGAATATTTAAAAAAAATGGATTTAAAAATTATCAAAGAACTTTTTTAGAAAATTATTAAAATTAATTGATTTAAAGAAGAATTTCAGCTAAAAATTCTAAAAATAATAATCGTAATGATGAACATAATTTTTGAAGAAGTTGCAGAAAAAAAGTTGCAAGTAAACTTTGTTAAAAACATTAATTCTACAGAATTGTTCGTTAAAAGTATAAAAAATTCGAACTTACAAAGATTTTATTAAAAAACCTTTTAAAAATTTAATTATTTCTTAAAATTTTAATAATAACTGAATTCTCTTTACGAATTTAAATAAAATTTTTAAGAATAATTTCAGTTTTCGAGAAATTTGATAAATCATATTTTATAAAATACATTAAAAATAATTTTATTACAATTTTTCTAAATAATTGTATTTTTGAGAAAAATTGTATTATTTTTAAAGATAATTGAAATTTTGACTAAAATTTGTTTAAATTTTTAAACATAATTTTATTTTTGCAAAGAATTTATTACTTTTCAAAATAATTGAATTCTTTGAACGAATTTTATTAAAATTTTGTTTTTAAATCATTCAATGCTTTTGTTAGATTTAATTTGCTTAATTTTAATTTGTTAATTTTTAATTAATTTATTTAATTTGTACAGTTAAATTTTTTAATTTTAATTTTCCTCTTTTCTCTCTTTTTTCCCTTACAATTTATTTAATTAATTTAATTTGTTAATTTTTTGTAATAGTAGACATTGAAACTAATTGAATTTTCACTAATTATTTTTGAAGAATAAAGAATAAAAAATAATTGAATCTTTGGAATTCCTAATTTCTATAATTGAATTGTTACAAAAGAAATTGATTAACGTTTTTTAAAATAATTTAATTGTTTGAAAAATAAATAAAAAAATAAAATATTTGAATTTTTCAAAAGAATTTTACTACTTTCAAAAATAATTGATTTTCTGCACTAATATTTAATTGCTGCAGAATTTTAATTTGTTTTTTAACTAAAATTCATCATTTTAAAAAATCAATTCAATGTCTATTAAAATTTTTTACTAATTTGAGAACATTTTTAGTTTCTAAATTTTTTTAAAATCTAGGTTTATTCAATTTTTTATAAAATTCCCTGCCATTTTGATTATTTTACGATTAATTTATATGTGTTAATTTTTGTTTTATAATTTATTTTATGTAATTACATTTCTCGTTTTAATTTTCAATTTTTGATGAGAACAATTCATTTATATGTAATAGACGATATATCATTTATCATTTTTGAATATTTAACAAATTTTAAGAATAAATAGTAGAAAGAACACAAGAAATTCCCGTTTTAAAAAAATCCCCTGCCATTTCGCGGTTTTTCCTAGATTTCCGGTCAGATTCTCAGTCTCGTCACCCTTGAGAATTTAATTTCTGCGAAAAAATAATATTTTTATTTGAAGTATAAATAAAATTTATTCGAAGCAAATAAAATTTATTGATAAATTAATACTTCTTTAGCTCCGAGACAAATAAAATTCTTCTCTGGGCTGTAATAAATATTTCAAACTATTATTATTTAAAATTATTATCGATTGGAAGTACATGAGGAGAAGGGCACAATAAATCCTACTTTCATGGCAGACTATTCCATTATTTGCAACTATATGGGGCGTTCGAAACTATCAGGTATTGAAATTACCAACAATTTTAATGCCATACATAACAATAATTTATGCATCTAAATCATTGATTAATTGTACATTTGACTAAAACTTTATATCATTATATTTTTTGAACACCCAGAATGTAGTTTTGTTTAATCGATCGCAAGTTTCTAAAGAAACCGCATGTCAAATATCATTTTGAATGAATTAGATTAATTTTGAATTTAATGAATTAATTTAATTAATTAATTCTTTCGTGTTTTTTTATGTATTTCTAAATACATAAGTAAGTAAATAAATCGAATTTGCATTATAGAATAATTTTAATGCCAGAGCAAGAAAACTGAATAACAAATGATTGATTGAACCTTGCTTTATGGTATGCAAACAGGACACTTTTTCTTGTAGAACATGCTTGTTTACGAGCCACAGGGAAATTCGTGTTCAAGCGCGAAATTCAGAAATATTGCCTTTCCCAGATATATATTCCAACCACTAACTGCACTACAACCCCAAACTTTATTGAAATTGTTCAAACTAAAGCATTTTTGTAATTCTCAGGAGTTTAATATGAAATAATTTTCTATTTTACGCAACTTTTTTTTAAAAATATTTCACTTATATCAAGAACTCATTATAATGCAGAGGTAAAAAAATTTCATTTTTAAATGCTTCGAATTTTTCATGTAAATTAGTTTGTAGATTAACAAAAACACAATATACTTTTTCATGCTTTATTAAATCTGTCGGTAAAATATTTATTCAAAAAATAATTTAGATTTAAAAAACAATTTAGAAAATAATATTCAGTTAAGAATAGAGATAATATGAAGAATAATTAAATGTACTAATATTTGAAAACTTTCAAGATTAATTAAACTTTAAAAGGTCAGAATTTCTAGATGAAAAAAAAGAATTAATTTAGAGAAGTGTTGGAGAACAAATTAAAATCTCTTATATAAGAAAGACGAGGTCTTTTATTTGTATATTATTTGGAATGAAGCAGCTTTTATCAAGAGAGTATTTTGTCCCATTGTGAAAAGAGAAATTACAATGTACAATATACATTCTAAAAGAGCAGAAAACTTGGGAAAATGTCTCGGAAGTGAATCAAGCATAATATAAATCTTGCATTTCACAAAAAAAAGCGAAGAAAAAATAATTCTCTATACAATTTTTGGCAATTATTATTATTATTATTATTATTATTATTATTATTATTATTGACATTCTTCTTCTTCTTCTTTTATTATTATTATTATTATTGTTATTATTTTTAAAAAATGTAATAAAATTCGTGGCAATAATTCAAGTACTTTCACAAATAATAATAAATCGATTATCCGTTAATTCATTTTTAAATCAATTTTTATTAGAAAATTCTAGAATAATTCAGTTATTTAAATTAAAAAATAAATAATTTATTGAATAATAGAACGTTCTTTGTTAAAATTTAATTCTCATAAAGAATTTTATCAATAAATTTTTAAATATATGAATTAATTTGACAAATTTTAATAAAATTTTTAAATTTTCGACGAATTTGATTAAAATAAATATTGTTCAAAAAATAATTAAAATTCTGCGATTAGTTTTATTACTCATGAAAATAATTTAAATTTTCTTAAAATTTCCATAAAATAATTGAATTTTGGAGAAGAAATTTATTATTTATAAAGTTACTTGGAATTTTAACAAGAATTTTTTTTTAAATTTCGGAACACAATTGGATTTCTGCGAAGAATTTTATTACACTTTAAAAATAATTTAATTCTTCCAACGAGATTTATTCAAATTTATAAAAATAATTGTATTTATATGATGAATTTTATTATTTATATAAATAATTAAATTCTTACAAAGAATTTTATTCCAGTTTATAAAAATAATTGAATTTCGGTGAAGAATTTTTTTAATAATTTATATTTTTCGAAAAATTTTTTGAAATTTTGTATTTTAAGTAATTGAATTTCTGTTAAAATTTTATTACTTATGAAAATAATGGAATTATTTTGAATTAATTCATTAAAATTGAATTCCTACAAAATTTTGCCAAGAATTTTATTAAAATTTTGAAATATAATTGAATTTACATGAAGAATTTTTTGTTTTATAAATATAATTGAAGTTTTGAAAATATATTTTTTTTAATGTTTGAGAATAATTGAATTTTTGCGAAGAATTTTATTAATTTTGAAAATAATTTAATTCTTCCAATGAATTTTATTCAAGTTTATATAAATAATTAAATTCTTACAACAAATTTTATTCAAGTTTATAAAAATAATTGAATTTCCGTAAAGAATTTTATTATTTATAAAAATATTTTTATATAATTGATATTTTTCGAAAAATTTTATTAAATTTTGTATTTTAAATAATTAAATTCCTGTGAAAAATTTGATTACTACTTATGAAAATAATTGAATTATTTTGAAGAAATTTTTTAAAAATTGAATAATTGAATTCTTGTGGAATTTTGTCAAGAATTTTATTAAAACTTTTAAAAATAATTGAATTTTAATGAAGTATTTTATTATTTATAAAAATAATTGTAATTTTGACGAGAATTGTTTTTAAATTTTTGAACATAATTGAATTTCTGCGAAGAATTTTTGTAACTTTTGAAAATAATTGAATTTCTGTAATTATTTGTAACTTTTCCAAAATCTAATTTTTTAAAAGTATTTTTAGCTAAAATTCTTTTATAAATCTAGTATTTATGAAAATTGTAAAAATTATTCATAAAATAATTTATAAGTCATAATTTGCGATAGTTATTATTAATTTTATTTAATTATTATTTATTTATTATTTATTATTAATTATTAATTTTATGATAGTTTTGGAAAATTTAAGTTATTTATAAAGAAATTATTGTCAGAAATAAAAAAAAATTGAAGGTTTTGTATTAAAATTTGTGGTAATTGCATAGTTTACGAGGCAAAAAGAAAAAAAAATTCAGTTTTCTCATGAATTTTAAAAATTCAATTTCCAGTACTTTTAGTAAAAATCTCTGATTTTTCCCTGACCAATTTTACTTTCCCTGACTTTTCCCTGAATTCCCTGACCTGTGGCAACCCTGCATCCAAAAAGAATAAAATAATAGAAGAAGAATAATGGTTATTTTTTTTAGATGAAATTTATTTTTCTTTCAGCAAGTAAAAGAATATTTTCCAAAAAAAGTTGGATAAAAGTTCAGTAGAAATTTCTCTCTCCACAAAAAAATGAAATAATATTTTTTTCTTGGGCTAACATATTGTAGAAAAAACAGGTTTGGCTTTCGAATGAATAAAAAAGTGAACAAAAGAAGACATTGGAATTATTGTAATTAAAGAAGAACAATGTACCTTATTTGCTCATTAGCGTCGTCCCTTTACGATTTCCTGAGGGGAAGCAGGATCAAAAATACTGACAGCTTTCCACATCTTGTTTTACAGCATCATTAGCCACAGCACTTTTTTTATTATCACTGTCTCATAAATGAGCGCAAAGAAATTTTATTGTTTTTTTTTTTTTTTTGATGCATTTGTAACACATCAATAGTTTATCCTTTTCTTTACTACCAAACCTAAAAAAAATTATTAACTTTTATATTCAGTGAATTCTTATTATTATCATTCAATCCGTATAGTCAAAAATATTTTTTAACCAAAATCCTATTTTTGTGAATTAAAATAAAGAACCATAATTATTAACTGATAATTAACACTAAAAAACAATGGTCAAAGTATCAATTAATGATTAGAGTCACGTTAACAATTGTATAGGTGATCAACGTAAATAAAGCGATGAGGTAAGAAAGGAAAACTGAAAATACGTGAGGGAAATAAGAATACTTGTCGCAATTTAATTTTCTCTTTTCGTATTTTCCTATTTTCTTTTTTCATTTTGTTTTGTATTCTCCTTCCTTTTTTTTAAGACTTGGCGAAACAACTTTACCATTACATTCTGTGTGTAAAGGGAACTTTTTTTTTTCAAGTTAATGACACGAAAAGTTTGAGTCCGCGCGAAACTATAATTTACGGGACACCAGAAGGGTGCAAGCAAGAAAAAAAACCTACAAAAAAAAAATATCAAACGCTTTTAAAGAAGAATCCAATTCAGAACGCGAAACACGTGGACAAAAATCTGTATTCAAGTTGGCGACCTCAAAATAGAATAAAAAACCTTCCGCAAGAAAAATGAGAAAGTTTCTTTAGCTTCCAAAATTTAAACTTATACATATACTGCTCATCTAAATTCGAAATCTTATAAAAATAAGAGACAATCTCAAAAAAGTAGCATTTTTTCTGGTGATTTTTTCCTTACTTCCAATATTCTATGAATTTTAAAGAATTTTATTTAGAAATTGTGATTAGAATTTTTAATCGATAGCAAACCTTTTATGTTATACACAATTTTTGATAAATGAGAAAATGTTGGCAAAATAAAAAAAAAATTGAAGGCCGATTTAATGAATTAAAATTTGTAAAATTGGATTCAAAATTATTAATCACTTCTTGTCGGTTATTCGATTAGAATTTTTTGTTCGGTCTTAGTCTAAACAAGGGAATATAAGTCAAAAAGGTTATCATTTCTCCTTGCTTTAGTAATTCATCATTAGCTTATAATTTATTACTATTACTAATTTCTGCAGTGGCAAAAATTCTCAGTATGAATTTTGTACATAAGTATAATAAATCTTTATTTAAAAAATAAATTCTAATTTTAAATAATTTATCAGTTTTATTAAAATACGTACTTGCTAATTAGTCATTAGACAAAAAAATCAATAATTAGCGCAATCAAGAAGTCTGATCGAGAAGCACTTGAAACGAACACTTTCTTCCTTACAAAAAAATCACAAGCGCCAAGAGCTTTTTACATGTAGAAAAAATCCAGTAGATAAACAAAATCATATTCAAAAATAATTTAACAAAATTTAACAAAAAAAAAAATTAAATAAATTTCACTGAAAAATAAATAAATAGTCAAAAAAATATTATGTTTTGACTAATTAATATTAAGGTAATGCAAAAAATGTAAAGAATTTTTAAAACTATTTTTCCTCCTAACGTATCCTATCATTAAAATAAATAAAAATACTGACAAAATGGTATTTTCATTTTATATTCAAATAACTATTATTCAAATTACAATTGAATTACAAGCCTTTAAAAGTTTGTATAATTAGTGAGCAAGGGAGAATATAATTCAATCACAACATATAACAGATCCCATGATGAAACACTTTGAAGCCGGAAATAGTATTTTGCGATTATGGAATACGAGAAATGCTTTTCATTATAAGTTTTCGTTAATATTTCACTTCTTTTGAATATTTATAAGGGCTGCGAGCATAGTTTTAAATTGGTCGCTATTAAAAAAAAAATGGTTAAAAAAAACTGCTTGGATAAAAAGAGATGAAAAGGGGCAAGGTTCCTTTGATAGAAACCCTGGAATTTAAAAACGCTTTAGGCGATCTGATAACGCTAATAAAAATAGTTATCAGTAAAACAGTAACATTTGCTTTTCACGTTAAAAGACAGCAAAAAAAAAAGAAAAAGCATTGAATGAAGCTTCGTTACGGAAAATACATGAAAAGAATGTCATTTTTTTTAATGCACCTATAACAACACAATTATAAAATTCTCGTTTTGGAAAATTTCATTAAATTACAACCATTAATTATAATATCCTCTTTTTGAAACAATCCGTATTTTTACTGTGAATTCGATTAAAATTGACGCAAATTGTACAAATACGCACATAATTTAGTCTCAGAGTAAAATTTGGTTCTAATAGCACCAATAACTTTGTGATTTCTGTTAAAATAATAAAAACGTTTTCAGTAAGAAATCATTTTATTGTATTTTGTATTAAAATTATAATTTTGAAAAAGTACTTGTGCTCGTTTAAAACGGCAAAATTCCTGCTTTATTTAAAAACAACAAAACCGCTGCCAAGTTATACATTTTTGAGAATTCTTCTGTAAATCAATTGGTTTTAAAATTTTTCGTAAAAGTTCTTTGACAATTTGAAAATCCATTTGTTTGCAATATTCAAGTTTACGAAAATTTAATTATTCGTTAATTCTTTAATTTAATTTCCATACATAAATAAAAACTTCATATTTTATCTATAATTTTAACTAAACATCATTTTAAAAATCAATTATCAGGAAATTCGAGGAGAATTCAATTATTTAAATACAAACAAAGATAATTTATTAAATAATTCAATTTTTCTTAAAATTCAATTCTGGTAAAGAATTTTATCAACAAATTTTTTAAATAATAGAATTCTTGCGACGAATTTCAAAAATTTATTATTTTCATCATTACGATCATTATTTTCAGAATTTTTAACTAAAATTCCTCTTTATATCAATTAATTTCAATAATTTTCCAAAAAAGTTCTTTGACAATTTTTAAATCCATTTTTTTGCTGTATTCAGTTAGATCAAATTTTAATTATTCCTCAATTTTTTAAGTAAATATATGTAAGAAAATAAAAACTTCAAAGATTATCTATAATTTTAACTAAAATTCATTTTAAAAATCTATTATCAGAAAAACTCGACGAGAATTCAATTATTTAAATAAAAATAAAGATAAATCATTGAATAATTTAATTTTTCTTAGAATCCAATTGTGGTAAAGAGTTTTATCAACAAATTTTTTAAATAATAGAATTCTTGCTATGAATTTCAAAAATTAGTTTCATCATTACGATAATTATTTTTAGATTTTTTAACTAAATTTCTTCTGTAAATCAATTAATTTAAAAATTTTCCAAAAAAGTTCTTTGAAAATTTTAAATCCATTTTTTACTATATTCAATTTGACAAAATTTTCCTTATTCGTAAATTCTTTAAATAAATATATATGTAAGAAAATAAAAACATAAATTTTGTCTAAAATTTTAATTGAAATTCATTTTAAAAATCAATTATCAGAAAAATTCGACGAGAATTCAAATATTTAAATACGAACAAAGATAATTTGTTGAATAATTCAATTTTTCTTAGAATTCAATTCTGGTACAGAATTAATAAACCTCTAAAGTACAATAATCAATTATTTAGAAAATTTTTAAAAAATTTCTTGACAGGAGTTCAATTATGTTTATTTTTTTTCAATATATTTTATGAAATTTGTTTCATCAAATTTCTCGAAAAACTGAAATGATTCTTAAACATTTTATTAACGTTTGTTAAGACAATTCATTTATTATTAAAATTTTTAGAAATATTTAAATTTTTAAACGGTTTGGAAATTAAAATTTTTTATACTTTTAACGAACAATTTTGTAGAGTTAATTTTTTTTTTAATTTCACTTAATACTAAGTTATGCATTTTTGTTATAATTTTGGCGCTCAAACCATGAGTTTTCGTAATATTTTATTCCCTTTATTTAACACTTTCACATAAAAAAAATTTCCTTCACACTTTCTGTTTTTTAAAATATCAATAACTTCTTTATTTATAATCGAATTAGCTTCAAAAATATGTCAATCGAAGCGTTTTTTAATGCTCTACAAGTTTGTATCTATAGTTTCAAAGTTATTTTTACACTTTTTAACAAAATTTTTCAAAAAAGTCTTATTTTTCAAAATTTTTCATTTTTAAAAGTTGAATATGGACGAAAAATGTTCATTGAGAGCTCAAAAGATGCGTCTAAATAAACTACAAAATTAGAGAAAAACATTTATAGGTGTCTTGACATTTTTTTTTAAAGTTATGGGCAAAAAACATTTTTTTGAAAAATTACAAATCAGAAAAATATGTAGTTAGACTTTATTAATCTATCTCAAAGTACTCTCATTTTATGTCCACAGATAAGACCTAAAATTAAAAAAAAATTCAGCCCAAAAGTTCTTTATAATTTGGAAATATTTTTGAAAATATGTTTACACGCACACACACACACGGAATGACATTTTTTTTTTTTTGAAAATGTCATTTCTGAACTCCCGAGGTCAAGTAACGTAAAGATATGTTAAAAAATCGAACTTGAAAAATTTTTGTATTAGAAATACTTCCTCTATTTGAGGAAGCATTATAATTGACCATCAAAAAATAAAATTCCAAAATCGAAAAAAATGAATATGCGGAAAAAAATGAATAAAGAAAGGTAAAAAAAATGGAATGAATAAATAAATTTTGCGAACTAGTCAAATTACGAGAAGCGAATTATATTTATAAGAAGAAAGACACTATTATCTCGATGAGTGTAAAATATTCCTCACCTATAATGAATGCACTTAAAATTATGTAATGACAGTTTCGTTAAAAAAAACTGACAGGGATAAAAATATTTTCATAAAGGGAGCGAGTGTACCGATGTTTGTTTTGAAACGCCGGAGGTAAACAAAACAGAGTATAGAGAGAGAGAGAGAGAGGAATGAGAGCACGTGCGATAGTAACGCTCTGATATCGCATCAGACACTGAACAACACACCAGTGTCGCAGTCGGTTCTACTCGCGAGCCCGCGTGCATCTATAGTACGTCGCGACGCCTAACCGCGGCGATAACAACCGGTGCATTTCGCTTTGACGAATTCGATCAATGCCACTTTAAGGCTTACGTCGAGTATGTTGGAAAAAGCACACACTCAGTTTAAAGGCATTAGCTTTTACCGCCTTTTGCTTCTGTCAAAACCCAATCCTCAATATTCCCGAAAAAAACTAATTTGCAATTTTACAAAAATATTCAGACGTTGATAATGAAAAGCCTGAGTATTTCTAGAATTTTCAAGTACTCAGCATAAGCATATAGGGTATTCTCCGCGAGATTTTCACTAAAAATTTTTTTTGGATTAAAACAATTTTTCTCGAATTCTATATGAAAAATAAGTAAATACGTGGGTCATTTCAGTGAAAATCGTCTAGAGCTGGTTGCTCGATGATTTTAAAAAATGCTGTAATTAATATATAATATTCTCCAATACAATTAGATTATCTTTTTAGTGGTTTATAGCTCCAAATATATTTTACATTCATTTAAATAATTTTTTTAAATTTCTAACTGGTTATGAAGTCTAACATAACCCATTTTTCGAAAACTCTGTAAATAACTAAAAACATATTAAAAATACTGCTTTTTATTTTAAATATATATGTTTTTGCTAAATTCATCTAAATAAACGAAAATTATTTGAAAATAACTCACCAGAACATTTAGATCAGTACTTTTTTTGTACTTGCACAGTATAATAAACATCATTTTCTTTTTCTTATATCTTCTGTGGAGAAAAAGGAATCTTCACGAAACCTTTTAAACTGGATTTGTTTTAAAATTATAAATTTATTTTAATTGAAATTTCCTTGGTCACTCTACTCATTAATTATTTAATAAATATGAAAAACCTGATTTTCGTTTTCATGATCAGACTGAAGTTCATCACCTTATCGTTCGTTTAAAGAAAACAAACTTCAGTCTGATCATGAAAACGAAAATCAGGTTAAATTCATATAATTTTTCATATTTATTAAATAATTAATGAGTAGAGTGCCCAAGGAAATTTCAATTAAAATAAATTTATAATTTTAAAACAAATCCAGTTTAAAAGGTTTCGTGAAGATTCCTTTTTCTCCACAGAAGATATAAGAAAAAGAAAATGATGTTTATTATACTGTGCAAGTACAAAAAAAGTACTGATCTAAATGTTCTGGTGAGTTATTTTCAAATAATTTTCGTTTATTTAGATGAATTCAGCAAAAACATATATATTTAAAATAAAAAGCAGTATTTTTAATATGTTTTTAGTTATTTAGAGAATTTTCGAAAAATGGGTTATGTTAGACTTCATAACCAGTTAGAAATTGAAAAAAATTATTTAAATGAATGTAAAATATATTTGGAGCTATAAACCACTAAAAAGATAATCTAATTGTATTGGAGAATATTATATATTAATTACAGCATTTTTTAAAATCATCGAGCAACCAGCTCTAGACGATTTTCGCTGGAATGACCCACGTGTTTTATTATTTTTTTATTTGATGAAAATTATGAAAGTTATGATTTTTTGAAATTTAACATCTTGAGAAGCAAAGGACTTTTGAAACGCTTTTTTCTCTCTTATATCAAAAGATAAAAAATAATGTAATATATGAAAATGACTTGTTTTTTCTTGAATATTTCAAATATGTAATAAAAAATAACGTTAATAAAGCGAAAACATTAAATAAATTGAATTTTCGTCTAAAAAGTGACTTTTCTCAAAAGCGAAGTAATTGATTTTCGGTTTTTTTCTATCATTACAACCACTGATGAATAAAGAAATTTTTACCACTTATACCGAAGTGGTGTTCTTTAGCGTTCAAATTATATTTAAAACTATATCAGTCGTTGCAGAGATTTTAGAGAAGAAAATTGAGAAATTAACCACAAAACATTCGTTTTCTTTTGTTTTTGAAGGTTAATCTTTTAAAAAGTGTAAAAATCGAATAAAACTCTCTCCAACAACTGATATAGTTTTAAGTATAATTTGAACGCTAAAGAACACCACTTCGGTATAAGTGGTAAAAATTTCTTTATTTATCAGTGGTTGCAATGAAAGAAAAAAAATCGAAAATCAATTACTTCGCTTTTGAGAAAAATCACTTTTTAGACGAAATTTCAATTTATATAATGTTTTCGCTTTATTAACGTTATTTTTTATTACATATTTGAAATATTCAAGAAAAAACAAGTCATTTTCGTTTATTACATTATTTTTTATTTTTTGATATAAGAGAGAAAAAAGCGTTTAAAAAGTCCTTTGCTTCTCAAGATGTTAAATTTCAAAAAATCATAACTTTTATCATTTTCATTAAATAAAAAAATTAAAAAAACACTTATTTACTTATTTACTTATTTTTCATATAGAATTCGAGAAAAATTGTTTTAATCGAAAAAAAATTTTGACTGAAAATCTTGCGGAGAATGCCCCATATGCACTTTAAAAAAAGGGAGTTAAATCTTTAACTCCCCAGGGGATTCTATAAAAGTCCCATACCCATTGGGGAGTTAAATAAAGAGAGTTAAAACTTCACACCCAAATGCTAACTCCCCAAGGAAAAAATAACTAGCGCGGGTGTTGATGAAGAAATTTAGTAAATTAACTCTCTTTTGGAGTTGATTTTTAAACTCGAAAAATTTCACACCCAACTCCCGAGTTCGTGAACTCCCTAAATTTTTTACAGTTTATCTAATATTAACAATTCTACACTGTAAAAAATTTAGGGAGTTGACAGTCACTAGAATTAAGAGTGAAATTTTTCGAGTTAAAAATCAACTCCAAAAGAGAGTTAATTATTAAATTAACTTCATGTTGGAGTTAATTCTTATTTTAACTCCCTTCATTCAACTCTCTTCGCTTTAACTCTCAAATCGGTGCGACTTTTACAGAATTCCCTGGGGAGTTAAAATTTAACTCCTGAATGGGACTTTTATAGAATCCCCTGAGGAATTAAAGTTTAACTCCCTTTTTTTACAGTGTATCACAATTTCTAAGAAAATTCAGAGTTTTCACGCAACCTGGAAAAGTGCAGGGAATTTTAATTGAAATCCTGGAAAATTGTTGTCTTCTAATTGTATTTTATTCTTGAAATTTCTTTTACGTAAATATTTCAAAATGAATTCAATTTTAAAAGAGTAGCGTTTAGGATTTTCGTAATTAAATGAACTTGAAGAGATTTTCATTTAAAGTTTTGAAAAATTTCAATTTTAAATGAATTTGATTAGAAATTTAAAAAAGAACTATAGATTTAGAAAAAATGAATAACTAAAATTGTTCTGTAGTTAGTTGAATTTTTTAATAAACATTGATTTTATTTTTTTAAATAATGGATTTATAAAAGAATTTTAGTTAAAAACACTAATAACATTGAATTTTTGCAATAATTAGATGTTACTGCAGAAAATCAGTTATTTTTAAAAGTAGTAAAAGTCGTCTCATAAATTCAATTATTTTATTTTTTTATTTATTCTACAAAGAATTAAATTATTTTCCAATAAATTTTAATAAAATTCTTTTGTAACAATTCAATTTTTTTCCAAATAAATTTCATCAAATTGTTCGTAGAAATTCAAATTATGTTAAAAAACTTACAAAAATTCTTGGCAAAATTTCAATTATCTTTATAAATAATACAATTCTTTTCCGAAATTCATTTATTTAGAAAAATTTTAATAAATTTCTTGGTAGAATTTCAATTGATTTTTAATATATTTTATAAAATTTGTTTTATCTTTCTCGAAAACAGAAATTATTCATAAAAGTTTTATAAAAATTTGTTAAGAGAATTCAATTATTATTTAAGTTTTTAGAAATAATTAAATTTTCAAAAAAGTTGTTTGACAATTTTCAAATCCATTTGTTTACAATATTAAATTTTACGAAATTTTAATTATTCGTTAATTATTCAATTAAATATATGTAAGAAAATAAAAACTTAAATTTTGTCTGAAAATTCAATTGAAATTTATTTAAAAATCAATTATCAGAAAAACTCGACGAGAATTTAATTATTTAAATACGAACAAAGATAATTTGTTGAATAATTTAATTTTTCTTAAAATTTATTTCTGGTAAAGAATTTTATCATCACATTTTTTTAAATAATAGAATTCTTGCGACGAATTTCAAAAATTATTTTTACTATTACGATTATTATTTTTAGAATTTTTAAATAAAATTCTTCTTTTAATCAATTAATTTCAATCATTTTTTAAAAAAGTTCTTTGACAATTTTCAAAACCATTTTTTTACAATATTCAATCTTAGGCAAATTTTAATTATTTGTAAATTCTTTAAATAAATACATGTAAGAAAATAAAAACTTTCAATTTTATCTAAAATTTTAACTGAAATTAAATTTAAAAATCAATTATCAGAAAATTCTATGAGAATTCAATTATTTATTTACAAACAAAGATGATTTATTGAATAATTCAATTACCTACTATTATTTTTAGAATTTTTAAATAAAATTATTTTTAAAAAAATGAAAATTTAACGATCCCTACGAGTCAATAATTATTGTTAATTATTATTAATTATTGACTCTTAAGGATCGTTAAATTTTCATTTTTTTAATAACTAATACGAACGAGTGATAAAATCATATTACCATTTGAATAAAATTCTTCTTTAAATCAATTAATTTTAATAATTTTTGAAAAAGTTCTTTAAAAATTTTTAAATACATTTGTTTACAATATTTAATTTTTCGAAATTTCAATTGATCATCAATTTTTTAATTAAATATATGTAAGGAAATAAAAACTTCCAATTTTATCTAAAATTTTAATTGAAATTTATTTTAAAAATCAATTATTATCAGAAAATTCGAGAATAATTTAATTATTTAAATATAAACAAGGATAACTTATTGAATAATTCAATTTTTCTTAAAATTCAATTCTGGTAAAGAATTTTATCAACAAATCTTTTAAATAATAGATTTCTTGCGAAGAATTTTAATAAAATTCTAAAGAATAATTACATTTTTGGAAAAATTCTATTAAAATTTTATTAAAAATAATTGAAATTCTGCAATGATTTTTTGGAATTTTTATTTTTTGTAAAAATAATTGAATGTTCGTGCAGAATATTATAAAAATTTAGGTTTAATAATTGAACTTTTTGTCTATAAAAATAAAAATTTTATTAAATAATTGAATGTTTCTAAAAGTTAAGTTTTCATTTAGAATTTTATTAATAAATTTTTAAGCAATTGAATTCTCTTGGCAAATTTTAATCAAATTTTTTGGGAATAATTGTACCTGAATTTGAAGATTCCATGATAAGAAAATTATTATCTGTCACATTGTATGTTTCAATCGCAGGTTACAAACCTTCCCTTGATAAATAAACAAAAAAGCGCGAACATAACCGTTGAAGTTAGATCGACTTTAAAGCATGTTTCTATAAAAATCGTCAGTTAAAAAGAGCTAAAAATTATACTTCGTCTAACTTTGACTTATTGTTTATTGAAATAATATAATTAAAACTTGGAATTGAATTTTCCATTTTTTGTCAACTTTTCATAATTCTGCCTCACTGTGAGCTGTTTTATATAATATTAGAAATTTTTCATTTGTAAAATACGAATCTGACTTTGAAAATATTATATTAGCTCTAGTTTGAAACTCAAAACTAAATTAAATAATTTGAGATCATTTTGGAGTCGAATTTTATAAAAGAACCCCGAAAATTTCGAGTACTTTGACTATTTGAATATAATTGAAAATAAAATTTTGTAAGAAAGTCTAAAAACAATAAAGAAAGGATAAAAGTTTTAATAATTCAAAAATAAATTATAACAAAACACTTTGAAATCGGTAAAGACAAAAAAGAAGATCGATTGATTTTCAATAACAGAATTTTCAGAAAATTGCAACCGACAAAATGGGCCCACACTTTGAAAAATATAGAGCAGAGAACTCCAAATCCCAAAGGAATAAGAAAAATAGGCATTAATTTCGATAAATTTTTCTATAATTTCTTGGAAAATAAAAGCTTTAAGAATTATTATCGAAAGACTTCTCCAACTAACTCTTTATTAATTACCCCTTTTAATGAAGGGTGAATAAAGTCAAGGGAAATTTAGGAAACGTTTGCTGGGTAGTATTCGACCCGGTCATGAACATAAAAGTTGGAGAATATCATAAAGTTCCAAAGGAAATTATGAAGGCTTTCGCAATTCTAGTAAGTCTAGGGTCACGACATACCCTCGAGGAAGCACTAATAACTCAACGATTTTGCACCATCTGTCAACTGAAATTACACAAAATTATCGACTTCTTAAGGATTTCACCACCTGACACCAGATTGAGTTCCATAAGAATATTCTTCTATTTTATACATTTATAGAAAGAAATTTCAATAAAATCAACTTTCATTGTTTTCGTCAGTATTTTCTGAATAAAATATCGATATTTTATGCATTGAAAGAAACATATTTTCTGCTTACGAATGACGTAATACTTTTTTTGCAGAGAGATACAATTACTTTCTTTGCAATTTATTACTTTTTCATTCAATTCCTTTTTGCACTTCTCTGTATATGTTCTTCTTCATATTTTGATCGTCACAGAGCATAGTGTTGAATGCTTCTTTAACAATTTAATAGTTTTAACAGGGTTGCCAAAAAAAAATTTAATTTTGTTATTCCCTGATTTTTTCCTGACTTCCAGACCAAATTTTGCCTTTTTCCCTGATTTTCAAGAATATTCTGATTCACTCCAAAAATTACTCGATACATTAAAGAAAAATTATTTAATAAATTAGTTTTTTCGATTTTTGGAAGATGTATATAAAAGGTAAAAGAAAAAACACTCTTTTACTTTTTTTATTTTTTATAAAATAAACATCTTCCAAAAATCGAAAAAACTAATTTATTAAATAATTATGGAAGAATTTACTAAATATTTTTTTTAATTACATGATTCAAATAACCGATTATTTGACTATTATCAAATAAATATTTTCTTGAATCAAATAATTTTTACTTGAATCAATTAAATAATATTTGCTACAAATACTGAAATATTTGACTCAAATACAATTTATTTGATTCAATTAAAAATTATTTGATTCAAGTAAATATTTATTTGATAATTGCCTAATAATCCGGTTATTTGAATATAATAAATCTCTTTTTCAGTGTACCTTCAAAAATAATAAAATTTTCTAATTTAAATTTTTGTTGAAAATATTAAAAAACTTTAATTTTGTAGAATTTAAAAATAATTGCAAAAATTCTTAAAAAGAACAATTCTTCTTATTAAATTCAGCTATGTTCAAATCTTGAATAAAATTCTCATAAAAATCCCAATTATCTTTATAAATAACAAAATTCTTCCTCTTCAAAATTCTTCTTTTCTCTTTTCAGAAATTTTTCTAATTTTAATAATTTTCAATATCTATTATTTTAATCAAATATTTACCAAACGAATTCATTATTAAAAAAAATTTTTAATTAATTTTTTAAAAAATGATCAAATCTAATTGAAATTTGTTCCTCGAGGGCTTTTGGAGTGGCTAATTACGAATCTGAAGTTAGATTTAAAAAATTCAAAATAGGTTATGGTAGGTCAGTTCCGAAACAGTTTATAAAATATAAACCTGTAAGGTTTAGAAAAAATTAAGTACTCTTCGCAGTTCCAATTGTTACCTCATTTAATTCGAAATGTATTGAGAAATATAGATTAGTTGATACTGGTAGAGACAGAACAAATAGAGTAACAAAGACGACGCAGAAAAAGTACATAAATTAGTTCCCGGTCAAATTTGTTAATATTTGTTGGTTATATTTGTTCCAAATTACTTTAACGCAAACTTAAATCCAAAACAAATTTGACCGGTAACCAAATTCTGTACTTTTTGTGCCAAGCAAATCTGAGTAAATTTTAAGAAACGAGTAGGGGAGACCGGGGCGTAATGGATCACTTGAATTTATTCAAAAGTGGTAAATCAGATTAATTTCGGTTTCTGATCAAAATAATGTACTTGGTACACTGTAAGTTTGTGCCAAGTTTCATTGTTATTTATTTATTATTGTTCAAAAAAAGGTACGTAATTAATATGTTCGCAAAAATTAGATGGGCTTACAATTTGAAACAACCGTCGAAAAAATTAATTAAGACCGTCAAGGAGAAGAGAGGAGATGGAAGTTGATTTTTTTCACATGGCAATAATTTACAGGAATTTAAGTTTTTGAAAAGTTTTAATTAAAATATTCAAAAGGCACATTTTTATTTATTTACATTAAAATTACAATCAAAAGTTAAATATTATTTTGTAATATTATTATTTTTATTACTTTTTTAATTTCTTACATATTTTTCAAATAAAACTATTCAAAAGTTTAACCACTGTTAAGGCAAATAACATATTTCGAATACTATCATATTTAAATTTAAATTAATTAACAATTGCCTATTCCTCTAATTCTTGTACGTTATAATGAGAACAGAACTGTAAACGTTTACAAATTAATTACCACAGAGTACATTTGTCTATCGGATTCATTTTCGTATTTGGCGCACAATGGAAATCATCTGCGAATTTTAAGCTATTGGAAAGGGGACCGATAACTCGAAGTACCGGGATACTATGTGCATCTTCTTTATCACACTTTTTAAGATCTTCCTCTGTCATTGTTGCACAATACATTTGAGCGTAGCTGATCCAAAAGAGTTGACGTTGTGTGTAATTTACACCCGGCAACAATGGTTCAGGACCATGCGTTTCCATATACTTTTCATAAGCTGAATATGCAACTTCAATTCCTAAATAATCTGCAATATCTTCACTTTGCTTTCTGTCTTGGTTTAACTGTAAAATATTTATCGAGATATGTTTTCTTAATAGATTATAAATTATATTAAAAAATTTCTCAATAGACTATTTTGCTACCGCAACCAGATGAAGGAAACATCTCTCGTTATTAAAGATTTTTATGAAGGCGAACTAGATGAGCCCTCCTACATTTATTTGATGACTTTTTATATATTTTAAAACACTTACATTGAAACCAAATTCTCTAACTTTGTAGTACTGTTGTCGATTATTTATACATTCAGCTTTTTGATTAAATTTTGCTTTAGAAGTTCCAGAAGTCCACGTATACTTAAAGTCTCCATTCTTATCCCGACTCAAGGAAGAAGTATCAACACCATGAGTTATTTCATGACCAATTGTAAATCCCATTGATCCATAATTCATATATTGAGGTCTTTCTTTATTGTATACAACTCCTTGACAATAGGACGGTGAAATATCTAAAAAAAATTATTTTATCAAGAAAATTTTGCGATTATGTAAACTATTTGGATAATACTGATCTATTAACATTAAAATTTAATATACACACTAATAATGTTTTCATATTGTAAATATTTGCCATTTACAATTACTGCACTATCTAGAAATCTCCAAATTGCATTATTCCCTGGACCTAGGTTTGGAAACATAATTGGTCCTTGTTTCCAATGAAAGTCTTTAATGTTTGATAGCAACCGAAGATAATCGCCTGGTATAATTTCCAAGTTTTCATAATATTCATCAATTTCCTTGTCATGAGAGAAATATTCATTTGGAGATACAAAAAACATGGTTTCCAAAGTTTTTAATAATTTAGTTTTCGTTAAATTGTCCAGCCAATAATTCTAAAATAAAAGAGAAAAATCGATGTTTTTCATAGGTATTAATTACCTAAAGAAAAATCATTCACTTACATTCTTTAGAATAGTAATATACTCCTTATTAATGTTATAAAACATTTCATCCATATCTTTCGGAAACGAGTCATTATTAAAATTATTTAGCAAATACAAAAATCCCCAAACCGAATCGAATAGTCCTTCCGTAGTTTTATAACATAATTCAAATGGATAATTTTTTGAATTAATTGCATCAAAATATGATGCTAAAATATTAGAAATTGCTCTCCACATAAGGTAGTTTGCCTGATCTCCTTTTAAAATAGTTGGAATAAGTTTGTTAAAGTCATCGTAGTAGCTGATAGCATTAACTTGTACAACATAGTCATCATCCGTTATTGCTGGCTTTATTCTATGATTAAAATATTCCTTCCACGATATATTTGGATATTTTTTAACTAGTTCATTAACAGTCATATTTTCATATGCATAACGTTGTAGTGTTTTTTTTGAACAAATCTGTAAATAAATTTACCGTAGAAAGTAAGGCTTTTTGGTAATGTTTGATAATTTTTGAATACTTACTCCATTCAGCTTATTATTAACTTCTAACATTTGGTTTAAACTATTTTCAACATTATTTTTCTCTACTCCAAACAATTGTCCAAAGGAAAGTAAGTTATTGTACAATTCCTGAGATATAACAAATTTTCCCGGTTGGTTAATCTAGGATAATAAACAATTTTTATTTATACAAGCATTTATTTAAAAATTAAATTAGGGGCCATCCATAAACCACGTAGCCTCATGAGCGGGAAGGGAGTCAAGTAATTGACTACGACAAGAGGAAAAAATCGCGCTAATACATGTAATAGCGTACTACATGGAGGGAGGGTAGGGGGTCAAAATTCCCCAAAACAATGGGGCTACGTGGTTTATGGACGGCCCCTTATTTGTTTTTATAAACACATATTTTTATTATATAATATTGTAATTACGTGCGGGCCTGAATTAAATCTACCAGTTCCTCGGTAATCAGATGGAGAGAAATAAATAAAAAAGTTCATATACTCGTCTTGCGAACCAAATTTTTCCCATTGAAAATTCTCATCCTTCCAAGAATAATTTTTTAGAAGAGGCCATCCATTGGTTTTATTTATAAATTCCATAACTGAATTGAACATTCTTTTTTCTGCTTTATTAGAATCTGCGCCAAAACGATGCAATTAGAATAATAAAAATGGATACAATCAAATAATTTTATTTTCTAATACGTGTAATTTTTTACATAAGAAATATATTACAGTCAGATCTCCGAACTGTAGCAACCAGTTACACTCACATGACTTGCAACTGTAATGTACAAGTTAAGGAGTAGAGAGAATTTCAGGAAATGTTACAGTTTTGAGACATGACTGTATATAAAATATTAAATTATACAAAATGATCTTACAATCATCAATGCAGCTGTTAAAAAATGTTTTGATTAATCTAGCATATCTTGGTGAAGTAGGCAAAGTTTCATTCTGTAGATAATTCATCATTTGTAGAGGAATGTTCTTTTCAATCTGTGACAACTGATTTACTGATTTGCCCCTATTAGTATTTATGAATTTACCACAAGCAAATTTGTAAAAATGATCACAGGGTTCCAAACTTGCGTTCATATAACTTAACACTCGTGATGCTATAAAAAATATCATGTTATTTTGGAATTATCTTATACCCTCCGAAAAATAAGCTAATGGATACCCTACTGAAAATTCCCGTGCAATATCTTGTACAGAAAATTGTACAAGATCTTGTACAGGAAACTATACCATTTGTGTCAATGAACCTGTACCATTTCAGCATAAGAAGTTGAAACAAGTTCTTGTACAAGATCTTGTACAAAAACTTGCACAAGTAATTTTTTTCGATTTCGAAAAATAAGATTCATGTACAATTTCTTGTACTAGATTCTGTACAAGAATGTGTAAATTTTTTCTCTTCTGACTAAAAGTCCATGTGTAATTTCTTGTACGACATCCTGTACAAGAATGTGTACTTGTATAAGATCTTGTGCAACATCTTGTATAAGAACCTGTATATGTAAATTTTTCGCTTTTGAATCAAGGTTCGTGTACAATTTCTTGTACGAGATCCTGTACAAGAATGTGTACATGCACAAGATCTTGTACAAGTTCTTGTGTAGATAATATTTTTTCTTATTTTTTATTAATTTTTTTATTTATGCAAAATATAAGAAAATTTTTAACATTGTTGTTAGAGACTTCTTGCATTTACGATTTAAAAACAACTGCGCAGCTGTAGAAGCCATAGAAAACTACTGCGCAGCCATTAAAGTTATTAATTAATTAAAAACATGTACAGGATCATGTACAAGAAATTGTACATGAACCTTTTTGTTCGAAATCGAAAAAAATTACTTGTGCAAGTTTTTGTACAAGATCTTGTACAAGAACTTGTTTCAATTTGTTTCAATTTCTTATGCTGAAATGGTACAGGTTCATTGACACAAATGGTATAGTTTCCTATACAAGATCTTGTACAATTTCCTGTACAAGATATTGCACTGGGATATTCAGTAGGGGACTATATAGCTTATAAAGTACACTAGCTTGCTACTTTTCACATTTGCGTAATTAAATAATTTTTCTATTTTTTAAAAAATTATAAATAATATTTTTCAACGTTGATAACTAAATGCGTTTGGAAAACTTTCTCCAACCTGTGTGTTTACATTCTGGTGTGTAGCAAACATTGCTGTCCTTTGGTGGCTTTAGATCTGGATCGTCTTGAGCTATATTTTAGGTTCATTAATATTTTTAGTTAAATAAAAACGATTTTTTATCTATATTAGATCATTTAGGATTTTACAAATATTATTTTTGAATTTTTTATGAAATATTTATATTATAAAAAAAAATATTCCAAATTTTTCTTTTTCTTAGTACTTACAAATGGGTGTATCATTACTTTGTGCACTTAAAAAGGGAAATGCAGCAAGATATAAACTAGAAAAAATTTTCCGTGTGTAAATAAGAGTAATACTTATACATAAGTGGAAAACAATTGGTGTACCAACTGTCATTTCTAATTTGCACCTTACTTATATTTTTATACAGTAAATTTTATAAAAACGACGCACATTTTGGGCAACTTACAAAATTAATGTTTTTCTATTAATAAATTAACAGCAAGAAAACTATTAGCAGACTATTAAGAAAAAAGAAATTATTTTATTAAATATTTGCCCTTTTGGAAAATTCTTTATATATCCCTACGTGGTAACTTTTAAGCATAAGCCATGTGTTGTAAATTTACATAAAAAATTAACTTAATTATAATATATCACTTTGTACTTTACTTACTGTACTTTAAAAAGCAATGAGGTAGAACCAGGTTGAATTATTGTTGATAACGTGACATTTCCTGACAGAGTAACGTTCATTTTGATAGTTAAACACAACAGTGTAGAGTGAATCGGTTAAATTCGAAATTTTATTTATATTGTCGGTAGTCGTGATTCAGGTGCGGAATTTTATGTAATTATTATCAAAAACCAAGAAAAATTTAGAATACCAACACTATATTACGTCAACAAAGTCTGAGATATTAACACAAAAACGAAATTTTATAGATTTAAATGATAAACTAATACTATTTTTCTTGCAAAGAAAAATTAGCCTATATTTTCTATTTTCTATAAACAATTATTAATACAAAATATTAATTGATAATTTTACTTTTAGAGTCAACAAGAAAAGTTTTTTTATTTCTCTATTATAAAAAATCTTTACTAGCGTAATAATCAATTAATTTTTTTTGAATATCTTTTTGTTACTACATCAAAAAATTTGATTCCACCGCCTGATTTTTAATAGTCACCCAAAATTGATGTCCTTTTTAAAAGTTCCTCTTCTTATATCTGAATCTGAATGAGATATAAGAGGAATAACATTGAAATATTTAAATATACCTAATATATTAGTTTGAATTGTTTTTATTATGGCACGTATGGGACTAAGCCTGTGGGTTACTCTTCTCTGGATATTCATTATATGCAATTAAATTAGGGAAAATTGTTTTATAAGGTTTCCTTAAAGTCAAATATATTCAAGATTTAAAAGAAACATTTGATGAAGGATTTATCTTTATGAATTGAAAAATGTTTCTCATTTTTTGTTTCCTTCATATAAATGTTTACAAAATTTTCATATTTCTTTAATTATAATTTGTTTACTTATATGAAAAAATAGACAAAATAAAATATTTTATGTTTAAAATTTTAAAAACATAAAAAATTTCTGAAAAGTTTCAAAACTTTGTTAAGTAATAAATAACTATGAAAATAATCAAGTATTGGGAATATAAATTTAATAATGTTCTCTTACTGATAGCGAAATAAATATTGAAAAAAATATTGAATCTTTACTGTTAAATGTTTTTTATTGCTTTAAAATTTTGAAATACACAATTTTCTACTTTTCTTCAAAACTTGTTTATTTTCTTTCTCTATTTGTTTCTTTAAAAAAATTTTTCTATTTTGACTTTAGATAATTTTTTAAATATTTATTGTTTTTAAATTAAATAATTATTTTTTAAACAAATTTTTTATTTTTTTTTAATTTATATTTCTCTTTTTTTTCTTTAACTGTTTTTCTATTTTAACTTTATAAAATGAACTATCAAAAACAATAATTTTAAATATTAATTTTTCAAGAATAATTTTTTCATAATTTACAAAATAGATTACATTTAAATAATTAAATGTAAGGCCTTTTTGGAAAATTATTTCTAAAAATAACGGATATGATTCTTCCTAAGTGCATTAACGTTTTGATTTTAGAATTTGCAATAAAGTTTCTTTTTAAAACTTTAATTATTTTTTAAATAAATTATAAATATTAGTAACTAGCTGTCGTACCCGTCTTCGACGGGTTTTAGTTTCTTCAAATACATTCAATAGTGTGTCTATACCAGTCTCCAAAAATGGGAAATAGTGGGGAATTTAATTTTACCGGAAAAAATAATAATTAGCTACCATTAACTATTTCATTAAAAAAATATTACTATTTTAAATCAGTGATTGACTTTTTATCATCAAATAATTTATTTTTAATGAATTAAAATGCAGAAAACAATGTTGTCAATTATTTATAGAAATTTAATTATAGTATTATAAGTTAATCCTAAATTTCTACTAATTTTTGGATTTATAGTAAAGTCGAATTCGAACTAATTGTATCATAATTGCAGAAATCTAAAATAAGACCTATATTGCAATCTGAATTCACAGTTTTCCCGATTAAAGGCACCCTGTTTAACTTTTGCCTTTACTATGCTCAAAACATCCCTAAAAGTTAATTCTGAAATTAAAATAACAAAACATTTTACTACCAAAGTTTTTCCCAGTCGCATAATGCAAGTATCGTATCACACAGATCTCCTTTTTTAATAATTGAAAAATAATTTTAATGCTATGAATTAATATTTTTTAATATCATTTACCATTTTTAATATATTCGAAGTTTTGCAAATAAATAATTTTTGATTAATTAGATAAACAACTAATTCTACATTTCATTATTTTGTCGTCAAAAGTTTATCAGAGACGCCAAAAATACTACTGATTTAAGCTTGATAGTAATTGGTCTGTCAATTATAATTTTTCAATTATTTGATATTAAAAACATTTTTATACTTACTTCCACCTTATAGATAACAGTTATAGGACAGTATTTATTTCAAAATTATTCTAAAATATGACTAAATAACATGTAGTATTTAATTACAGAAAGTTTAAAAGTTATACATTCAAGAATATAAAATTTGGAAATTTCCCATTTTAAAAAAAAACTTAATATCTCCCGTTCTAATTAATATGTTTAAAAAACTGTAAATTTTGTTGTTTATATATATCTTACAAAAGTCATAACTGATTAATTTACTGCAATCTGACAAAATTAAAAAAAAATTCTTTTTTTTGGAAAAATTCATAATTTTTTTCATATTAGTATTATTTTTTAATTAAAAAAATTGTTTTTTATTATATATACATATTATATATATTTACAATCATTTATATTATTAATAAATTAAAAAATGTATCCCAATCTGAACTCGGGTCACTTGAAACTCAAATATTTCAGTAAAAATTGATGTAAAAGGTATCAAATTAGGATCATTTTAAAGCTCAATAAATTTAGTGTCAAATGGGCCAAGATATAAACAATTTAATCAGGTAAATATGTAAATATAGTCCTTTAAAGTAAGGGATTTTTTTTGAAAATTTAATTTTGGAAATCTTGAGTTCAAGTCAATGCCAATTGAAGAGAAATTTTTTTTGAGAATTGTCAGTTAACCAATATGTAGTAAAAATCCCACTCTTTAATTCTAAACCCAAAATCATTAACAAATATATCGTATTTTTTTCAAATTCTATAAAAATAATTTCTCTTGATCTCTAAATTTCTCAAAGGATATAAATTGCAAATTCCTCGATTCGTTCCTTTGTTTTATCAATTAACCACACTTTTAAAAAAATATATAACCCTTGATTGTTACAAGATTATAACTGTGCAATATAATAATAATTATTATAATAACATTATAATATATAATAATTAAATATAATATAATAATAAACAATATAATAATAATTAGCAATAATTATTATAACTATCTAATTTAAGTTTTTTCCTAATTATTGAATAAATTTATCAGCTTAAATATTAGTATTATAATTATATATTAAGTTTAATTACAATAAAATACAGGAGTTAATAAGTCTATTCAATTTGCTAAAAAAAATATAATTGCAACTAGATTTTTTTATCAAAATAGCCGCCTTTTGCATTAATTACAGCTTGACAAATTCGAGGCATAATGGCAAATAGTTTTTTGAGCTTGTATGAAGGGTTATATATTTTTTCAAAAGTGTGGTTAATTGATAAAACAAATGAACGAATTGACGAATTTGCATTTTATATCCTTTGAGAAATTTAGAGAGCAAGAGAAATTATTTTTATAGAATTTGAAAAAAATACCAGATATTTGTTAATGATTTTGGTCTAGAATTAAAGAGTGGGATTTTAACTACATATTGGTTAACTGACTATTCTCAAAAAAAATTTCTCTTCAATTGGCATTGACTTGAACTCAAGATTTCCAAAATTAAATTTTCAAAAAAAATCCCTTACTTTAAAGGACTATATTTACATATTTACCTGATTAAATTGTTTATATCTTGGCCCATTTGACACTAAATTCATTAAACTTTAAAATGATCCTAATTTGATACCTTTTACACCAATTTTTACTGAAATATTTGAGTTTCAAGTGAAGCGAGCATTCAAATGTATAGTCAGTTCAAATGTACTGAAACTTTACGACCCGAGTGTATAATACAATTATTTTACTATTATAGAATAATATAATATTTGAAAATGTTAGAAAAAATTATTTTCGACCTTACTCAATGCCATTGTGCATAAAGAAACATATTTAAAGTATTAATAATTTAGTTATTTAAGAACGACAATTACTGGGAGCAACATAACCTCTAAATACACGTATTTTTATCGCAGTAATTCGCGAACAGTATTTGGGTCAGTCTCCTAGTAATACACGCATTTAATATAATTTGTTTATTGATTTAATTTGTTTAAATGATCAATTTCTATAAAGTTTTTATTAATGTTATTATTATCTACATGACAAGAGCTTTCAATTTAACTAGCTTTAACTTTACTTTTTTCATTATTCCCGAGTTTATTATTTCAACAGCCTCTAAATCTGAACATCGCAGTAGATGGCACATTTACCCTAGAAAGTAATATTTCAAAATTTGATTTCTTTCGAAGAAATTTAATAATTGCATTCTAAAAAAGTGAAAAAGGAGACTTTTTCTTGGAAAAATTTTAATAATACGCAGGTGTTCATACATGAGCACAGAATAAAAAATAAATAAAATATTTATAGTTATTTTTTTTCTGTTCGTTGTATTCAAACATTTATCAATTTCGTAAATTCTTGAAGAATTTAATATTTCGTTTGACTTTCAAAAATTCAAAGCATTGAAAAATATTATTATCGACAAATATTCTTACTATGGGTATTGACAGTTTAAAATTTTAATTACTTTCTTTAATTAATCTCAGGTAGACTTGTTTACCGCTCCTAAAAAAAAATATTTGTGAAATTCCTATTGTAGTTAAATAAAATAAAACGAAATAAAATATTTTATGTTTAAAATTTTAAAAACATAAATAATTTCTGAAAAGGTTCCAAACTTTGTTAAGTAATAAATACCTATGAAAACAATCAAATATTGGGAATATAAATTTAATAATGTTCTCTTACTGATAGCGAAATAAATATAAAGTATTAATAAGAAGTTTATATAAGTTATTAATAAGTACTATCTTAATAATTTATGTATGTACGATTTCGAGAAAAATGATTTTTTTTGCTTGATTTTTAAATGATTTTAAATATTTACTTTTTGGTTTCAAACTTAAACCATCTTTACCTTTTAGTTTAAAACATATAAAAAAACAATGTCAAACTTAAAAACCTTCTCAAAATAAAATAATTAAAATTATTATAAGAACCCTTATCAATACCCTAATTCTATAAAATCTAATGAAATAAATTAATACCAATAGATATCTTATTAATATAATTATACCACATTCTGATAAAAAAAATTAATACAAACATTTTTAAAGTTTAGAGAAAATTCATTTTTTTTACCTGGGCAGTTAAGGAATTTTGCCCCATATGTTCGTAATTTGTGGTTACGTTTTATTTTTTTACTCCGAATCCCTTTGAGATCGCAAGATGAAACTTACAGGACATGTAAAGCACATTTGCCCTAAAATTTAGTAAAATTTTGAAAAAAATCGAAGATGATGTTATTTCAAAAACAAATTTTTAATTTTTCAAAATTTCAAAAAAAAAATTTTTTTTGAATTTTTTCTTTTTATATTAGTTGTATCTTAAAATATACTTAAAACCAAAGAAATCCTTTTTTAAAATCCAAAATCGGTTAATTAGAACCAAAGTTACAGCACTTTAAAAAAAAAGACAAAAATGTTGAAAATGCCATTTTTTTGGTAATTTTCAAAATTTTGAAAAAATATTTGGTGGAGTTGTTTATCACTATAAAAGTAATAAATTTACAAAAGTACAGTCAAATCCCAACAAGTCATGAAAATAAGTGTGTCGAACTGACGTGGACAATATGTCTCGTCGCAGCTCTGTGGACTTACACTCAGGGAAGAAAATTGGGATTTCCCAAATTTACTTTTTGGGGTAATTCGCCTATTCAATAGGAAAAATTAATAAATCGTCGTTTTGAAATCATTTTTCTGGAAATCTAATTATTCTCTATTTCTTGCTTCTTAAAATTTATACTTAAAAAATGTGATGAGTTGTGTTAAATAATTTTTTTCGCGTACAGATACTGTCTACATCTTAATTTTGTTTGCTGCTTTCTGAAACCAATAATAGTACCAGTCTACCTTTGGAATGAAAGTTGGTACTATTCGATATTATCAACAATGGTGCGTTTCATTTTAACACTAAATTACACTTGGAGTAAAAATCACTTTTTATTTGAATTTTTTTATATAGTTATTTACATACTATTCTCTGAATTTAAATTAGTCAAAAGTAATTAATTTGATAGTAAAAAATTATTTATTAATTGAAATATATTATGCAGATAAATTAAAAATTATTTAATTAATAGAACTTTTGTAAAATTCAACTTTTCAATTAAAACTAGCGTTATATTCCTCACTCCCTAATGCTCGCTTGGATGACAATTTACTTATTTCTACTTACATATATATTTATTATTTCAAAATATTATTATAATATTTTAATTTTTATTATTTATTTGACAGCATCTTTACTGTTACTATATAATATAAGTAGTACATGCACCTTAATATGAATTTTCTACAGAATGCGTATATTAACCCTTTAACTACGAGATGTATACTGCTTTACAACATGAATTTCAATCTCTTACAATTATCAGAACAAATCCACAAAAGTTTTCAAAAGACCATATCCTACTATTTTTAGGGTCGCTCTTTCGAATGGTATCGTCAACATTTTTAAAAAATAATATTTCACCCTTCTTTTTTTCGAAAATACTAAAAAAAGGCAAGTTTTTCCAATGTAATTTTTTTTCAAAGAATTTTTTTCTCTGTCATAGCGCTTTTGAAATACAATAAAAAGTATCAGAAACGTGTTCCCAATAGCTGTACTTGAAAAATATCTATTTCTAATTTTTATTTTTTTCGATCTTAATTCAAAACGGCGCTTGAAGGGACAATAAACTTTCTTTATTTTTCATAAGATGAAAATTTTTTAAACATTGCTCAAATCTGATTGAAATTTGTTACTAAGGTGTCTTTGGGGTCGCTGATTACGAATATGAAGTCAAATTTCAAAAATTCAATATGGCGGACTAATTTTTAAAAATTGATCAAATCTAATTGAAATTTGTTCCTCGAGGGCTTTTGGAGTGGCTACTTACGAATCTGAAGTTATATTTAAAAAATTCAAAATAGGTTATGGTAGGTCAGTTCTGAAACAGTTTATAAAATATATGTAAGGTTTATAAAAAAATTAAGTTTTCTTCGCAGTTCCAATCGTTACCTCATTGAATTCGAAATGTATTGAGAAATATAGATTAATTGATACTGGTAGAGACAGAACAAATAGAGTATAATAATTTCGACATTTTAAATCTATCGTATTGGATTTTTAGAATTTGACATCAGATTCGTAATCAGCGAGACAAAAAATCCCTGAGTTACAAAGACGACGCAGAAAAAGTACATAAATTAGTTCCCGGTCAAATTTGTTAATATTTGTTGGTTATATTTGTTCCAAATTACTTTAACTGAAACTTAAATCCAAAATCCAAAACAAAGACCAGGAACTAAATTCTGTAGGGGGAGACCGGGGCGTAATTGATCACTTGAATTTATTCAAAAGTGGTAAATAAGATTAATTTCGGTTTTTGATCAAAATAATGTACTTGGTACACTGTAAGTTTGTACCAAGTTTCATTGTTATTTATTTATTATTGTTAAAAATATGGCACGTAATTAATATGTTTACAAAAATTGGATGGGCTTACAATTTGAAACAACCGTCGAAAAAATTAATTAAGACCGTCATTGAGAAAAGAGGAGATTGGAATTAATTTTTTTCATATGTCAATAATTTAGCCAAAAAAAAATTTTTTCATACAGAAAAGATAAAAGAAAAACTAAATATTCATAAAATTTGATACCTATAAAGTCTAAACGTATAATTATTGTTAAACTATTAAAAATTTCAATTTTTTGTACCGTTACTACAGTAAAATTTTAAGACAAAAAAATCGCACGTGGATTCGAAAAGAATCTCACTGAAAGAAAGGCTTTGGAAAGAACAGACAAACGTGTATGTTTGGTGGTTTTGGTTCGAACTAGCAATCCATATAGGTTATGTTACACATTGGTGTGTTGACGTTGGCATATGTATGTGTAACGCTCCGATCAGTATAGCTGAACTACCTATAATTTATGTCAGTAGCCGGTATCAGGTTATTACCTATTCCTTATGGGAAAACTAGACATAATTCTAGCTGTACCAGCGAATTATTTCTTTCAGTGCTCCAAATTTAGTTCGAAATTCTGAAAAATAGAAAATTTATTTCATATAAAAATTTTTCAAAATATCTATATAGTTAGAAATTTAATTTAATCTTTTTAAATTATTTACGGGAATTTAAGTTTTTGAAAAGTTTTAATTAAAATATTCAAAAGGCACATTTTTATTGATTTACATTAAAATTACAATCAAAAGTTAAATATTTTTTTGTAATATTATTATTTTTCTTACCTTTATTAACAGGGTGGCCACCCAACCGGGAAAACCGGGAAAAAACCGGGACTAAAATTTTACATTTAAAGATTTCTGAAAATTAAAGTTAAAGGAAAAAGTTTTACTCAATAAAATTTTCTGATAAGTTTATTTACAGATTTCATTCAAATTTTTCATAAAACATCAATAACTTCTTTTTTAAATAAATATTTAATTATTATTTTTCTATAAGAATTAAAAATCATCAAAAGATTCAAATTCAATCATTTTGAAATCGAGTGAGAAAATCACTATTTTATATTATAAGATTTTATAAAAAAATATTAGAAAATAATTGAATTTCTAGGATAATTTTTTTTATTTATAAAGATAATTAAAATTCTTTGCAAATAATTAAATTTCAGAGAAGAATTTTATTATTTATAATGATAATTGAAATTTTGAACAGATTTGTTTTAAAAATGTTTAAAAATTATTGAATATTGAAGAAGAATTTTGATATTTACAAAGATAATTGAAATTTTGAAAATTTAAAAAAAGTTTTGAAAATAATTGAATTTCTGCGAAGTATGTTATCTGAACTTTTGAAAATAATTAAATTTCCATGATGAAATTTCTTATTTTTTGAAGATAATGGTAATTTGACGAGAAATTTAAAAAAATTTGAAAATAATAGAAATTCTGCGGAGTATTTTATTACTTTTGAAAATAATTGAATTTCCATGATGAATTTTATTATTTATAACATTTTGACGAAAAATTTAAATAAAATTTTTGAATGTAATTGAATTTTTGCGAAGAATTTTATTATTTTTGAAAATAAATTAATTTCAGAGAAGATTTTTATTATTTATAAAGATAATTGAAATTATGACAGGCATTTTATTGAATTTTTTTAAATAATTGAATTTTGGAAAAGAATTTTATTATTTTTAGAAATAATTGAAATTTTGAACAGCATTAAAAAAAAATGTTAAAAATACCTAATTAAAATTTTGCCATGCATTAATTTTATTAAATTTTATTAAATATTATTCCAGATTGTTTGATGTTAAAGTATATGTGTTAGCGAGAAATGTGATTTTTTTACAATTTTGTGTTTCCTTTTCGGCGTTTTTTTCCTAAAATTTCATTCGACTTTTTTCCGACTTTTTCGGAAATTTTATGCGACTTTTCGTGACTTTTGTTGTGAATTTATGCGACTAAAGATACTTTTTTTAGTTTTAAAGACGATCCGAGCCCTGTTTTTAGTGTTTTTGGCCGAATTTATATCATTTACAACTACATATTACATAAAGGTAATGTTCTGCTCACAGTAAAATTATAATTAAAAACCGGGAGAAACAGCTCATTTTCACCGGGAGTAAACCGGGAGACGAAAAATTTAAAAATAGTGGGCACCCTGATTAACCCCTTCGCTGTTTGGAAAAATATTCATTTTAGTGCCCCAAAATGTCCATCAAAATCTTTTAAATTGTTATATTATTTAAAAATAATAAACAATTATTTATTTATTACTTTTTCTAGTATCATTAATACCTATAGTATGTGAATAATGATATGAAAGAATTTATTTTATAATTTAAACAACAAATTTCTATTTTTTGCTAAAACTTTCACGACCCAACGTTGGGTCGTTAACAGTCTGGGCCATCTTTTTTCACGACCCAACGTTGGGTCGTTAACAGGCAACGGGTTAATTTCTTACATATTTTTAAAATAAAACTATTCGAAAGTTTAATCACTGTTAAGGCAAATAACAGAATTAATAATACTTATTATTATTATTTATATAATTAATAGTATTAAATAACTATTTCGAATACTATCATATTTAAATTTAAATTAATTAACAATTGCTTATCTCTCTAATTCTTGTACGTTATGATGAGAACAGAGCTGTAACCGTTTACAAATTAATTACCACAGAGTACATTTATCTACCGGATTCATTTTCGTATTTGGCGCACAATGGAAATCATCTGCGAATGTTAAGCTATTGGAAAGGGGACCGATAACTCGAAGTGCCGGAATACTGTGCTCATCGTCTTTATCATATTTTTTAAGATCTTCCGCTGTCATTGTTGCACACTGCCATTGAGCGTAGCTAATCCAAAAAAGTTGACGTTGTGTGTAATTGACTCCCGGCAACAATGGTTCAGGACCATGAGTTTCCATATACTTTTCATAAGCTGAATATGCAACTTTAATTCCCAAATAATCTGCAGTATCTTCCTTTTGCTTTACGTCTTTGTTTAACTGTAAAATATTTATCGAGATATGTTTTCTTAATACATTATAGCATCCAGCCCCTCAATTACATTAAAAAATTTCTCAATAGACTATTTTGCTATCGCAACCAGATGAAAGATACATATCTCGTTATTAAAGATTTTTATGTACGCGAACTAGATAAGCCCTCCTTTATTTATTTGATGAATTTTTATATATTTTAAAAAACTTACATCGAAACCTAATTCTTCAACTTTGTAGTGGTTTTGTCGATTATTTATACATTCAACTTTACGAAAAAATTTTGCTTTAGCTTCAGAACTCCACCAATAGACAATGTGTCCTTTCTTATCAATACTTGGAATAGAAGGATCAACACTATGAGTTATTTCATGACCAATTGTAGATCCTATTGATCCATAATTCATATATTGAGGTCTTTCTTTATTGAATACAACTCCTTGACAAAAGGACGGTGTTAAATCTAAAAAAAATGTATTTTATCAAGAAAATTTTGCGATTATGTAAACTATTTGGATAATATTGATCTATTAACATTAAAATTTAATATACGCACTAATATGGTTTTCCTTTGGTTTATAGAAACCATTTACAATTTCTGCACTTTCTAGAAGTCTCCAACTTGTCTTATTCCCTGGACTTAGGCTAGGAAACTCAATTGATTCTTGTTTCCAATTAAAGTCTGTAATATTTGATAACGACCGAAGATAATCGCCTGGTGTAATTTCCAAGTTTTCGTAATATTCATCAATTTCCTTGTCGTAAGTGAAATATTCATGTGGAGATACAAAAATCATGGTTTTCAAAGTTTCTAATAATTTAGTTTTCGTTAAATTGTCCAGCCAATAATTCTAAAATAAAAAAGAAAAATCGATGTTTTTCATAGGTATTAATTACCTAAAGAAAAATCATTCACTTACATTCTTTAGAATAGTAATATACTCCTCATTAATGTTATAAAACATTTCATCCATATCATTCGGAAACGAGTCATTATTAAAATTATTTAGCAAATAGAAAAATCCCCATGCCAAATTGAATTGGCTTTTCGTAGTATTATAACATAATTCAAATGGATAATTTTTTGAATTAATTGCATCAAAATATGATGCTAAAATATTGGAAATTGCTCTCCACATAAGGTAGTTTGCCTGATCTCCTTTTGAAATAGTTGGAATAAGTTTGATAAAGTCCTCATAGTAGCTGATAGCATTAACATCTATAAGATCGTCATCATGAATTATTATTGGCTTTATTCTATTATTAAAATATTCCTTCCACGATATATTTGGATATTTTTGGACTAGCTCATTAAGAGTCATTATTTTATATTTATAATGTTGTAGTATTTGTTTTGTATAAATCTGTAAATAAATTTACCGTAGAAAGAAAGGCTTTTGGTAATGTTTTAAAATTTTTGAATACTTACTCCATTCAGCTTATTGTTAACTTCTAACATTTGGTTTCAACTATTTTCAACATCATTTTTCTCTACTCCAAACAATTGTCCAAAGGAAAGTAAGTTATTGTACAATTCCTGAGATATAACAAATTTTTTCGGTTCTTCAATCTAGGTTAATGAACAATTTTTATTTATACAAGCATTTATTTAAAAATTCAATTAGGGGCCATCCATAAACCACGTAGCCTCATGAGCGGGAAGGGAGTCAAGTAATTGACTACGACAAGAGGAAAAAATCGCGCTTATACATGTAATAGCGTACTACATGGAGGAAGGGGGGGCAAAATTCCCTAAAAAATGGGGCTACGTGGTTTATGGGCGGCCCCTTATTTGTTTCCTAAACACATATTTTTATTATATAATATTATAATTACGTGCGGGTCGAATTTAATCCCACCATTTGCACGGTAACGCGATGTAGAGAAATCAATAAAAAAGTTCATATGCTCGTCTTCCGAGCCAAATTTTTCCCATTGAAAATTCTCATCCTTCCAAGAATAATTTTTTAGAAGAGGCCATCCATTGGTTTTATTTATAAATTCCATAACTGAATTGAAATTTCTTTTCTCTGCTTTATTAGAATCTGCGCCAAAACGATGCAATTAGAATAATAAAAATGGATACAATCAAATAATTTTATTTTCCTATACGTGTAATTTTCTACATAAGAAATAGATTACAGTCAGATCTCCGAACTGTAACAACCAGCTACACTCACATGACTTGCAACTGTAATGTACAAGTTAAGGAGTAGAGAGAATTTCAGGAAATGTTACAGTTTTGAGACATGACTGTATATAAAATATTAAATTATACAAAATGATCTTACAATCATCAATGCAGCTGTTAAAAAATGTTTTGATTAATCTAGCATATCTTGGTAAAGTAGGCAAAGTTTCATTCTGTAGATAATTCATCATTTGTAGAGGAATGTTCTTTTTAATCTGTGAAAACTGATTTACTGATTTGCCCATATTAGTATTTATGAATTTACCACAAGCAAATTTGTAAAAATTATCACAGGGTTCCAAACTTGCGTTCATATAACTTAACACTCTTGATGCTATAAAAAAGAATATCATTTCATTTTGAAATAATTTTATACCCTCCGAAAAATAAGCTAATGGACTATATAGCTTATTAAGTACACTAGCTTGCTACTTTTAGCATTTGCGTAATTAAATAATTTTTCTATTTTTTAAAAAATCATAAATAATATTTTTTAACGTTGTTAACTTAATACGTTTAGAAAACTTCCTCCGACCTGTGTGTTTACATTCTGGTGTGTAGCAAACATTGCTGTCCTTTGGTGCCTTTAGATCTGGATCGTCTTGAGCTATATTTTAGGTTCATTAATATTTTTAGTTATGTAAAAAAGATTTTTTATCTATTTTAGATCATTTATGATTTTACAAATATTATTTTTGAATTTTTTATGAAATACTTCTATTATAAAAAAAATATTTCAAATTTTTCTTTTTCTTAGTACTTACAAATGGTTGTATCATTACTTTGTGCACTTGAAAAGGGAAATGCAGCAAGATATAAACTAGAAAAAATTTTCCGTGTTCAAATAAGAGTAATACTTATACATAAGTGGAAAAAATTGAAATACCAACTGTCATTTCTAATGTGCACCTTACTTATATTTTTATATAGAAAATTTTATAAAAACAACACACATTTTGGGTAAATTACAAAATTATTGTTTTTCTATTAATAAATTAACAGCAAGAAAACTATTAGCAGACTATTAAGAAAAAAGAAATTATTTTATTGCATATTTGCCCTTTTGGAAAATTCTTTATATATCCCTACGTGGTAAAATTTAAGCATAAGCCATGTGTTGTAAATTTACATAGAAAATTAACTTAATTATAATATATCACTTTGTACTTTACTTACTGTACTTTAAAAAGCAATGAGGTAGAACCAGGTTGCATTATTGCTGATAACGTGACATTTCCTGACAGAGTAGCGTTCATTTTGATAGTTAAACACAACAGTGTACAGTGAATCGGTTAAATTCGAAATTTTATTTATATTGTCGGTAGTCGTGATTCAGGTGCGGAATTTTATGTAATTATTATCAAAAACCAAGAAAAATTTAGAATACCAACACTATATTACGTCAACAAAGTCTGAGATATTAACACAAAAAACGAAATTTTATAGATTTAAATGATAAACTAATACTATTTTTCTTGCAAAGAAAAATTAGCCTATATTTTCTATTTTCTATAAACAATTGAGGGGCTGGATGCTATAATGTGTTACGCGCCATTCACTTAACATGGCGCGTAACACATTATAGCATCCAGCCCCTCAATTATTAATACAAAATATTAATTAATAATTTTACTTTTAAAGTCAATAAGAGAAGTTTTTTTATTTCTCTATTATAAAAAAACTTTACTAGCGTAATAATCAATCAATTTTTTTTAAGATCTTTTTGTTATTACATCAAAAAATTTGATTCCACCGCCTAATTTTTAATAGTCACCCAAAATTGATGTCCTTTTTAAAAGTTCCTCTTCTTATATCTGAATCTGAATGAGATATAAGAGGAATAACATTGAAATATTTAAATATAGCTAATATATTAGTTTGAATTGTTTTTAATATGGCTCGTATGGGACTAATCCTGTGGGTAACTCTTCTCTGGATTTTCATTATAAGCAATTAAATTAGGGAAAATTGTTTTTTAAGGTTTCTTTAAAGTCAAATATATTTAAGATTTAAAAGAAACATTTGATGAAGGATTAATCTTTATGAATTGAAAAATGTTTCTCATTTTTTGTTTCCTTCATATAAATGTTTACAAAATTTTCATATTTCTTTAATTATAATTTGTTTACTTATATGAAAAAATAGACAAAATAAAATATTTTATGTTTAATATTTTAAAAACATAAAAAATTTCTGAAAAGTTTCAAAACTTTGTTAAGTAATAAATAACTATGAAAATAATCAAGTATTGGGAATATAAATTTAATAATGTTCTCTTACTGATAGCGAAATAAATATTGAAAAAAATATTGAATCTTTACTGTTAAATGTTTTTTATTGTTTTAAAATTTTGAAATACACAATTTTCTTCAAAACTTGTTTTTTTTCTTTCTCTATTTGTTTCTTTAAAAAATTGTGCCTATTTTGACTTTAGATAATTATAAAAATATTTATCGTTTTTAAATTAAATAAATATCTTTTTTTAATTTGTTTAAATTTATATTTCTCCTTTTTTTCTTTAACTATTTTTCTATTTTAACTTTAGAAAATGAACTATCAAAAACAATAATTTTTTAATGATAATTTTTCAAGAATAATTTTTTCATAATTTACAAATTGATATTACATTTAAATAATTAAATGTAAGGTGATAATATTAAGAAATAATAGAAATAGATTGCTTAATATGTTAATAATAAGATTGGAGACAATAACAATTAATAACAATAATTTGTAAAATAATAGTTAAAAATGATGATAATATTGATAATAATAATAATAATAAAATTAACAACAAACAAGACTTTCTCATTTTTGATGAGAATGTAATAATTGTTATTCACATATTAATTTTAACATTCATTAATAACAATTTTTAATAAAAATCATTATTAATAAAGAACTATAATAACAAATAATAATAATAATAACAATAATAATAAATTGTAATAGCTATAAATAATTAACAAATAACATAACAATATATAATTATAAATAATTAAATTGTAAAAGCATATTATTATTAAAAATATAATAAAATGTCTCAGAGACAATGAGACACGTGCGATCTAATAATTTTTCTTAACTATATTTTATGTATGTACATAAGATTTAGAGAATAATCTTGGGAATACATATTTATTTTGTACATGAAATTTAATGCCTTTAATTATCAATATTAAAAGAAAATATTGCAACTTTTATTGTTTTCATACGATTTTTATATATTTTTTTCTTTTTAAGAAATCTATTTTTCAAGCATTGAGGTATTAATCGTATTAAAAAATTATTCTTTTTAATTTCTTTAATGCATATTTAAAAACGCCATTCATAAATTATGTGAATTATTTAGGGAAGCAAAAATAAATAAACTTTAACGTTTTATTACAGAAAAAATACAGCGAAAAATATTTAAGTTGATATTTATCAGGGATACTGTGCCAATCGTATTTAACAGTTTTCTCAAGAACTTCCGCTGTCATTGTTGCACACTGCCATTGAGCGTAGCTAATCCAAAAAAGTTGACGTTGTGTGTAATTAATTCCCGGCAACAATGGTTCAGGACTATGAGTTTCCATATACTTTTCATAAGCTGAATATGCAACTTTAATTCCTACATAATCTGCAGTATCTTCACGTTGCGTTTTTTTCTGTTTAACTGAAAAGTATTTATCGAGATATGTTTTCTTAGTGCACTAAATTAGATTAAAAATTTTCTTAATAGGCTGTTTTGCTACAGCAACTAGATGAATGAAACTTCTCTCGTTGTTGAAGTTTTTTATATAGGCAAAGTAAATGAACCCCCCTTCATTTATACGATGAATTTTTATATAGTTTAAGAAACTTACATTTAAATCAGTTTCTTCGACTCTGTAGTGACTGTGTTGATTAATTATACATTGAATTTTACGATAAAATTTTGAATTAGCTTCGGGAGACCACCAATCGACACGCATTTCACTGATATCATTCATATATTCATCCTTTCCATACTCACTGTCAAAAGCATGTGATATTTCATGTGCAATTATAGATCCCATTGATCCATAATTCATATATTTAGGTCTTTCTTCGTCGTAAAGAACTCCTTGAAAAAGGGCCGGTAATAGAGCTAAATAAATTTATTTTATAAAGCAAATATTGCGATTACTTAGACTATCTGGATAATATTAGTATATAAACATTAAAATTTAATATACACACAGACAATGTTATCTTCCTCCGAATAATCAGCATCTACAGCTGTTGCACGATTTAGCTCTTTCCAACTTTTCTTAATACCTGGACCTAGGCTTAAAAATTCAATTGATTTTTGTTTGCTATTAAATTCTGTAATGTTTAATAACGACTGAAAATAATCGCCTGGTGTAATTTCTAAGCTTTTGTAATATTCATCAATTTCTTTGTCATAAGAGAAATATTGACTTGGACTTTCAAGAATGATGGATTCCACCTTTTCTAATGCTTTATGTTTCGTTTCATTGTCCAGCCAAGAACACTAAAAGAAAAGAGAAAATTAGATATTTTTTCATCGGTATTAATTTCATAAAGAGAAATCATTTATTTACATTCTTTAGAATAGTACTATACTCTTCATGAATACTATGAATTATTTCATCTGTATCATTTGGAAACAAAACATTATTAAAATTATTTTTCACGTAGAAAAACTGCATTGCATTATTAAACTTTATAAACATAATATCATAACATGTTTCAGATCGATTATTTTTTGTTTTAAGTAAGTCAAGATATGGTTCTATAATTTTGTCAATTGCTCTCCATATATGATAGTTTACTTGATCTCTTTTTGAAATAGTTGGAATAAATTTGTTAAGCTTTTCAAAGTAGCTGATATGTTTAACACATATAACATCATCATCATCATTAATTACTTCTGGCTTTATTCTCGTATTAAAAAATTCCTTCCACGATATATTTGGATATTTGTGAACTAGTTCATTGACAGTCATTTCTTCAGATGAATAATTTTTATAGTTGTTTGTTATATTAATCTGTAAAGAAATTTCCCCGTAGAAAGATAGGCTTTAGGTAACGTTTTATAATGTTTGAAGACTTACTTCTTGCAGCTTATTATTAACTTCCAACATTTGTTTAAAACTATTTTCAACATCATTTTTTTCTACTCCAAACAATTGTCCAAAGGAAAGTAAGTTACTGTACAATTCCTGAGATATAACACATTTTTCCGGTTGTTCAATCTAGGTTAATGAATTATTTTTATTTAGAATGAGAATTTATCTAAAGAATTTAATTATTTGCTTTTTGAAAAACTTATTGTTACTCTATAATTTTATAATTACAGGCCGGCAAAAGTCTTCCACAATAAAAGCACTGAAACTGATAAAACTGTTCTTCAAAAATTCCCCATCTTCAGTTTGGAAGACAAATTTTTCCCATTGGAAATTATCATCTTCCCAAGAATAATTTTTTAGAAGAGGCCATCTATTGGTTTTATTTATTAATTCCATAATTGAATTTAAAGTATTTTCTTTTGCTTTATTATAAATAGCTGCTCAAAAACGATGTAATTAGAATATTAAAATTAGATTAAATCAAAAAATTTTACTTTCCTATGTGTAAATTTCAGCATAAGAAATATTACACTCAGGTCTCCGAACTGTAACAACTAGTTGTACTCACATGACTTGAAACTGTAATCTACAAGTTAAGGAGTAGAGTGAATTTCAGGTAAAGTTACAGATTTGAGACCTGGCTGTATATAAAATTTGAAATTGTACAAAATGATCTCACAATCATCAGTGCAGCTATTATAAAATGTTTTAATCAATCTGACATATCTTGGTAAAGTAGGCAAAGTTTCATTCTGTAGATAATTCATTATTTGTTGAAAAATGTTATCATCAATCAGTGAAAACTGATCTACTAATTTGACCCCATGAGTTGGATTAGTATTTATGAATTTACCACAAGCAAATTTGTAAAAATTATCACAGGGTTTCAAACTTGCGTTCATATAACTTAACACTCTTGATGCTATAAAAAAGAATATCATGTCATTTTGGAATAATCTTATACACTACGAAAAATAAACTAATGGACTATATAGCTTAGTAAGTACACTATAGCTTGCTACTTTTTACATTTGCGTAATTAAATAATTTTTCTATTTCTTAAAAAATCATAAATATTATTTTTCAACGTTGTTAACTAAATACGTTTAGAAAACTTCCTCTAACCTGTGTGTTTACATTCTGGTGTGTAGCAAACATTTCTGTCCTTTGGTGGCTTTAGATCTGGATCGTCTTGAGCTATGTTTTAGGTTCATTAATATTTTTAGTTAAGTAAAAAAAATTTGTTTATCTATATTAGATCATTTATGATTTTACAAATATTATTTTTGAATTTTTTATGAAATACTTATATTATAAAAAAAATATTCCACATTTTTCTTTTTCTTAGTACTTACAAATGTTGTATCATTACGTTGTGCTCTTGAAAAGAAAAATACAGCAAGACATAAACTAGAAAAAAATTTCCGTTTGTAAATGAAAGTAATACTTATACATAAGTGGAAAAATTTATGTACCCCTATATATTTATATAGGAAATTTTATAAAAACGACGCACATTTTGGGTAAATTAAAAAATTAATGTTTTTTTAATAATAAATTAACAGGAATAATACTGTTAGCAGACTATTAAGTAAAAATAAATTATTTTATTGAATATTTGCCCTTTTGGAAAATTCTTTATAGATCATGATTCTTTGTAGATTCCTATAAGGCTGATATAGGAATATTAATAGTTTTCTATGTAGGATCTTATTTCGATTCCTACAAGGATAACCAACAAGAATTCTTAAAATTTTCTATATAGTAAAGTTATGTCAAAATTTACTAGTCATGGATTATGTTAAATAAAAATTTGTTTTGAATATGACTAGGGAAATTTTAATCCCTGTAAATTAACATAAAAAATTAACTTAATTATGATGTATTATTTTGTAGTTGACTTACAGTACTGCAAAAAGCAATAAGGTACAAATAGGTTTCTATATTTTTGATAAAGAAAAACTTTCTTTTAGAGTGTACATTTTGATAGTTTAACACAACAGTATACAGTGAATCGGTAAGATTCGAAATTTTATTTATATTACCGACAGTAATGATTTAGGTGCGGAATTTTATATTTTTATCATCAAATACCAAGATAAATTTGGAATATTGACACTATTACATTAACAAAATTTAAGATATTGACACTAAAAATGAATTTTTGTAGATTTCAATGTAAAACAAATTTTTTTTTCTTGACATAAAAAATTAGACGAGATTTATAATTTAATAGAAATTTCTATAATATTATATGATTTATATGATTATATGATTTAATATCATATGTAACGCCTAACTCTAAAATAAAGAGTTCAATTGACATGTTTGTAAATAATATTAAAAATCTGTTAAAAAATCAGTTAATATATATAATATAATATATAAATATAGGATAATAATATATTAATAAATTTAAAAAATACTAAATATTTAAAAAAAAAATTTGTATTAAATATAGAATGAAATAATTTTCATATTTGATTCAAATAATTATTTATTAGCTTGAAATATTCCATTTATGCTATCTGGCTAATTTCAATATTTCAAAAAAAAATTTATTAATTTATGAGAAATTACTGATTTAAAAAAAAATAATGTCACATAATAATTAAAAGAATAATTCTTCAAGAATTAAGTGTATAAAAATAAATTATTGTCAGAAATAAAAGAAATTGATAATTTCGTATTAGAATTTTTGTCAATTTCATAAATTACGAGGCAAACAATAAAACAGCACCAAAATTCAGAATTTTCTTAAAAATATAAAAATTCAAATTGAATTTTCCCAGAATTTTTCAATTAAATTAAATTAAAATTATTTTTCATTTAAAATTTTAATTTTCTACAGTGTAAAAATTGTCAACTGATATTAGTTTTATTTTCCTTTAAATTCATTTAATGGAACAATATTATTAAAAGCTTTTATAGTTATGTAAATGTTGACAAAATTTGTAAAAAAAAATCCATTAATTTAAGCTTTCGAAATGACTAAAAATGTCAGTATTTACGGCAATTATTAAATTCGCAATTACATTTAATTAAAATTGGTGCTTGAAAGTAGCATTTGATTGAAGCTTTCATGTTTTATAGCAACTATATTGTTTGGGTGCACCATTGTTTCAAGCAACTACTCTATGATTTGTCCAGCATTAATTTAAAATATCTAATTTTGGAGTTGACTTGTTTGTTAGGTATATATAACCCGAGTTTATGAAACATCACGATTTGATTTTATCTATACGTCCTTTATTTAACAACACTATTTATTGATAATTAATAATTTCGGTGAATTTAAAAAAAAATTTAAGAAAAATTCATAATTCTGCACGTAAAAATATCACTTTTGACTAAAACTGTTGACATTAGAACTATGTTTGACTGAACTAATAGTTTAAAACTTAAAAATTGAATACTTATTTATTAATTAGTTAATTTATTTATATTATTAATCTTTTTAATAAAAATTATTAAAAAGTTTTTTGAAATTATTTTTATTGTAGTGTGAAAAATAGTGGATGAAATAATATAAAAGTTCTATAAAAGCTGAATGATAATTAAAAATAAACACACTTTTTTTCAACTTTGACAATTAATTTAGCTACTTTTAAAAAGAGGGTGCTCATACTTTCATTGTAAACTGGTGCGCGGTCTTTAAAGCAATTATACTCAAAACCGTATATTTAAATTCTTTCCACGAGCTTTTTTTCAGACTCTTGAGAAATAATTATCTCTTCAGTGTGTATTTTGTTAATTTTTCCAACACACGACACTACACACAAAAAAAGAGAAAGAGAACAACGCAATGAATAATAATAGAACTCGAAAATATTATTTCAAATTTTAGTCTCATCTAATTTTATTTTGATAGTACACGGTGAACTTTTTGCTTCGTAAAATAATAATCGTTTTATTTTCTTTTTTCAGTTTATAATAAGTGAAGTTTCTGGTAAAAGTTGAATTACATTCAGGAAAAAAAATTCACTTCCTTCAGCGCAACTTTAACCATAGTATTGACCAAATAAACGCATTATTGAAGCATAGGGTGACCGGAAAATTTTTGTATTTACAAAATTCTCTGACATTTCTTTAACTAGTTTTCTACTTTTCATCGCACTGGACAACTTAATATTTTCAATTTTTAATAATATAGATGTAAATGTTTTTTGGATTATTGGAATTTTTCAATTTTTATTATTGCAACATTCAGAAAAATGCAGTGAAATATTTAAATTAAAAATATGTTAATATTTAAATAAAACAGTAAATACGCCAGTAATGCGTCATTAATATTGCTAAAACAAAATATTTTACGAACATCACTAATTTAAAAACTGGTTCGGAATAATTAATATATACGAATCAAATCATTAAATTTTAATGATGAATATTGGAAATTTTTTTGAATCGTTTGTTTGTTAGTTTACAATGTTACCTCGTTCGTGAACAAAGGGTTTTGAGAAACAACAATTTTTTCTAGAAATAGCAATGATTTTACCCAAAAATTGAATCTTTAGATTTTTTATAAATTGGGTCTTTGACCGAAAAAATATAAATTTTTGTACAAACTAAATTTCCTTCGTTCATGAACAAGGTGACATCACAGTTTTCTTGAAAGTATCAAATTGATACCAAAGTGTACAAATTAATGCCAAAAATTTGGATCAATTTTTGGTTTGATTCACATTTTTGGTATCAATTTGTTGTCATTTGATACTTTTAAGTCAAAAGTGACAATAAACAAAATAAACTTTTCATTGATTTTGATTTTTAGTTGAGTTGTTCCAGTTTTATCGTGCAAGGCACCAAAAAATTTTTTTTCTTTGCAACAACTACAGTTCGCACAAATATTAATATTTTTTCAGTTTCAAAGTTGCTAAAAGTTCATAAAACCATAAATACCATCTGATATAACGTACATTATTATTTTAATATAAACATTTAATGAAAAGTCTAAAAATAATGATGAAAAATCACTTTTTTGACTGTCATAAAAAGGTAATATGTTTAACCCATCAAGAATAAAACATATGATAAAAATGATATTTTCTGAAAATATATGAGTCTGTGCAATACGAATCCAGCTCTTTAAAGTTCGAGTCAAAAATAGAAAGCACCAAAAGCAACTTAAATACGTTTGAGAAAGTGTGAAGGAGAAAGAATATGAGAGACGGCGCATCGAGCAACAAGACTAGAATTGTAAGAATAGTTGTAGAAGCTGGTGGGATGATAGTTTCTCGTTCTCTGTGCCAGCTGAAACCAAACTTTTATCACTGTTTGATAAGTCGTTCACTTTCTGCCGATTTCGCGAAAATATATATATTTTTTTAATTACAACAAACAACAAAAGTGCAATTCAGAAAATAGAATAAACAATGTTTTTGCTTCAAAAAAAATAAATGTGCCTCTTATAAATCTTTACAATTTTGAGGGTTTTACCATTAATTATATCACGTGAGTATTAAATGAAAATTTTAAGAATTTTTAAGAATAAAATTTAAAAATTGAACAAAAATACTACTTTTACTATACTACTACTATTACTATCGCCTCTTCTCTTTAAACTTCCAGCATCAAATCCCTTATACTGGTCCAGAGCTTTAATCCACAGAGTACCACAGGTTTGTAAACATGACCGAAAACATATTCAAATTTCGTCATTATGAATTAAATATGTTCTACAGTTTATCTACGTTGTTCATTTGCAAATTATATTTTCAGTATTAATAGAAATAAATCCATTAAAAACGTCCGCCTAATAAAGAAATATAATGTATATAATTATTGAAAAATTAAATGACATTTTTTTAATTAATTTAAACCATTAAAAATAATAATAATACTGTTTTTGTGAATTTTTTTTAGAAATACGGATTGATTAAATTTATTAAAATAATAATGTACAAAAGTACATTATTAAGTATCAGTTTAACAATATTTTGTCATTTTTTATATGAAAATATCGACAAACAAGTCGGTGACAAAACTTTTTTACATAGTTTGTGGATTAATTTTGAAAAAATTATCGAATTAATAAAATTTTTTTTTAAATCAACTGAAAGTAATTAAATTTGTTAACGAATTTCATTAAAAACTTTTAACAAATATAATTTTCAAAGTATATTTTAATTTTATAATTCATAACTAATTAAATTTTACGAAGAGTTACATTCTCAGGATGATCACTTGTCAGTAATGTCAGGGAAATGTAAAGGAAAAAAAATTTTGTTTGGGAAATTCAATTATAATAAAATTTTCTGTTTATTTTAATAAATTACTTTAAAACAATAAAAAAAATTCTTTGTTTAATTCAATTATTTGACAAATTTTCAATTAAAATTATTAAAAAAAAACATTTTCAAAATATTTAAAGAGACCCCTCAAAAGAATATAATTATTCATAGAAACTCTAATAAAAATTTTAGAAGCTATGAGTAGATTTACTTATGTTTGAAATCAAATTAATTTTAAAGTTGATGAGAAAATACCCGGAATAAATTATGACAATGCAGCAAAAAATAACCGGGAATTTTGTTAAACGAAAATAGTAGACACCCTGTGTAAAGAAAAAAAATTAAATCTCATCGTAGTCAGTTTTGTATGAAAATTACATCAGAAAATATTCGGATGTAACATTTCAAAAGTTCAAAATATTTTTAGAAATGATTTACTATAAGAAAATAATTAAATAAAAATCGATTTTTTAAAAGTATATAAACTTTTACCCCTACCCCTTAATTTAAAATTACCATTAATTTGTGTGACTACAACTTGGAAGCACTAAATCGACTAACTAAACATCAACTGAAAGTACAATTAATTTGAATAGCAATTACTTGAACCACAATGTTCCAAACAATTAACGAAAAATGTTTCCTGCTATTAGAAAAAATTTTGATTTCTCTAAACTATTTTCTGAATTAATTTATACACAGTAAAAAGTGTTGCAGATAAAATTAACACCAAAAAATTTTTAAATAATCCATTTTTGTGTTATTTTTTACAATGAATAAAATTTTAGTTTATTAAATTTTTTTATAACTATAAACCATGCAGATATCGATAACTTCGAGTCGAAGACACGGAGTGATCGATTTCTTCATATTTTATAATAATTAAAGATGGCCAAGTAATAAAATCATTATTTTATATTATAAGAATATTATAGTTTTTGAAAATTATTTTCATTATTTTAATTCAATTATTATTTTCAAAAATTGTTAACTACAATTTTACTTTATATCTATTATTTTTAATAATAATTAATATATCAATTTCACGAAATTTCAATTATTCCTAAATTCTTTAATTAAATGCATATTAGAAAATAAAAACTTCAAATAACATTTAAAAAATTCAATTCAACTTTTTCAAAAATATTCATTTCAAAAATTCAATTATTTCCAAAACGTTCACTCTATGTTTCTTTTAATATTCAATTGTTATCTAAAATTTTAACTGAAATTCATTTTTATGAAATGAAAATAAATTTTTATTAGAAAATTCTACAATAATTTAATTATTTAAATGTAAAAGTAAATAATTTATTGAATAATTGAATGTTTCCCAAAATTCAATTCTCATAAAGAATTTTAGTAACAAATTTTTTAATAATTTAATTCTTTTGTCGAATTTTATTAAAATTTGCATGAACATAATTACTTTTTTCAAGGAATTCAATTATAATTGTATAAAAAATAATTGAAACACTGCTATATGAGTTTTATGAGAAGTTTCAGATTTATTCGTTTACAATTCAATTTTACAAAATTTTAATTACTCGGAAATTCTGCAATTAAATATATATTGAAAAATAAAAACTTGAAATAATTTCAATAAAAATCCTATTAAACGTTTAAAAAGAATTAATTCTACAGAATTGTTTGTCAAAAATATGAAAAATTAAGAATTTCAGCAGATTTTGGTTTGAAACTATTTAAAAATTTAATTATTTCTAAAAATCCACGTTATAATGCTTTTAATATTTAAGTATAATTTAAAATGATAACTGAAATTTATTTTTAAAACCATTTATATTAGTAAATTCACCGAGAATTCAATTATTTAAATACAAAAATAAATAATTTATTAATTTCAAGTTTTTTGAAATGAAATTCTCATAAAAAATATTATCAACAAATTTTTTAAATCTGTGGACGGATTTTAATAAGATTTTTAAGAATAATTTACATTTTTCGAGAAATTTGATTAAAATTGCATTAAAAATAATTGAAATTCTGCAATGACTTTTATTATTTATGGAAATAAAATTGAATTCCTAAAAGAATTTTATTATTTATAAAAATAATTGAATCCCTGTAGAAATATTATTATTTATGAAAATAATTGAATTGATGCGAAGAATTTTATTAAAAAATTGATAAATAATTGAATTTCTGTAAAATTTCTTACTATTTTTGAAAATAATTGAATGTTTGCGTAGAATTGTATTCAACATTTTTTTAATAATAGAATTCTTTGGAAATTTTTATTGAAATAGTAGATATTGAAAATTATAAAATTTTAGAAAACTTTTGAAAATAATTGAAATTTGGACAAGAATTTGATTACAATTTTGTACAATAATTGAATATCAGAGAGGAATTTTATTATTTATATGAGAATTGAAATTTTGACGAGAATGTTTTTAAATTTTTGAACAGAATTGAATTTAGTAACTATATTACTAAATTAGTTATAGTAAGTTGGTAACTAAGTTAGTAACTAACTTACTATTCTTCCTGGAGAAGCTAAATTCGTTGAATTTTTACAAATCGTTGACTTTGGTGTTTTATTTAAAATAAAATTTCATTCATTGTTTGAAAAAAAACACCAAAATAGATTATTTTAATCCTTTTTGGTGTTAATTGACTCCTAGAGGGATTAAACTGTTGCAGATTATTTTAATCCATTCTGGTGTTATTTTAACACCTCACGTTTTACATGTCTCAAAAGTGAATTTTTTTTTAAATTAAAAACTTGTTCTAAATTAAATTTCTTATTTAAATGAATTCAATTTTTGCAAAAAATATTCATTATATTCATCGTCTCTTGAAATTGCATTTCAATTATATTTCAATTACATTTTATAAAAATGTACAGTTGTTTTAAATAAAGGATGATTTAATGAAGTACATATACAGAAAATGGACCTGTCTACTTGAATATTTCTACTATTCATCTCAACCGTAATAATTTCAGGAAAATGGAGCATCTAGATCCATTTTATAGAACTCTCTGTTCTTCAGAGACGTTGCGTTCGAGTTCAAAAGGATTTTTCGCTGAATTTAGTGAAACAGTGATGGAGCAAGCGGGTGAAACGTGGATTCAAAAGATTTTTGGTAAACTTGAAAACGATGATGATCGAATATCAACAATTTTCAATGATCCAAAAGTGAAAATTATTGTGCTTGACACATTAAAAAGAATAATTCACTTTTACCGCGATAAAGATGCGACAATTTCGAAAGAGAAAAGAGTTGAAGGATTACGATTGTCTGCTTTGGATGAACATGAAAAAGCTCTTTTGCTACTGAGTCAAGCAGTTCTCAGAGCACCAACAACAGGTTAAAAATCAATTCATCACATGGTAAAAAGAAAGTCTTATTTTAATACAAAAAAAAGGTACCTTAATTTAAGATGCAACATTTTTGAGACAGTCTTCGCTTAATTTGAAATAATAATTTTTTTTGTGAGCTTAAAAATCCAAGCAAGTTGATTATTATCACATGCTGAATATGTACTGAATTTAAGGCAATAATAAGTTTCAAGAATTATTTAATTTCGGCTCTTTCTTAAAATAAGATTTACTTTTTACTGTGATTGTTCATTAATTTTTATATTTCATTTGCAACAAAATAAAACAATTAGAACAAAAATATTTTATTATTTTTTAATACTTGCAAACAATTTCTTTCAGTCTATCAAATTCAAGTATACTATAAACTTTCGCATAACTGATATTAATGAATAAAACTTTTTTCATTAAAAATCTGATTTACTCATTTTTACTTGCTTTTGTTTTTCATAAGGTAAAAACCAGGCGATCGATGAAGGGTTTAGTTTACCTTTGGCACTTATTGCCAGAGCTGATATTCTTATAACTCTTGGCGAATATGATTTGGCTTTTGAGGACTTACAAATGGCTGACGAACAAGCTCTTAATAAATCAATAAAGTGAGTTAATTAATCCTCTTATTAACCTCGTACATTGTTCTCAAACAATAAAAACATGACGAAAATATTTATTTAACAAGATTTTTAAATTATTATTTTTTAAATTGTTTTTCTTTTAATTATTTTTTTTTGAGTAAATATTATTAGTACTAGTTAAATACTTAGTTTATACAGTCATATTTGAAAATTATCTTTTAATTATCTTCTAAATCTAATTTACATCCGAAAAATGAACTTCAAAAGCTTTACCTATTAAAAGCAATTAAGTAAGTCTAGTGTAAATTCTTGGGAATAAGAGAAGATTTCAACCTCGTTTATATGTGATGCATAAATCAAAGAAACTAATTCTCTAACTTTCTGTTGAAATTTCTGAAAATTAACATTCATCTTACAAATTCGTTTTATCTCTTCTTTCTAATCAAGTTCTTTTTTTTCAACCTATTTTCACGAAACAGTATAAAAGAACCTTTTTTTTATCTCTTGTCGGAACGGAGGATTAACTTAACGTCAAACTAACAATGGTAAAAAGCTGCGAAGTGAATTTGGGAAAAAGCTTTTCCTGGAGAGAAATAATCAACTAGAATATATACATTCTGAAAATTTAATACCAAATTATTTTTTTTCTAATTTATAAATGAAGAGTTATTCTAGTGAATATTGTGTAAGATTTTCAACACATATTTATGAATTTTTTAGAGAACATTTGCAACAAAAAAGAAACGAATATCGGAAGCATTTAGAAGAATTGAAGAAATCTCTGGCTTTACCGAAAAATAAAAGAGAGATCAAATCTGGAGAGCGTAAGTAATGATCAGTCTTGAAAGAATTTCCATATAGTAACATCAAATTGTTTACGCCTGAGATGAAATCTGAAAGAAATTCTCAATTTAATATAATTCGGTAACAGGATTGTCACAGGTCAGGGAAAAGTCAGGGAAAGTTAAATTGGTCAACAAAAAGTCAGGGATCTTTACTAAAAGTACTGGAAAAATTGAATTTTTTTCTTTCTGCCTCATAAGCTATGAAATTACCACAAATTTTAATACAAAACCTTCAATTTTTTTCTATTTCTGACAATAATTTCCTTTTAAATAACTTAAATTTTCAAAAACTATCATAAAATTAATAATAAATAATAAATAATAAATAATAAATAATAAATAATAAATAATAAATAATAAATAATAAATAATAAATAATAATTAAATAAAATTAATAATAACTATCATAAATTATGACTTATAAATTATTTTATGAATAATTTTTACAATTTTTATAAATACTAGATTGATAAAAGAATTTTAGTTAAAAATACTAAAAAAATTAGATTTTGGAAAAGTTACAAATGATTACAAAAATTCAATTATTTTCAAAAGATACAAAAATTCTTCGCAGAATTTTAATTATGTTCAAAAATTTAAAAACAATTCTCGTCAAAATTACAATTATATTTATAAATAATAAAATACTTCATTAAAATTCAATTATTTTTAAAAGTTTTAATAAAATTCTTGACGAACTTCCACAAGAATTCAATTATTTAAAATACAAAATTTAATAAAATTTTTCGAAAAATAAAAAATTATATAAAAATATTTTTATAAATAATAAAATTATTACCGAAATTCAATTACATTTATAAACTTGAATAAAATTCATTGGAAGAATTAAAAATTTAAAAAAAATATATATTTTCAAATTTTGAATTATATTTATAAATTAAAAAAATCTTCATCTAAATTCAATTATATTTAAAAATTTTAATAAAATTCTTGGCAAAATTTTGTATGAATTCAATTTTAATGAATTAATTCAAAATAATAATTCCTTTATTTTCATAAGTAATAAAATTTTCACACGAATTCAATTATTCAAAATACAAAATTTCATAAAATTTTTCGAAAAATATAAATTATTTAAAAAATTATTTACCGAAATTTAATTATTTTTATAAACTGGAATAAAATTCTTTGTAAGAATTCAATTATTTATATAAATAATAAAATTCTTCACATAAATACAGTTATTTTTATAATAAAATTCGTTGGAAGAATTAAATTATTTTTAAAATGTAATAAAATTCTTCGCAGAAATCCAATTGTGTTCGAAAATTAAAAAAAAATTCTTGTTAAAATTCCAAGTAACTTTATAAATAATAAAATTCTTCTCCAAAATTCAATTATTTTATGGAAATTTTAAGAAAATTTAAATTTTTATCAAAAGTAATGAAACTCATCGCAGAATTTTAATGATTTTTTATACAATATATATTTAAACCAAATTCGTCGAAAAATGTAATTATTCTTAAAAATATTATTAAAATTTGTCAAATTAAATTCATATATTTAAAAATTTATTGATAAAATTATTTATGAAAATTGAATTTTAACAAAGAACATTCTATTATTCAATAAATTATTTATTTTTTAATTTAAATAATTGAATTTTTTTAGAATTTTCTAATAAAAATTGATTTAAAAATGAATTAACGGATAATCGATTTATTATTATTTATGAAAGTAATTGAATTATTGCCACGAATTTTATTACATTTTTTAAAAATCATTTAATTTTTTTGAGAAATTTTACTGCTTGTAAAAAGAATTGAATTCTTGCGAAGGATTTTTTTAGGATTTTTGTAAATAAATAATCTATTTTGAAAATTGTAATAATATTCTTATAAGTTGTTCAATTTAAAAAGGTTTGAATTTGAATGTTTTGAAGAATTTTAATTCCTACAGAAAAATACTAATGATTAAATATTTATTTAAAAAAGCAGTTATTGATGTTTTTGAAGAAGTTTACAATTAATGAAATTAGTAAATAAATGTAATAAAACATTTTTTCTCGATTATCTAATAATTTTTAGAGTGAATCAGAATATTCTTTGGGGTCAGGGAAAAAGTGAAAATTTTGTCTGGAAATCAGGGAAAAATAATATAAAATATTTGTGGCAACCCTGGGTAAATATAAATTTTCTAATTTTTTTTTATAAATTAATTAATTTATTTATTTATTGTTTATATATAAATCAATAAAATTTGACATTGAAATAAATTTTCTTTATACATAATTTTTTACCTTTAGCGATCGTTAACGATAAAAAAATCAATTCATATAATCAAGCGAAAGATTGCAAATAGAGAAAACTATTTAGTTGCATTTACTCTAGTAATTCATTTGATTAACTTGATTCCCTGCAAAGAGCTCTCTCTCTCTCTGGGTATCAGCATTTCAATTTACAAAATTCCTTGTACCATGGAGTAGAGCTAATTAAGGGAAATTAATTCAAGCTATTCCCTCCAATTAGAATTTGAGAAATTTTCAATTTACAAAAGACAATGCAAATTGTTTCAAACCGGGGGCAAAAAAATGTTGTAATTAACGTATAAGTGAAGAAGAAAAAAAAACAAAAAAGTGTAAAATTTAGTTCCAGATTTGACTGCTGGCGAAAATCCAAGTCTTCCTGCAGCGTCGAATCTTTTAGAAATTCAAGAAACTACTTTTGCTGGTCGTCGGGCAGTGGCAGCCATGGAAATTAATCCGAATGATACATTGGCAGTGGAATCACCATTAGCTTCCTGTTTGTTACCGGAATTCTATGGTTCACATTGCCAAAATTGTTTCGCAAGGTAAAAAGAGAAATTATCATTTCAAAATTTCAATCATATTTCATAGTGCTAACAATTTTTCGTACACTTCTACTAAAATAATTCTTATTTATTATACCTACTTTTTGAAACTTTTTGTCTTTACTACTTTTTGTTTCTTTATTTGTTTCCTATGTTTCTAATTTTTCTATTTAAATTTTTTGAATTTCAAATTTTTTTTTTTTAATTAAAGTATTTAAAATCATTGAATTCTTGTAAACAATTTTATTAACAAAAATTTTAATTAAAAACATTTTAAAAAATTGAACTTTGAAGAAGTTACAAATGATTGCAGAAATTCAATTATTTTTAATCGTAATAAAATTGTTCTTACAAAAGTTCAATTATATTCAAAATTTAAAGAAAAATTTTCTTAAAAAATACAATTATCTTTATAAATAACAAAATTCTGCACAAAAATTCGGTAATTTTTAAAAATTTTCCTCAATTCAATGATTTTCAATATTAACTACTTTAATAAAATTATCCAAAAGTTATTCAATTATTTAAAGAAAATTTCAATAAAAATTTAACAGTAATTCAATTACTTATAAATTTTTTTTAGTTTTAAATGAAGGTTCTCAAAAAAAGACTTCTTTCAAAAATTATATTATTAAAAAAAATGTTGTCTTCTTTAGAATTCAATTATTTTCACAAATAATACATTTTATATGGGAATTCAATTATATTTTTAAAAAAATTTTGATCAAAATTCGTGGCAAGAAATCTATTTATTATATTTTAAAGAATTTTGATAAAAAGCTGTATAAATTTGAAAAAATAAATTATAAATTTATAATAAAATTGATGATGGAATACAATTATTTTCGTAAAATATAACATTTTTCCTAAGAATACAATTATTGTCAAAAATATTTGTAAAATTTTTCTTAAATTTTTTCTTAAATAATTTAGTAATTTCAGTAAAATAAATTTTTAAATAAATAAAGTTGCGATTAAGAGAATTCTTAAAAATACAATGTTTTATTAAATTGAATTTGCTGTATAGAGAAATATTATTTGTACGCAATGTCGTTCAGAATAATAGTAGTTTAAACGAAATTTCATGTGAAATATATTTCATACGTGAAATTGTTATTTTAACCGAAATTTCATTTGACAAAATTTTTGTATTGTTCAAAAATCCGTTTGAGAGAAAGTTTTTCTATTAAAATATCTATTTAGACAAATTTTAAAAAGAACAGAAAAACATTTTAAAAATCTTTTCTTGTAGTCAAATACATGAAATAAGTTGTCATTATCAATTATGGAATTAGTACTAAACATGACATTTTTAATTAATTCTTAATCCGGATCAAAATAACCCATTGTGTGAACGTAATTATTCTAAAAGTTTTTCAAGAAATAGTCGCATTATAATACATTCGGAATATATTTGCAATGAATAAGTCGTCTGAAAATTAACAAAATATTAATTTTCTCGTCACGAAAATATTACATGTCAAAGTGTTACTCACTTTGTGTTACATGTTTTCTACAAGCTTCAATTTATTTATCCATATTATCCAGAAATTCGTTTTTTTTTGTAGACTAATTATTTTAAAAGTTAATTTAACTCTTTTATTGTTGACGAAATTTCAAGGCTTTAATTTCCAGATTAATGAACCGATTTCAATATTGGCTCTATACTAAGCAATATAAGTTTTTAATGAAGTCTCTCATCAGAAAGTTTTTTAACTCGTAGGTTGAGAGCTCCAGTAGGATGCCCTGACTGCAGCAGTGTGGCTTTCTGTGGACGAAAATGCAGGGACCAAGCACTTTCGTCTTATCACAAATACGAATGTAAAGTTCTTGCTCTTTTAATAGGTAAGTAAAATAATGTTCAAAATTTAAACTCGATTACAATTTTCAATTTATAAGACTAATATTTCGTCTTTCTAAATTAATTTCTTATCCATTCTAATAATTTTTTCAAACAATACATTCGACTTCCTAAAAAAAGGAATTGGATGATGATGATGATGATTAAAAATAGGAATTTTACGTCAAACATTGTATAACAGGGTTGCCACAGGTCAGGGAATTCAGGGAAAGGTCAGGGAAAGTAAAATTGGTCAGGCAAGTCAAGGATTTTTACTAAAAGTACTGGAAAAAATTAAACTTTTAAAATTCATGAGAAAACTGAATTTTTTTCTTTTTGCCTCGTAAACTATGAAATTACCACAAATTTTAATACAAAACCTTCAATTTTTTATATTTCTGACAATAATTTCTTTTTACATAACTTAAATTTTCAAAAACTATCATAAAATTAATAATTAATAATAAATAATAAATAAATAATAATAATAAATAATAATTAAATAAAATTAATATTAACTATTATAAATTATTTTATGAATAATTTTTACAATTTTTATAAATACTAGATTTATAAAAGAATTTTAGTTAAAAATACTAAAAAACATAGATTTTGGAAAAGTTACAAATGGTTACAGAAATTCAATTATTTTCAAAAGTTACAAAAATTCTTTGCAGAATTTCAATTATGTTCAAAAATTTAAAAACAATTCTTGTCAAAATTACAATTATTTTTAAAAATAATAAATTACTTTATTAAAATTCAATTATTTTTAAAAATTTAAATAAAATTCTTGACAAAATTTCACAAGAATTAAATTATTCAATTTTTAATAAATTTTTTAAAAATAATTCAATTATTTTCATAAGTAGTAATCAAATTTTTCACAGGAATTCAGTTATTTAAAATACAAAATTTAATAAAATTTTTCGAAAAATATGAATTATATAAAAATATTTTTATAAACAATAAAATTTTTCACCGAAATTCAAGTACTTTTATAAACTCGAATAAAATTCGCTGTAAGAATTCAATTATTTATATAAACTTGAATACAATTCACAAGTTGAAGAATTAAATTATTTTCAAAATTAATAAAATTCAATTATTCTCAAAAATTAAAAAAAGATATTTTCAAAATTTCAATTATACTTATAAGTAAAAAAAATCTTCATCTAAATTCAATTGTATTTAAAAATTTTAATAATATTCTTGACAAAATTCCACAAGAATTCAATTATTCAATTTTTATCAAATTTCTTCAAAAAAATTCAATTATTTTCATAAGTAGTAATCAAATTTTTCACAGGAATTCTATTATTTAAAATACAAAATTTAATAAAATTTTTCGAAAAATACCAATTACACAAAAATATTTTTATAAATAATAAAATTATTACCGAGATTCAATTATATTTATAAACTTGAATAAAATTCGTTGTAAGAATTTAATTATTTATATATAAACTTGAATAAAATTCATTGAAAGAATTAAATTATTTTCAAAATTATTAAAATTCTTCGCAAAAATTCAACTATTCTCAAATATTAAACAAAAAATATTTTCAAAATTTCAATTACATTTATAAATTAAAAAATTCTTCTATTTAAAAATTTTAATAAAATTCTTGAAAATATTTTTTAGGAATTCAATTTTAATGAATTAATTCAAAATAATTCCATTATTTTCGTAAGTAATAAAATTTTCACAGAAATTCTCAATGATTTAAAATACAAAATTTCATAAAATCTTTCGAAAAATTTAAATTATTTAAAAAATTCTTCACTGAAATTTAATTATTTTTATGAACTGGAATAAATTTTTTTTAAGAATTCAATTATTTATATAAATAAGAAAATTCTTCACATAAATACAGTTATTTTTATAAATTTAAATAAAATTCGTTGGAAGAATTAAATTATTTTTGAAATGTAATAAAATTCTTCGCAGAAATCCAATTGTGTTCGAAAATTAAAAAACAAATTCTTGTTAAAATTCCAAGTATCTTTATAAATAATAAAATTCTTCTCCAAAATTATATTACACCGAAAAAAAAGTATTTTCAAATTTAGAGAATTCCTCTTCTTTTGCAGCATTTTTTCCTCTTATATACGGGCACTAAAGTTTTCTTTTCTAATTGAGAGGATTTTCCTTTATTATATTTGTTATTAAATGTCACTTTTTAGACAGGTTAAAGTTGCATTCAGAAAAACAAAAGGCAACTTAAAAATCTTCTTTTTAGTATAAATTTGTTTGATTTTTAGAGGAATAATTTCAATCAAAGAAGAAATATTAAAATTAATCTTTTAGTTAAAAAACTGTCAAATATAAACAAAAATTCCTCTTTTTTACAGATGAATATTCGTATATTGAAAATAAAATGTGAAAATAATTGTTGAGTGGAATTTTCTTCTCACTCTGAGATTTTATTTTTTTCGGTGTATGTTATGGAAATTTTAAGAAAATTTAAATTTTTTTCATAAGTAATAAAACTCATCCCAGAATTTGAACGATTTTTTATACAATATATATTTTAATCAAATTCCTCGAAAAATGTAATTATTCTTAAAAATTTTATTAAAATTTGCCAAATTAAATTCATGTATTAAAAAATTTATTGATGAAATTCTTTATGAGAATTAAATTTTAACAAAGAACATTCTATTATTCAATAAATTATTTATTTTTTAATTTAAATAATTGAATTTTTCTAGAATTTTCTAATAAAAATTGATTTAAAAATGAATTAACGGATAATCGATTTATTATTATTTATGAAAGTAATTGAATTATTGCCACGAATTTTATTACATTTTTTAAAAATAATTTAATTTTTTGATAAATTTTACTGATTGTAAAAATTATTGAATTCTTGCGAAGGATTTTTTTAGGATTTTTGTAAATAATTAACCTATTCTGAAAAATGTCATGGTAATTTAAATTATTACAAAACATGAAGAAGACGTTCGCCTTTTTCATGTTTTGTAATAATATTTTTATAATAGTTGTTCAATTTAAAATGGTTTGAATTTGAATGTTTTGAAGAATTTTAATTCCTACAGAAAAATAATAATGATTAAATATTTATTTAAAAAAGAAGTTATTAATGTTTTTGAATAATTTTACAATTAATGATTGTAAATAAATGTAATAGAACATTTTTTCTTGATTATCTTAAAATTTTTTGAATGAATCAGAATTTTCTTTAGGGTCAGGGAAAAAGTGAGAATTTTGTCTGGAATTCAGGGAAAAGTCAGGGAAAAATAAAATTAAATATTTGTGGCAACCCTGTATAACATCGGGCATTTAAAAGAGCTACTTCAAGTAATTCCATTCCCATTTGTAAATAACCCTTCTTTGTAATTAGCACTACGTATATAAATACATTTCCATATTATACAGTATCAGGTAAACATTTCATTGAAATGTTGATTGAAGTTACGTGACCAAACTAGGCAATCTAAATATTAATTTCCTTTGAAATATCCTCTTGTCCTCTGCGATATCAATAAATTCACATTTAATATCGCTCTTACGAAAAATTATTTTTTTATTGTTAAATAATGCAGAAATAATAATGAATATGAAATATTGCAGGTGCAATAGTGAATCGCAAATAAGATCTCTATATAGTTTAAATTAATTCGAAGAATAAAAATTAATTTTTGTAATTATAAAAATTATTGTTTGTACATTAAGGCAAATCAAACGAAACCATTCGGACAATGAATAAAATATTTATTTACTCCAACGTTTCGAAATCTAAATATTATGATTTCCTCTTCAGGGAGTCTATACAAAAAAATTTATTATTTTTTGTAATTACAAAAGTTCATGAACATAAATTTTGTTCATACTTGATTCCTAATGTAATATTTATATTTGAAAAAGGGTCGGGAATGAGTGTACTGAGTACTCTCGCATTTAGAATGGTGTCTCAGGAAGGTTTGGAGAAATGTTTGAAGATGCACGAAAAAGTAAATACAAAAATGGACGAAAACATTTCAACGGCTAATGTCGAGGAATTCACGAAAATGAGTAAATCGGCTAAACGAAGATTGAGGAAAAAGAAATTAAAGGAATCGAGTCAAAATGCAACAGAACAAGATAGTGTTACTTCAAATGAAAGTGATGAAAATTTATTGGATATCAGAGCATATGATTTAGTGATGCTTTCATCTAAACGAACGGCTCAAGACTTTTTAGAGAGAACGATAATGGCTTCGTTTTTACTAAAATGCTTACAATGCGTTGGGTTTTTTAAAAACCCCTCCAAACCGAACGGTAATTAAATATTTTTACATATTAAATGTACGATAAGAAATGTACAGATTAACATTCGCATAATGTGGGTACTTCTATAAACGAAGGAAGAAAATTAAGAAAATTTTGGTACAATGTTTTTTTACCTTTAGGAATGAAAAAATAAGTTAAATTGAAGTCAATAGTATTATTAAATTTAGCTAAAAGTGTTCGGATAAAAAATAACAAATTGCAAATTTTACACCTAAGTATTTTTAAACAATTGAACCACGAGTACAGATTTCGATAACTTCCGTTATGTACTCTCGACTAATTTTATGCAAATTCTAATTTGAGAAAAGAATTCAATTCTTATAGGAAGATTTTTATAAAAAAATGTTTAATAATTGAATTCTGTTTACAAATTTTATTTAACTATAGATATTAAAAATCATAATATTGCAAAAAGTTTTTTAAAATAATCAAATTTTACAAATAATTCTATTAAATTTTTTTTAATAATTGAATTCTGGCGAACGATTTTATTAGAATTTTTTAAAATAATAAATAATCGAATTTCTAAAATAAATTTATTACTTTTCAAAAATATTTGAATTCCTGTGATAACACTGCAAAAAGAAACATCTTAAAATACATTGTAGTCACTTTTAAGATACTTAAAATATTTTAATAAAATTCTTATCAAAATTTTAATAGTTTTTAATATACAAAATTTTAATCAAATTTCTCGAAAAAAGCAACTACTTAAAACTACTTTTATTAAAATTTTTTAGAAGAATTCAATTACTATTTAAAAATTTATTGATTCTTCATGAAAATTCAATTTTATAAAAAGTTCAATTATTTAATAACATTTTTATTTTTAGAGTGAAATAAATTAATTCTCGTAGAATTTTCAAATAAACAAATTATTTTTTAAATGATACTCAATTACAGTCGAAAATGTTTACAATTTGACAAGAATCATTGTAAATTTTCAAACATAATTATATTTTTGCGAAGAATTTTATTACGTTTGAAAATAATTAAACTCTTTAGACTAATATTATTAAAATTTAGGTTTAATTAATTGAATTGTTTCGTGAAATTTTATTCAAATAGCAAACATTGAAAATAATTGAATTAAAAAAATTTTTTGATACCAATTAAATTTCTACGAAGAGTTATATTAAAATTATTTTGAAAAAATTAAATTGTCACAAAAGAATTTCATTGAAATTTTTGAAAATAATTTAATTCTTTGAAGAATAAATAATAAAAGACAAAAAAGTAATTGAATTTCTCAGAAGAATTTTACTTTTTCTAAAAATAATGGAATTTCTCCAATAATATGTATTTGCTTAAAAATTTAATTTTGTTTTAGTGTTTTAACTAAAATTCTTCTATAAATCCGTTATTTTTAAATAATTAATTAAATATATATTACAAAATTTTAATAATTTTCGAAGAATTTAATTATTAAGGTTTTTTAAAAATCTAGGTTTTTAAATTTTTGAATAAAATTCATTTAAAATTGAAATTTTACAAAAACTTTAAGGGCATTTGAACCATTATGACGTCACAATTTTAAAACTTATGCTTTTTACACATTGTGACGTCATAGTGGTTCAAATACCCTTAAATGAAAATATTTTCAAGTCCATCTACTTATAAAAATTTTAATTGCAACTCTTTTAAAATTGAATTAATTTTGAAATATTAAACTAAAATTAGATTTCAAAAATAAATTTTCCAGAATTTCGATCAAAATTCCCTGACTTTTCCAGGTTTTTTCAATTTTTATAAAATTCCCTGATATTTCCAGGTTTTCCAAGTATCCATGTTGCGTGGCATAACGCTGCTTAAATTAATTATTTCGGAAATGAAAATTAAATTTTTAAGAATTACATTTTCTTGGTCAATTTCTGTAAAAATGTATTTAAAATAATAGAAGTCCTGCGATGAGTTTTATTATCCATGGGAAAATAATTGAATAGTTTCTAAGAATTTTACAAACATTGTTTTAAGTAATTAATTTTTTCCAAATTTACAAAATTTTATGAAAATTTTATTTTGAATAATTGAATTCTAATGAAAAATTTTAATAGCGAAACTAATTTAATTTTTCGATTTATTAATTCAAAATAGTATTCAAATTAATTCAAATTCTTCAATGAGTTTTATTATTTATGGAAATAATTGAATTCATGGATTAGAATTAAAAATTAAGCACTACAGTTTCCGTGGAAAATAATTATATTTTTGTCAAAATGAATGTTAAAAAACAACGAACCTCTTGGTAATCATAAATTCCCTCTTTTGTAGAACTACCTATATATGTAATTTAAATTAAAAATTTTAGTGTAAACATTATACATTTGAAATTTATAAAATTTAATTGAGCACAAAAAACATTTTTTCCCTTATTATCACACACGTGCGTATGTTTTATCACATGAAAAGGTGTCTTTATTTATTTTTTTTTTTGGCTTTGTGTTTAAAGTACATAAAAGAGAATAAAATGTTTCAGATTTTATGAAGTGAAACTGGACGAGACAAGAATCTCTTTTATTCTATAAAATGTAAAAGAGAATAGTAAATTGCAACTTTACGTTCTTGTTTCAGAGCCTCCAAGCAATGAAGAGACCAAAGTAGGATCGTTGCTCCTGAAAAACCTTCAAGTTCTTCAATTTAATGCTCACGAGGTTTTCGAAACTCGCCTAGGAAACCAGCATCGCTTTCGGGGAAGTAAACCTGTTTACATTGGAGTTGCTATTTACCCAACAGTAGCTCGATTCAATCACGAATGTTACGGGGCTGTTACACGGTAAAATGTACAATTAAATTACTATTATTGTTTTGTACATTCTTCATCCTTTCTTTCTCAGTTCTAAGTAGAGCGGAAAAACTGCCAAATTTAGATTGAAAAAAATTTTTTTTTTTCTTTCGTTTTTGATGACAAAACATTCGTTGTTTTAAAGGATTCACACTTTCTTTTGTTTAGAATCATGTGAACGAATGTGATTTATGCAGGAGTTAAATATTTTGATTTATTCACAGGTATTTTGTTGGTCGGAATATTGTGATAAAAGCGTTGAGAACTCTAAAGCCCGGCGAAGTTGTGGCGGAAAACTATGGGCCAATATTTACAAAGAGAAACCTCGTGGATAGACAAAGGACTCTTGGTGGCAGATATTGGTTTCAATGTTCGTGCATCGCATGCCGAGAAGACTGGCCGACATTTGAAAATATGACTGCCGATTCAGTCAGACTAAAGTAATTATAGCTCGAAAAGTGAAAAAATGTTTCTCTAAAATAGTGTTCACCAAAATTATTTTCAATATTGTTTCAATATTGTTTCAATATTGTTTCAATATTGTTTCAATATTTTTTCAAATATTTTTTCAATATGTGTCACCCTCCGAAAGATGGTACCTAAGAAGCGAAAAATTTGAGATTATATTTTTAATTTTTCAATAAGTAAAAATACAGAAAGAAAATCAATTATTAATGAAAAATTATTCATCTTCAAGTCTTTATATTATATCTCAAATATTCAATAAAAATTGGTTTTAGTTTCAAATAATTAAAAATAAACTTTTAATCAAGAGAAATCTAACACGACCCTAACATATAATTCGTTTGCTTCTTATAAGTACCTTTCTTCGGAGCGCGTCACTTATTTTTTCAATATTGTTTTAATATAATCAGGGTTGCCACAAATATTTAATTTTATTTTTCCCTGATTTTCAGACAAAATTTTCACTTTTTCCCTGACCCTAAAGAATATTCTGATTCACTCTAAAAATTATTAGATAATCGAGAAAAAATGTTTTATTACATTTATTTACAAATTTCATTAATTGTAAAATTCTTCAAAAACATCAATAACTTCTTTTTTAAATAAATATTTAGTCATTATTATTTTTCTGTAGGAATTAAAATTCCTCAAAACATTCAAATTCAAACCATTTTAAATTGAACAACTTATAAGAATATTATTACAAAACATGTTTTGTAATAATTTAAATTACTATTTACATTTTTCAGAATCGGTTAATTATTTACAAAAATCCTAAAAAAATCCTTTGCAAGAATTCAATTCTTTTTACAAACAGTAAATTTTCTCAAAAGAATTCAATTATTTGAAAAAATTGTAATAAAATTCGTAGCAATAATTCAATTACTTTCATAAATAATAATAAATCGATTATCCGTTAATTCATTTTTAAATCAATTTTTATTAGAATATTCTAGAGAAACTCAATTATTTAAATTAAAAAATTAATTATTTTTTTAAAAAATAGAATGTTCTTTGTTAAAATTCAATTTTCATAAATAATTTTATCAATAAATTTTTAAATATATGAATTTAATTTGACAAATTTTAATAATATTTTTAAGAATAATTACATTTTTTGAGGAATTTGGTTAAAACATATATTGTATAAAAAATCATTAAAATTCTGCGATTTGTTTAATTATTTATGAAAATAATTTAAATTTTATTAAAATTTCCATAAAATAATTGAATTTTGGAAAAAAATTTTATTATTTATAAAGTTACTTAAAATTTTAACACGAATTTTTTTTAAATTTTCGAACACAATTAGATTTTAGCGAAGAATTTTATTACATTTTAAAAATAATTTAATTCTTCCAACAAATTTTATTCAAATTCATAAAAATAACTGTATTTATGTGAAGAATTTTATTATTTATATAAATAATTGAATTCTTACAAACAATTTAATTCCAGTTTATAAAAATAATTGAATTACGGTGAAGAATTTTTTAAATAATTTATATTTTTCGAAATATTTTATGAAATTTTGTATTTTAAATAATTGAATTCCTGTGAAAATTTTATTACTTATGAAAATAATGGAATTATTTTTAATTAATTCATTAAAATTGAATTCCTACAAAATTTTGACAAGAATTTTATTAAAATTTTTAAATATAATTGAATTTAGATGAAGAATTTTTTGATTTATAAATATAATTGAAATTTTGAAAATATTTTTCTTTAATTTTTGAGAATAATTGAATTTTTGCGAAGAATTTTATTAATTTTGAAAATAATTTAATTCTTCCAATGAATTTTATTCAAGTTTATATAAATAATTGAATTCTTACAACGAATTTTATTCAACTTTATAAAAGTAATTGAATTTCGGTAAAGAATTTTATTATTTATAAAAATATTTTTATATAATTCATATTTTTCGAAAAATTTTATTAAATTTTGTATTTTAAATAATTGAATTCCTGTGAAAAATTGTGTTACTTCTTATGAAAATAATTGAATTATTTTGAAGAAATTTATTAAAAATTGAATAATTTAATTCTTGTGGAATTTTGTCAAGAATTTTATTATAAAACTTTGAAAAATAATTGAATTTTAATGAAGTATTTTATTATTTATAAAAATAATTGTAAATTTGACTCGAATTGTTTTTAAATTTTTGAACATAATTGAAATTCTGCGAAGAATTTTTGTAACTTTTGAAAATAATTGAATTTCTGTAATCATTTGTAACTTTTCCAAAAACTAATTTTTTTAGTATTTTTAACTAAAATTCTTTTATCAATCTAGTATTTATGAAAATTGTAAAAATTATTCATAAAATAATTCATAAGTCATAATTTATGATAGTTATTATTAATTTTATTTAATTATTATTTATTATTTATTATTAATTTTATGATAGTTTTTGAAAATTAAAGTTGTTTAAAAAGAAATTATGGTCAGAAATATAAAAAATTGAAGGTTTTGTATTAAAATTTGTGGTAATTTCATAGTTTACGAGGCAAAAAGAAATAAAGTCAGTTTTCTCATGAATTTTAAAAATTCAATTTTTTCCAATACTTTTGGTAAAATTCCATGACTTTTTCCCGACTTCCCTGACCAATTTTACTTTCCCTGACTATTACCTGAATTATTTGACTTTTCTGACCTGTGGCAACCCTGATAATGTTTAAATTCAAAATTTAACTAAATAAACTATTTTTCAGATGCCCGACGCAAAATTGTAATAAACTATTTGGGCAACCACGTGAAAGAAATAAGTTAGTGAAATGTTCGGATTGTCAGAAAAAGGTGAATCTCGACAGTCGATTAGACGATTTAACAAAGTGCTTAACACTTTACACGGAAGGTTTGGATTTAATGGAATCGGAGCAACCCGAAGATGCCGTAAATAAATTTACAGAGGCATTAAAGATTTTTCATAAAATTGCATCGCCACCTCATAGAATGACACATTTAGCAGAAATTGCCATGGCAACTTGTATGGCCGACGGTGGAAATACTTGGAGACCATGGTAAATACTCTTGTTCTCGAGCAACTGGGGATTTACTGTAAAGTTGTTACTCTGCATAAACTAGAAACTAAAGGGAGTTTGCACTAATAGTTCACAATCGATGCTATCTAATTATATACATAATTATTTCTCTGATTTAGAAAATTCAAAAATTATCAATTATAAACATTATATATATTTTTTATTTAATTTAAAAATAAGTAATAGAAATTTATTATCAATATTGGATTTTATATTAGAAAAATTATAATTTTGTACGAATCTCACTATAATGAAATTATTAATATAAAACTTTCTTCATTTGCAGCTCCTTCAATGTATGATAATAATTCACTGAGAAACGAAATGAAATGTTTTAAATTTAGACTTTAATTTAATATTTGAATTTTTCAAATATTTTCACATACACGACGAAATTAATTTCTTTTTTATCATCACAAAAATTGTCAATAATTTTATTCAAGGAAAATTTAAAAGTTTATTTAATAATTTATTTGAAAGATTATTTAATAATTTATTTAAAAGTTAGTTTAATAATTTATTTGAATTCTTATTGAATAATTTATTGAAATTTATTTTTAAAAAAATACAATGATGAAACGAGAATTATAAGAAAAAGGGAAATAAAAAATTTTTAAGTACAGTTATAAGTTTGAAATCTGCTCCATTATGAAATGGGGATGAATTATTTAATGTGAAATCCTTCATTCAGAATCTCTTTGAATTCGGGAACAATAGAAAAGCCTATATGGTGGTCGAACAGATATTTCAGAGCATTAATTTATTATCTGCAAATTTTATAAATTCAGAAGCAGAACAATGATCGCTGTATTGTGTCCGAAAATAAACAGAAACAAAATGTAAAAAGTCAGGAAAAACTGCCACGAAAAATCAAAAGGAAATTTTACAAATTCACTGCGAAATTTAGATCCTTATATTAAAATTCTACAAAAAAAAATATATAAAATTCACTTTATTCCCGTGAATTCTTTCTCAGAAATTTTTTTACGTATGGGGCAAAATACCTCAGTGCCCAGGTCAAACAATGAATTTTCTCGAAATTTTGCCAAAATATTATTATTATTATTATTATTATTATTATTATTATTATTATTATTATTATTATAAGTTTACATATATATTTTTTTTTAATTTAATGAAATATCTTTTTTCTAGTTTAATATAGTAGTTTGATAATTAAAATTAATCGAATTAAAAGTATGAATAGTGATTTTTAACGGGTTTTCCAAAAAACAATTGTTTTTCTTCAAGTCGAAAATTTTCGAAGAAAATTATATTTTATCATTATTTATAATTATTTTCATTCAAAAATTTTCAAGATACCACTCTTAAATATCTACGAAGAGATTTATTAAAATTATTTTGAAAAAAATTAAATTGTCACAAAAGAATTTCATTGAAATTTTGGAAAATAATGTAATTCTTTGAAGAATAAATAATAAAAGACAAAAAAACAATTGAATTTCTGAGAAAAATTTTACTTTTTCTAAAAATAATTGAATTTCTCCAAGAATATGTATTTGCTTCAAAATTCAATTTTGTTTTAGTGTTTTAACTAAAATTCTTCTATAAATCCTGTATTTTTAAATAATCAATTAAATATATATTACAAAATTTTTATAATTTTCGAAGAATTTAATTATTAAGGTTTTTTAAAAATCTAGGTTTTTAAATTGTTTAATGAAATTCATTTAATATTGAAATTTTCCAAAACTTTAAATGAAAATATTTTCAAGTTCTTCTACTTATAAAAATTGTAATTGCAACTCTTTTAAAATTGAATTAATTTTGAAATATTTAAGTATAATTAGATTTCAAAAATAAATTTGTCAGGATTTCGATCAAAATTTCCTGACTTTTCCAGGTTTTTTCAATTTTTATAAAATTCCCTGACATTGTCAAGTTTTCCAGGTTTCCAGGTTAAGTGACAACACTGATAAATTATTTTTTAATTTGATCAAATATTTTTTGAGTCACGGAGTTTAAAAATTTTTATTTTTTCGAAAATTGTACTTTTTTAATCTTTTTTTCTTTATTTTTTTACTAATAATAGTAACATTTTGGCAAAGTTTCGAAAAAATTCATTTCTTGACCTGGGCAGTGGAGGAATTTTGCCCCACATATTAAATTAAATTTATAATTAATAAATTATTCTGCAAGACTTAAAATTTAACTGAAATATTTTTTTGCAGGGTAAAAATAAATAAAAATCGAAATTGTTACTCAAATCATAAATAAAAAGGCCATTAAATAACAACACTGAAAATAAGTTTACAATTTTTTCGATTTTTTTCTTTATTTTTTTTTATAATGCACATGTTTCGTGAAAAAATTAAATTCCATATATGAAATTAGTATTTAGAGCTCCAAGTTTCGGTACAAAATTCACTGGGCACTTCCAACGAATTCAGTCGAAAGATATTTTGTTCGAAAAATGAACGTCTCCCTGAAGGATTTTTCTTTTTTTTTCTATCGTTCCCCTTTACTTTTTTCTCTTTCACCCACCCAACTTTTTATTCTTTATTATTTTTTGTTTCTTTCTTTCAAGTTTTCATTTCTTTTAGTACTTAGTCTCAAGTATCGGTATCGGTGGAAATTAATTAAATTATTTAATCGACCTAATTGACAATCGCGATCTTCACGTGAGTGTTGTTAATTATTTTTCTGCAATGTATATTATTATTCACCTTTACAAAAAAAAAAAAAATTTTTTTCTTTTTTGTAAGCTGAGATGTGTAAAATTTCATTTCATATTTTTTTTTTTACTTTTTTTTTATTTTTTATTCTCTAACTCCATATCTTGTTTCTTTCTCTTCATCTCTCTCTCATGAGAATATTGGAAAGAAGCCGGAAGAGAAAATGTCGAGATGATAAAGTATCTTTTCTGTGATCTACTATTGCCAAAGAAAGGACAGAGAGACATCCGGTTTATAAAAATAATAGATTTTCACAGAAAAGTTCATTTTACAAAACTTATTTCTCTCCGGCATTCAAGGTTCCGATGGTTGTTGTTGTTTTTTTTTATCGGAAAAAAATCACGAAAAGATTTGAAGTTTTTTTTTCAAAAAGATGGTGCGTGCTTTGATAGTTTTACTGTTTTTTTTCTATTATATTTAAATTATTTTTTTGCAAACACCACGCGTTGACTTCGACACACTGGCTAACTAATGCGGCAAAGGAACGATTTCTTTTTTTTATTTTGAAAATCCCCAAAATTACGTTTTCGCGGGGATTCTATGGTAATTAGCCAATTTCTCCCCTGAGATTATTGATTATTTCCCCTTCTTTAAAAAGGTCTAGATTTCAGTCGACATATGCATTGTATACTTTTACGCAATTACTTTCCCTTCTTGCTTGTAAATTTCCACGTTTTTTTTTTCTTCCTATCGGAAATTCTCTCACGAGATCTGCGCTCTATTATAATCAGCTACAATGCTCCGTAGTGGTTACATTAGTGTAATATAAAAAAAAATCAGCATAACGATTATATTCTTCCGAGGTATTTTTTGACCATACTTTTTTTTTAAATCTCAACCTAATTTTTCAATTGTCTTGCAATTTTTTTTCATCTAAAGTGAATTAACTTTAAAATTTATTGGTCATTTTACATATTTCATCTCGGATGATCATGTTAAGGATATCACGAGATGTTCTGCTTTAAAATGCAATCAAATTTTTATTTTTACTTCAAGTAAATTCCTCGCAAATTTTCAATTATCGAAAAAATGTATTTACTTGCAAAAATTATTTTTACATGACATTTTTTTGTAAAAAAAATTCATACACGTGAATTTTGTTCATTAAAAAATTGAAGTGAAAATTGGATTACATTTTTTTTTAAAAACAAAGCATCTCGATAAATCGCAAAAAAGTATTTCGTAACCACACGTTTTTTTTCGCCTTTCTAAGATAGTATATCGCTGATACAAGTCTCATTGATTACTTTCACATACAATGATATTATGCACATCACAAGGGCTCAACACGAGGTATGTGTCTCATTTTTTTTTCCGATTAAACAAACGCAAAAGTTTGTATTTTTTTTGTCAAACAAATGCGATTTTTTTCTTTCAAAAATTTGGAAAATTTTTCAAGCGAGGATATGAATTAAAAAAAAATCAAAGTAATGTAAAATTTTGAATCATTCCAAATAGTCTTGTGTAGAAAGAAAAATTGTAAATTTTATTTCCTGAGGTTTGTGCTACAAACTAAAATTTAAAAAAGAGCATCATGCAAAGTTTTGTAAATATTGTAAATATATGTGTACATATGTATATATAATATACATACGTTTCTCTCTCTCTCTCATTTCTCTCTCTCTCCTCTCATGACAAAACACAAATGCATTTTGTCACTCGAGTATTATTAAATGAACTAAACAAGAATCACCGAAAAAATATTTAATTACAAACTTACTCGAAATATTTTTGCGAATTGACAAAATATTTTTTCCAAATAATTATTTAACAATTTTCTCGGAGTTTCAAGTCTAGTACTGATTGTTTTTTTTTTTTTTTTGTATTGTCAAAAATAAAATGACAAAATCCAATCAATTATAATTGTTCAAAAATACAATTTTTTTGTTTTCGCCCATTTTTTTTTTCATATTAGAAAAAAAATCGAAGGACATATTTTTCAATGTCGTACAAACAGATTATTTCATTGTGACGACAAAAAAATTGATTATCTCAAGAATTTTAAATTCAATTTTCAATGTTGTAAAATAATTAAGAGCACACTGTAGGTGTAAAATTCGATAAATTCACAAAAAAAAGCGTATTAAAAGCCTAAATATTAGTTCCATTAGATTCAATTTTGATAATATCAATTCTATGAGAAAAAATAATTATATAAAGTAGAAATACACAACTTTTCGATGGAATTCTAATCAAACATATTTTTTTTTTTTATAAATAACTTAAGAAATACATGATGGGTGAAAAACAATTTTGAATTAATAAGAATAATTTTCATTTTTACCTACACTTCAAGATGTTCGCTATTTCATTTCAAAATTAATTTGCCTCCACATTTTTATTATTGAAACACATTTACTTCTATCTTCAACTTTAGTTGTTTCCTCGATCAACAATAATTTACACGTCACGATTTTATTTTTTTGATATGAGACCAGCAAAAAAAAAACAAAAATCATAACGTCTTCATTCATTCATTATTGGCTTTTCTTCTTTTCTTTTCTTTCACAAGTAAACAATATATATTTAATTGGATCGTGATAAACAGAACCTTGAGTTGAGCCTTGATAGATTATTTTCCAAGGTGGTTACTTAGCGTTATTAGGTTATTTAAACGTAAAAAAAGGAAAGATAAAGCATTTCACAAAAACCATCAGTAGGGTTTTCTCTATCGCAATAACTTTGTTCCGATTTTCACCACTATCCGTTAAACCTTCAAATGTGTTGACATGCCGCACAATTTTGATTAACTTTCGTGGGGAGAGTGTGAAGTAGCGTTTGCTGGTACTTCATTTCCTTTCTTTTATTCTTTCTTCATCTTTTTCTTCTTCTTTTTTTTTTTTGATTTTTTTAATAATTGTTATAGAATTTGTTGTTGCTGCTTTGTTGCTGTTGCTGCTGTTGTTGCAGATATTACGCTGCTGATGTTTTGCTTTTGTTACGGTGTATAACGGGTATTTGGTGTTATAAAAGAGTGTTTACATCGTAGTGGTACCAATTGATGGTTAAGCGGTGCTTTCAGTAGTGGTATTCTGTAGAGGTTGACTCTCCTATGACAAAGAAGGAGAGAAAAAACAAATAATTATTTTTCTTAAATAATATAAAATCGGAAAAATTCATGTTTATGTATTCAAGAAAGTCTATTTTGCACAAAAAAAAGAGTATTTAAAAAGAATGTTTTTAAATAATCTCTTTCTTTTTCATTCGCATGGTAAAAGTAAATCTATAACTAGCTTTTTAAAATGAAAGCATGCACTTGAAATGAAGAAAAAGCTGAGTCGCAATTGCAGTGAAAGCGCAAAACGAAGATGAAAAGTATTTAGAAAAAATTGTATACTAAATGTAAGTATGAAACAAGTGCAAAATAAATCTATTTTACCTGAAGAGCGGAATTATTGATTGGTGCATCTTTAGAAGCATCCGACATTTTCTCCAACTGAAAAGAGTAAAAAAAAAAAAAAAAGATACGTGCAAAGTGTGCGTGCTTAAGCCAAGGTGGTAGCAAAATTTAATTTCAAAAATTTCAATTTCCCTGACTGACAATTTTTGGAATTAATTATTAATTATAGCTATTATGCAATTTTTTTTTCCTTTTAATTTATTTAAAATATTCGAAAATTGTTTATTGTTTGAAAATTATGACTAATAGGAAATATAACCATTTTGTGCATAATTTTTATTTCTCAATAACAATTATTGTTCACAAATTTATTCTCCTCTTTGGGGAAAAAAAACATGACATATTCTCGTTTCTTAATATTTTTTAGAAAATTCTCAATTTTCACAAGGAAATAATTTTCATCATTTCTATTTCTTAAGTACAATTTGCTTTCATAAAATTAAAAGTTTTTTTTTAAAGTAAAGGAAAAAAATATTTAGAAATTTTATTCATCAGTTGCAAATTTCAATTAAAAATGAAATTCAAAATTTTTTAATTTTTAGAAAATAAAGTAAAAAGTTTTAATTAAAAGCATGTTTTGTTACATTTTTTTACGAATTTCTTTAATCGAAAAATCATTCGAAAACATCAATAACTTCTTTTTTAAAAATAATATTTAATTATTATTTTTCCACAGAAATTAAGATTTTTCAAAACATTTAAGTTCAAACCTTTTTTTAAAATAATTATTTTATATTAGAATATTGTTACTGTAACTTTCTTAAAAATTATTTTCATCATTTCAAATTAATTATTATTTTCCAGAATTTTTAACTGAAATTCTTCTATAAATCAACTTTTATAAAATATTTTTTTAAAAAGTTCATTGAGAGTTTGCAATTTTTTTTATTTTGTTTATGAAAATAATTAAATGTTAAAGGTCAAGTTTATTATTTCTTTTTAAGTCATTAAATTCTTTTAGGAAATTTATTAAAATAGTAGATAAAAAAAAATACAAATTCAAAAAAATAAATAAATTGATAAATTGAAGTTCAAAAGTGTCACTTTAAAAAAATTACTCATATGTAACTTAAGTTTCAAATTTAAGAAATTATTTCATGTGTAGAATACCAAGATTTATCTCTAAAGTTCTAAACGTTAAAATAATCGAAATTTATTTATTTTTTCAAATTTTATAATTAATATTGAATCACGTATCTATTAAAAATTAATCTATTAAATTACAGAATGTTTAATTTATGTTCTTGATTTTTATTTCACGTGTAATTTATGAAAATCTTTCCATTGAAAAATATTCCATAAATTTGGAGATTCGTATATTCAGAAATTTTTGAACATGCAAATAACTTAAAAGCTTGCAGACTAAAGTCTATCAAATAAAATAAAGTAAAATAAAAATAATCTATATAAATGTAGTCTAGATAATGCTAAAAGTTTTACTGAGAAGGAAAGTAGAGAAGCAAGAAAGATTTAGAAGGCAAGAGTGAAATAAACTCAGTATACCGATTCCCCAGCAACTTGGATCGTGTTCCTAAAGTTGTGGGATCACTAAATTCGAGCACGAGCAACTTTCTTCAAATAAAGATAACTACACTAAGAACATTCACAAAACAAATAAGCAAACAAACTACTAAAAACTAAGAGAGAAGATAGTACACGTACAGTTTCACTGTATAGAATTAAATTCTACGTTTAGAATTGCTGACGAATTTTTAATTACTTTTATGGTCAGATCTTTAAGTGATAGTAAGTTTCAAAAGAAAATCAACGTGACTTTTAGGTAATTAATTGTTAACTAACACGTTATGAATTTGTTTATTTTAATTTTTCTCCACGAAGAGTTTGAATTTTCTTTTATAGTGATTTTATAGTGTTTTTATTAGTGTTTTTTTTAAATTTAAGGTAGAATAAAGCGATTCGCGATTAAGTAATACCTGAATTAATTGATCGCCAGTTTCATTAAGAACCTTGACTGTAATTGGATGATGAGTATCAATATTATTATTCTCAGGGGGTTGGACATTTTCTTTATTTGCAGTTCGTCTATTAGTGTTATTACGAGCCTGACGGGGAACGCTTCTTCTATGCCGAGGATGTTCAATTCTCTGAGTAAACTCATTTTCACCCCCCTCACCAGGACATTCTTCCTCCTCACTCACCTTAATCGGGTCGAAAATTTCAGTCACAAATTTCTTAACACTTTTTAATCGTCTATTTAAAACTATAACTGATAATTATTGTCCCTATTCTCATTCAGTATTAATTATTTATTTCTACTTCCCCATTCGATATCTAAACTTAATTAACGTCCTTTACTAAATTCTAATGAGAAGAAGTGTATAAATTATTATTTTACAATTATAAAGAATAGTTACAAATTACAGGCCTCGGATCGACTTTAACGAGCAACAAAAGTCGCTTTAGTCGATTAAAAAAAGAGAAAAAAAAGTCGTTAAGTGTTGTCACAAAAATTCAATTTAATCAAAACTTGTATAATTTTGCTAAATAAATGTTTAAATACTACTTATTTCTTTATTCACAGCAAATAAAATTTAAAAAATTACAACTTGTGAAATTTAATAAATTCTAAAAATTAAAACTATATCCATTCCAAAAAATCAATTATTTTCTACAATTTTGAACTAAACTTCATCTCTAAATCAATTATCTATATGAATTTTTAATAATTTTTTGCAATTTCTTTGAAAATTCAATTATTTAAAAACAAAAAATCCAATTTCTTATAATAATTCAAATCATACGTTTTTCTTTTAAAAGACATTAATTTAAAGTAGAATATTTTCGAAAATTTTAATAAAAAACTTCGTAAAATTAACTTCTTCAAAATATTTCTAAATAATTTTTTGAAATACAAAAAGTTTTTGAATTAAGTATAAAATTAAAAAATGTCTGAAAAATTTAAATTTGATAAAATCTTTTAAAAACAAACTGAGTTTTTTTCAAAATATAAAAAAATTCATCAAATTTCTCCAAGAATATTAATTATAAATGTTTTTTGAAAAATTGTAAAATATTAAATTTAAAAAAATTGTAATTCACTTTATTCGAAGGTAACCGAATCTTAGAAAAATTATGATAAAACAATTCTGAGAATTAGTTTTTTTATAAATATAGTAATATAGTTTTTCAAATATGATTGTAGAATTTTTGTGCAATTTAAAACAAAATTTTGTTGAAGAAATTTAATTGAAAATTTTGAATGTATGATTATTTTCTCCAAAATATTAAAAATAATTCTGAAAAATAAAAATTTTATTCTTTTGTATATAAATTTGAATTTTTTCGAAAATATTGAAAATTTTGAATATTTACGAGAATTTAATATTATTTACGAAATTTTCAATTAAAATTCTTGAAAAGTTAATTTTCAAAAATTGTAACAAAATATTTTAAAAGATGATTTAGTTTGAATAAAATTTTTCTAGAATTCTAATTATTTAAAATCTTTATAATTATAATATTTTAAACATAAGTAAATAATAATTTTAATTGAAAATTTAGAAAATAATTTTTTCAATTTCTTTAAAATAATCTTGTCTTTTTCTAATTTTAATTGGAAATTTTCTTTTTCAAGTTTATTACAATTCTATTGATAACAATTAAATTTCTGCAAAGAATTTTACTATTTGTAATAAATAATTGAAATCCTTTCAAAGGATGATATTATTCATAAAAATAATTTAATTCCTGTGAAGAATTTTATTACAATTTTTTAAAAAAGCAGTGTCAATTAATTATTTACTTAATAAGTAATAAACATTAAATTTGCTTAAGAAATGATAAACATAATTTATTTGAACATTCAAAAAATTGAAATTTTAAAATTTTAAGAGAAGTTCAATAATTATAATTATTGAATAATAATAGAATTGTATAATTTTTAGAAGAAAAAAATTGATTTAAAACTTAAAGAGGGACTTTATATTTTAGAAATAAAATTATAATTACGGTCACTAACTTTCCTTGATTATTTTCGAAAAATTTAAATTAAAAGTCTTTCAAACAATTAAATTATTCTTTAAAAAAATGTAAAGAAATTTCAATTATTTCAAACATTTTCAATTATTTGTTTAGAAAAATTAAATTATCTTGAAACAATGAAATTAAAAAATTTCAACAATATTATTTTTCAGAATTTAAAAAAAAATTGCGAGAATTCAATTTTATTAAACAATTTTAAGTGCGTTAATTTTTTCAACTAACAAAAATTAATAAAAATTATAATTATTAATCTTCGCACTAAGAAACATGAATTCATTAAAATGTGACTATACAATCCAATTATTAATTAATGATTAAGTTAAAATACTTTGAAAATTTTATTTCTAAAAAAGTTTCTAAAGAAATTCTTTATCAAATTCAATTACATATTTTCAGTCAAATTTCACAATATTTCTATTAACTCCATAATTTTTAACAATTTATTTACATAATCTGTTTGAATTAGTGCCTGACTTTTACTATCAAATTAATTATTTTTAACTAATTCAAAGTTAGAGAAAAGAATAAATATGTATAAAAATTGAAATAAAATGTAATGTTTTTAAAAACAAATTAAAATAATAAAACTTATTTTTAATTTTGGTGAAAAAATTCCCGGTTTTGTATAAAATTCCCGAGTAATTCCCGGTTTTCCCCGCTTAAATTAAATTCCCGGATTTCCCAGTTAGTAGACACCCTGATCGAATGAAAAGTAAAAAAAGTCGCAATATTTTAATAAAAGTCGATAAAAGTCGTATTATTTGAAAATAGTCGAAAAAGTAATAATATCCGAGGCCTGAAATTACGATTATTGTAATTAATTAAAAACAATATTTTGTAACTATTAAATGAACTTGGTGTCATATTGTTTCCAGTTTAAAACGTTAAAAGATTTTTAGTCAAAGAAAAGCAGTCATTCACAATGTTTATCATGCCAGATTTCTAATTCGTCCCAAAAATTTCCGTACGCCTTGAAAGTAATACATTTTGTAAATTTCACAAAATTTTAGCGAGGAATGGAAATTCTCGGTGTATGAAGTAGAAGTAAAAAAAAAGCAAAGCCCAAAAAAAAGCACTCGACTTTCTTGTCTATATTAGGTTTTAGAAAATTTGAAATTCAAAAATTGAATTGTTTTTTACCTGTCCATCTTGGCTACGAGGACGTCTAGTGGAACCGCCACCCCTGCCACCGCGGTAATTGCGACGGAAGAAGCGACGAGATAGACCACCTCGTCCGCGTGCTCCGCCTCGGGGTACCACATCTCCAGTTCCCTCACCTCCTTGCTCACCGCCTTCTGTCCCATTTTCACCTTGTTGTTGAGGTGGACCTGAACGACGTCCTCCTCTTTGATAATATCCTTCATAATGACGTCGTGGTCGATAACGACGCACTTGTGGTCCACCTTCACCAGCGTTAGCTTCTCCTTCTTGTTTTCCATCACCTAAAAATCAAATTTTACTTTTAACTATAGAAAATAATTTTTCTTAATTGTAATTTCTTTGAAAACTAATATTACAATAAAAGAAAGACTTGTTAATTGAATTTATTTAATAAATTGAAAATAATCTACTAACCAGACGCTTGACCTTCCTGTCCTTCACGTGGTCTTCGTTGAGGTCTGGCGTTCGCGCGTCTAGGATAGAACCATTGGCGATATCCACGGCGTTTGTCAGCGGCGTAGGGCGATCCCTTAACTGCTTCCCCTTCGGGTCCAGTGACATTAGCCGCCTCATTTCCTTTCTCGCCAATCACCACGTCGAATTCGACGACTTCTCCATCACCCACACTACGTACGACCTTTTTCGGGTTGTTTTTAACAATCGCCGACTGTAATTCAACGAGAAAAATATATTAGCTACAACTTTTCAAAAAAAAAAACAAACAAACAAACAAACCTCAAATATAATAAATTATTAATTGGAGATTTTTCACCCCATTCATAGAGAGAATGGGTAGATTTTTTCCCGATTTTTTGCTCAACAAATTTAAATTTAAATTTGATTTAAAACATAAATAGATCTTTAAATTTTTTGAAAATAATGTTGTACGAAAAATTTGTACGTCTCGTAATTTTAACCAAAGCCATGAAAAAACGACGACGAGGTCCAATGGGTCGAGACGAATTTCTCTGCCATTTCAATTTATTTAAATAGTCAATTTTGTTTTCATCAAAAACTAACTATCTGGTAATGAATGGCTTTAAATTATTATATTAATTAGTCAAAAACATAATCCTAATTTTTCTCTCAACAAATTCAAATTTAATTTTGATTTCAAACATAAATAAATCTTTAAATTTTTTGAAAATATTTTTTTTTTAACATAACTCGGATCGACTTGAACGAGTAAAAAAAGTCGCTTTAGTCGATTAAAAATAGAAAAAAAGTCGAAAATCGTTTATTTAATTCAGTATTATCACAAAAATTCAATTTAATCGAAACTTGTATAATTTTGCCAAATAAATATTTAAATACTACTTATTTCTTTATTCACAGGAAAGAAAAATTTAAAAGATTACAACTTTTGAAATTTAATAATTTTAAAAAATTAAAAACATAACCCTTCCAAAAATTTAATTATTTTCTACAATTTTTAACTAAACTTCATCTCTAAATCAAATATCTACATGAATTTTCAATCATTTTTTGGAATTTCTTCGAAAATTTAATTATTTCAATGCAAAAAATACAATTTTTTATAATTTAAACCTTACATTTTTCTTTTTAATAATATTTATTAAGGTAAAATATTTTCAAAAATGTTAATAAGAAAATTCGTGGAATGAACTGTTTCAAAATAAATAAATAATACTCATATTTTCTATATATGAGTTTTTGAATCATACAATAGTTTTACAATTAAATTGAATTAAAAAATGACCAAACAATTAAAAACTTAAAATTAAAACTTGGTAAAATTTTTTAAAAAATATTTTAAATTTAGTAAAATGTTTGAAATATAATTCAAAATTTTGACAAAATCTTTTAAAAATAATTGATTTTTTAAAAAATATAAAAAAATTAATCGGAGTTTCCGAAGAATTTTAATTATAAACGATTTATGTAAAATTCAAAAATAATAAATTTTTTAAAATTTAAATTCACTTTATACGAGGGTAATTGAATCTTTAAAAATTATAATAAAACAATTTTAAGAAACAGTATTTTATAATTACTTTAAAAGTTAATTTTAAAGAATTGAAATAAAATACTTGAAAAGATGATTTAGGTTTTAATTAAATTTTACAGAATTTCAATTATTCTAAATTTTTTTTATTGTAATCTTTTAAAAGTTTAATTAGAAAACTTATTCAAAAATAAAATTTCCAAAGATTTTTCTATAGTTATGCTTTTCACGCTTTAAAATCGTAATGAGATGCATTTTATTCTAAAAATAGGGTATTTTGTCGCGAAATTTGCAAGAAAAGTCGAAAAAGTCGCAATATTTTAATAAATGTCGATGAAAGTCGCATTATTTGAAAATAGTCGAAAAAGTCAGAATATCCGAGGCCTATCTTAGTAATTTTAATTGAAAATTAGGAAAATAATTGAATTAAACAAAGATTTTTTTTAATTTCTTAAAAGTAATCTTGGCTCGTTTGTAATTATAATTGAAAATTTGGTTTTTCAATTTTATTAAAATTATATTGATAATAATTGAATTTCTGCAAAGAATTTTACTATTTATAAAAAATAATTGAATCCTTCCGAAGAATGCTATTATTTATGAAAATAATTAAATTCTTGGAAGGAATTTTATTCAAACTTTTAAAAATAATAAGCAGTAATAATTAATTATTTACTTAATAAGTAATAAGCATTTAATTTGCTGAAGAAATAAATATAATTTATTTGAACATTTAAAAATTGAAATTTAAAAATTTTAAGAGATGTTCAATAATTATAATTATTGAATAATAAAATAGAATTGTATAATTTTTAGAAGCAAAAATTGATTTAAAACTTTAAGAGAGACTACATTTTAAAAATAAAATTATAATTACGGTCACTAACTTCCCTTAATTATTTTCGAAAAATTTAAATAAAGTTCTTTAAAAGAATTCAATATTATTTTCCAAAAAAATGTAAAAAAATGTCAATTATTTGTTTAGAAAAATTCAATTATCTTAAAAAATAGAATCGAAAAATTTCAACAAACTTATTTTTCGGAATTAAGGAAAATAAATTTGCAAAAATTAAATTTTATTAAACAATTTTAAGAGTGTATATTTTTTCAACTAACTAAAATTAATAATTAACAAAATTAATAAAAATTTTAATTAGTAATCTTCGCCCTTAGAAACATGAATACATTAGAATGTGACTCTTTATAAAATCCAATTAATAATTAATTATTAAATTAAAATACTTTGAAAAACGTAAGGAAACTCACCTGATGAACAAATACATCCTCCTTGGTGTCATTTCTGAAAACAAACAAATAATAATTGTTAATATCTTTTAAACTTAATTTAGTAATTTGCAAATAAGTAATATCCTGATTTATTAATATGTAAGTGAAATTTACAACGTTATTATGATCAATGAATGGGAGAAAAATTACTCAATTTTTTCTGTTTCAAGTTACGTTGATCAAAATTGCAAAAAAAAAACTTTTTGGCAAAATATTTACCAAAAGCTAGAAAAATAAAAATTTTAACATTTTAAAAACATTTAACATTTATAACATGTTTTTTTAAAACATTTTCATTAAAAAAAAAACTTTACAAAAAATTATTGAACAATAAATAAATCTTCATAGTCCATTTTAAGAGAATTACATTTAAACTTAAAATTGTTTTAATTCACAACAAAGAAATATTATTCTTATTTCAACGCCACAAACGTACACATATTTTACTTAATTGAATTAACTCTTAACTGAATCATACTGAATTAATGCTTATTCTTTCTTCCGTATTCTCACCACGAGTAAGACTATTATCTGTGGCTTTTGAAACTCTACTAGTGCAAAAATTTCCCCATTATTTAAATGAGTCTTAAAATCTCCATTTCCGCCGAAAATCGGAATATGTGTAGATTATGATTGATAATGCCATGATTTCAACTATACGCTAAGAGCTTTTTAAAGTCCTCAATTCACATCAAATTGTCCTATTCGCGTATATTCCACCCTCATAAAAGATTCGATTTTCCATTCTCTCCGAGAAACAAACAAAAAAAAAGTTTTATAGATGAATATTGTTAACGTTCGAATAAATATAAGATAAAATGCGAGTCAATTTTTACGAATTTACAAAGTAATATTCTTGAGACGAGATGATAATTGGAATGTTTTTTTTTTCGAAGGTCTGGATTTATTTTTACCATTCGAAATATTTTGGGAAGAGCAAATACATTAGAGTATTTTTCTTTTTGAGAAAAAAGAAAGATCATTGATACAACTTGCAATTTTCATCGAGGAAATTGGAAAATTAAGTAAATCTGAAAATACATTTGATATATTTGAATGGAAAGGGGGGAAAAAGTTTTGCCATTTCATTGTAGGTGAGAATGCGTGTGTACATCACTGAACATCAGCGATTTTCCCTTCCCTCCAATCTACTTTATAGATTCGTCGAGATGTACAGATATAGCTGGAGCTTGTGAAGCTGCAGAGCAAAGCATGGAGTTGAAAGGTCATTGAACCAGTGCGCGTCCTCTCCCGGAACAGATAGAAAAGCACACATACAAACCAAACTCACACAAAACATATAGTAGCTACTATGAGGGGTTCCTACTCTCTTCGTCTCTCTCTCTCTCTCTTTCTTCCATTCTCCCTCAAAAATCCAAGCAGCACACCATAAAGAAATGTCTCTTGCTCTCACGATTCAAAAGCTATCAACTATACGATTTTCGTCTTCCATTCAATTCCCGACTTCTTACATGGACTATTTTTCCAAAAGACTCTCTTTCTTTATCAGTTCTCAACTTTTTCGCACCAACGAATTTACCATGAAACCAATAAGAACATCTGACCATTTCACCTTTCTTTCAACGTCACTGTGAAAATGTACCCCCTGCTTCCAACATAAGAAAAAAATATTAGTTGAAAATTTTATTATTAAAATTTGACTTAGCTTAGCTTGAATTTGACCTTTGACGCTAATTAAAAATGGTTATTATTAAAGTATTTTTCAAAAGCTACGGTAAATTTAGAATCTTACTCATTATGCAATTATTTGTTATTAGTGTTTTTTAGTCTGTTCGTCTCGTAATTTTAACCAAAGCCATGAAAAAAACGACGAGGTCCAATGGGTCGAGACGAATTTTTCTCTGCCATTTCAATTTATTTGAATAGTCAATTTCGTTTTCATCAAAAACTAACTATCTGGTAATGAATGGCTTTAAATTATCAAATTTAGTCAAAAACAAAAAAACTAATAAATTAACTTATAGGGGGAAAAAAAATATTTCCGAAAAACAAGATGAATTTTGTAGAAGAAAATTACGCTGATAACAAACACATTGCATAAGAGTGTGGAAGACAGGGCGTTCTTAATAATTGTTGGCGCAAATTAAAAGGTTTCCCATTGCTGGGTTATTTCAGATCTCTACCCTAAGGCTTCCCCTCTTTTGTGGACTCACGATTTTATCACTTAGTTTCTACATTCAAGCGCCTTTGTATGAAAGCGAGTATTTGAATACTGAAATAGTCCAATTCTCTCCTGATTTTAGCAAACAAAATTAAGAAACTTTCCACTATTTTTCTTTTTCCGACAAATTACTCCATTAAACGAAAGAAGAATAAATGTCTAAATTGGATGATGAATCGAACGAAAATGCTAAAAACAAATTACGCTTCTTAAAATAAACCCAAATCATAAGTTTTCAAGTTTTGAACGTTCAAATCAACGAAATATTTTTTATTGAACATATTTCAATAAACTACAAATCATAAAAAAATTTAACGATTACAAACTCAGTAATTAATTTTTTTTAACAGTGACACAAAATAAGTGAAATAAAAATTTAATTTTTAGAAGAAATAAATAAATTTCGATCATTTGAACGTTCAGAACTTTATGATCTTAATTTTTCACTTAATTATTTCTTGCATTATGAATAAAGTTGGCCCAATTTTAAAAAACATTCTTTAAAATTCCCAGTAATTTGAATTTAAAAGGACAATTACAGAACTTGTGTTTTATTTTTGCAAAAAAAAAAAAAGACATCCGAGTTTTATATGAAAGTTGATAAATAAAATGCCAATAAAAATGATAAAAACTAAATCTATTAGAAATTTATGAGAACTCGTAAAAAAAATTACATATATAGGGTAGAAAAAAAAGGATGACAAATATATGACTTGAAATAGCCAAGCTGGCGTTTTATCAAATAAAACTATAACCGATATTTATGAATTTTCTATCGATGTGAACAAGTGTGCACAAGTAGACAGAAGTGCAATTTACATCGGTCGACATCTGTAAAATACTTTCTCTCTAAAAGTCAAGATCAATAATCAAAAATGATCTCTTTATACACATCGATGCCACATTTAAGAAAAGTAAATAAAATAAAAAGAAAAAAATTAAAATTAAAATAGAATTTTCAAAATAATTTTTACTTTCAAGAAAGGCAAATAAAATAAACAGAAAAAAAATTAAAATTAAAATATAATTTTCAAAATAATTTTTACTTTCAAGAAAAGTAAATGAAATAAAAAGAAAAAAAATTAAAATTAAAATAGAATTTACAAATAATAAAATTTCTTTTGAAAAAATAACATTTAAATTTTTCTTTTTATTGAACCTGAAAGAAATGTAATAATGATTTGTAACATATCGGTGAAGATAGGAAAATTTCCAAATCATGACAATTAAAATTATTGTACGTATTGGCTTGGAAATATCGCATTCAATGTAGAAGGCCTTTTGGCAAAATGCCAAATTACTGTTTCTACAAAGACAAATTTAGAAGTAGCATAGAAGGAAAATTAAATTCTATTATCGCTACTTCCAAAGTTCATGAATAATAATAATAACAATAAATTACATTTTCTCAAAGCAAAATATTCGAGTGATAAAGTGCCCGGAATATTGAAAGAAAAATAACAATTTATATTTTCTGCAACACAATTTAATAGAAATTAAACTCACCTGTTGATGAACCCGTAACCGCTCTTCACGTTGAACCATTTTACAGTCCCTGTGACTTTGGTAGCTAAAATATTAAAAAAAACACTCATTAGCCTTCATTGTTTATTACTTAAAATAAAAAAATTTGATTAATTTGTCAAAATAAGTACCAAAAAAATAAAATAAAATTACGATTCATAAAATAAAATTACAATTAATAAAATAAAATTACATTTGCCAACAAAAATTTTTTATTACCTAGGTTAAAATTTCCAATAACAAGAAAATTCGGAAAATGCATTGTTAAAATCCGTATTTCTCCATTAGAATCAAATTTCTCAAAAAGAGAAAACAAAAAAAATCAAAAAGCTTTTGTAAATATATCGGGTTTAAAAAAAAAGAAAGAAGTGAAATAATCCCTAAGGCAGAAAACGAAATATAATTTTTTTATAGCCACTGAAAGCATTTTACAGATAGATATGTTTTTAACATATCGATAACATTTTATCAGACTTCGGACATAAAAAAAAAATACAACTACAAAAAAATGAGAACGTGAGCAGAAAAATTAGAACAATATTCAATATTTTCAAAAGTTAATTCTAATTTAGAATTAGAATATAAAATTTTTTTTTTGAGAGAGAAAAAAAAGGGGGTGGAATTTATTAAAACATTTTGTTTGAGAAAGTGACATAGTTCTAAGCATTGCATGCATTAGAAGAGGGCGTGTTGTTAAAAAATGTTAAGGCGGAGATTGTGCAAGTAACAAGTTCTCAGAAATAGAAAGATTGATGTATTTAATGCTATAAATGTACGTGTGATCAAAAATTTCATTAAACTATCCTTTATTATAAATACTATTTAAAAAAAAATTAACTTTCAGAAACTCTGGAATTAGCCATTTGAAAAATTATGTTAAAAGAAAATTTTTATTGAATGTTTTCATTAACAGATCAATGAAAAGTTACGTGAATGTGGTCAAGGTTATCCTCACTATAAACTAGAAGAAAGAATAATTTTGCAACTTTTTCTTTAATATTCTATTTTTGCTAATAGGAATAAAAGTAAAATTAAAAAAAAAATTGAGTGAATTTTTCTTTTGTGTAAATATTTAAAATAACAAGTGTAACAAATTTAATCGTCAATTAAAAAAAACACTATGTCGTATTTAATATTAATTGAACTTGTTTTGCTTCATCATTGTCCTGAAACATGAGACTAAAATTAAATAGAAGAAATGCAGCCCATGTGGAAATGAAAACATTACAAAATGACGCCTGAAAAGTTGTAAACATTTTCATATAAAGCTCCCGAATTATTTACAAGCAAAACAAAATTAATTACACCAAAAAGAATATTTAATAATAAACAAAAGAGGCAAAAAAAATTGAAATTCGCTATTTTAAAAAGTTCATTTCTTATAACACTATGAATATTCTTACGCATTCACCGTTGCATATGACCCTTTATTATCCAGGTCATAAAGTTTCAGAATCGATTTTCCTTACAAAAGAAAGCAATTTAATTTAATTGTTTAAAATTTAAAAAGAAAAAATAGAATTGATTTTAATTTCAAGTCATCACTTGTCATTCGTTTTCTGATTAGAAAGAAACAAAAATTATGTCCAGCAACATTTAATGTAACCAATTATACAAACGAAAAATAATTTCCTAGTTACAAATTATGTAAAAAAAAATTTAATTAAGCATAAAATTGAATATCGATAAGTTTGACGAAATTCGCGTTATAAAAATTTGTAAACAATTTATAGCAATTATAAAGTTATTAAAATTTTAATTTAATTTACTATTTATAAGGCAATATCCCCAAGGCGTAAAAAGCGTTCAAGAATAAAATAGACATTACATAACACATCTTCTCCCAAGAAACAAAGATACTCATTTACAAGACATGCATATAAATAAAGCCAGTTTAATTTCTCAAGGGAAAAAAAACAAATGCTACAATGTTTAAAAATGTTAATAAACTTTTTTTTAATTAGAAAAAAGAAGATGTCAAACATTCTTTTTCACAACATTATTCAACTAGCTTTAGGGTTATGGATTCCTCGAGGTAGCTTGATGCCATAAAAGGCGTCGAGTCTTATCTAAAAATCTGGAAATCGATCTCTCAATTTCAAATCCACCGAAACAAATTCACATTTTGCTGCGCGCGAGAAAAAAAGAAATAAAAGAAAAACTGTAATTTGAAAAATGTCACTTACTAATGAAACTTTTGACTGTTTGATCATAAACGATGATTTTAGAAAAACGTTCAGTTCATCATAATTTTGAGCCGGCCACATGGTCTCGAGTGCAGCGGACGCGGGCGCCATTACGCGGAAACGCGGTTCTACCTCGAGGGCCGACGTTGTCGATGATTTTTCTCCCGACGGGAGGGGGGGATTGTGTGAATATTTATAGCAGGAAAAAAGTAATTATGCGAATTTTTATTCTTACCAATGATTGTTTTTTTTTGCACAGCCGCGGGTTGTTCGGGCTGTTTTTCCGGGTCAGCCATGGTGGTGATGTTAAGATGTTAGACACGCCGCTGCCGTACCTAGATGTTACCGTCCTTCTGGTAGTACTGATGGTTTCCTTCTAACGATCTCAAGATGGCCGCAGCACTAGGCGACCGGCCAAACATCATTCCCTTGTAACTATTTCTCTTATTGGTTATATTCACGCACCTAGAAATTTACAAGCGCCCGTCTTCACACCGTTCACACTCTATTAACCCAAATAAACAAGTTCTAAGTCAAGAACTGTGTTATTAATTAATACATTACATAACATTTGTTACAATATTTTTCAGAATTTTTTATCCAAAAAACAAAAAGGAATTTTACAGCGGGAAATGTTTGATAAACCGGAAAAGACATGTTTGTTCCTGTCAATTAAGAACCGACCAATCAGAGTACATATTTAGACTAGTTATTTCCAGTGTCTCCAACTTATCACCAGAAAAAACTAACCTTCATTTACATGTTTTCTAGTAATTTTCTAATTGTTTCCAATTTTCCGCATTTGACAAATTGATAAATATTACTCCAAAAAATTGATTCGTATACATTTTATGTTAATGAAACTAGAGTAAATTAATTTTACATTCGTTGATATTGAATAATTTTTGATTCTCTATTACGATATGTGCGTATATTTTTCCGTGTCTTGTGTATTAAATGACGTCAGGGAATTAATATTTTGAAGGTTACATTTTGACGAGATTTTTGACAGGCAACTGGCAAGAATCTGCAAACATCATTTTAGATCACAGTTATCGTGGAGAAGTGTCAGTTTCCTAGAAAGAAATAATTCATCCTGTGATTTAAAGAGTTGGTTAATTTTATGAAAAGTGTGGTACGAATTAAACTTTTGGCAGGTTTAGACCAACTATTTGAAGGCGTGTCATGTTGGCTCATCTCTTATAGTTCTTTATTTATATATATTCTTTATGACAACAATTTAAAGGTTAGAACGACGTGACGATTGTTCATTAAGCTAATAAACGATTTGTAGGAATTGACGAACTTATATTTATAAATAATGGCAGCAGGAACAACATTACAGGTAAAATTGATAAAATCAGAGAAATAATTATTTTCGAGATATTGAGTAGACAACTAATTACTATAGTTAAATTTGCGTTTTTTTTTCTCACACAGAAAGCCATTGATTTAGTCACTAAAGCTACCGAAGAGGATAAAAAGAAGAATTACGAAGAAGCTCTTAGACTATACGAACATGCGGTTGAATATTTCCTTCATTCTCTCAAATGTTGGTATTTATACAAATATAGTAAATTAATGAAAGTCCTTGAAATGCCAAAACAATGATTTCATTCTTTTGGAATTAGATAATGATGATAGTGATGATAATTATTTCCTGTTTTTTTTATAGATGAAGCACAAGGTGACAGAGCAAAGGAGAGCATTAGATCAAAATGTAATCAGTATTTGGACCGAGCTGAGAAATTAAAGGCACATTTGAAGAAGGGAAAGAAGAAACCTGTGAAGGCTGGTGAAGATGATTCTAAAAGTGAAGACAAGAAGAGCGATAGTGGAGATAGTGATACGGACAGCGATCCAGAGAAAAAGAAGCTACAAAGCAAGCTGGAGGGTGCTATAATAATGGAAAAACCAAATATAAAATGGAGCGATGTTGCTGGACTTGATTTAGCTAAAGAAGCATTAAAGGAAGCTGTTATCTTGCCTATTCGATTTCCTCATCTATTCACCGGAAAACGAGTTCCATGGAAGGGAATCTTACTCTTTGGGGTAAATTTTAAAGCAATTTTTTTTCAGTAGTATTTTGTAATAGTACTGAATTTTAATACTGAATTTTAATACTGAAATTTTTACATATTAAAAAAATGGAGGGTATAAAATACATTTGCTTTTCCAGCCTCCAGGTACCGGTAAATCGTATTTAGCAAAAGCAGTAGCAACGGAAGCCGACAATTCGACCTTCTTTTCTGTTTCTTCGTCCGATTTGGTGAGCAAGTGGCTCGGAGAATCTGAGAAACTTGTGAAAAATTTATTTGAATTAGCTCGACATCACAAACCTAGCATCATTTTTATCGATGAAGTGGATTCTTTGTGCTCGTCTCGATCCGATAATGAATCCGAGTCAGCTCGACGAATAAAAACTGAATTTTTAGTACAAATGCAAGGTAAATATGTTAATTTTAATTCTTTATTCTTTATTTCCACAGCCTCACTAGGTTTTCCGAATCAAAAATTCGTGATAAATTATTAAACAAGAATAAAGGGGAACCTTATTGTTTTGCTTATTTTGAAAAACGTTTTTTCAGCAAAAGGATAAGGTCCCCTAAATTTATCCTAGTTTAATAATTTTTCGCTAATTTTTTATTCGGATAACCTGAATTCATTTCTTTTATTTTTAATATTTTAAATAATTTAATTATCATTAATTTTCCATTGGAATTCAGATTTTCAAATTCAAATTTTTTTTCGAAATTAATCAACTTCAAAAAAATTGTTATAAAACATAAAGATAACGATTAATTAACGATCGATTTCCTCATGTTTTATATTAATTAAAGTGTATCTAGTGTTAAAATCTTTATTTTATAATACTATAAAATTAATACTGTTACTGTAACTTCACAACAACTATAATTTTCATATTCTATTATCTAAAATTTTAAATCACATTCATCTTCGAATCAATTTTTATTATACAATTCTACGAAAATTGAATTGTTTAAATACAAAAGTAAATTATTTAAAGAAAGTTTCTTAAAATGTAATTCTTACAAAAATTTTAAATAAAGATATGAATTTTATGAATAATTATATTTCTCAAGGAATTCGATTAAAAGTGTACTAAAAATAATTGAAATTGAGCGATGAGTTTCAGTAATTCTGAAAATAATTGAACTATTGCGAAGAAATTTATAAAAAAAATGGTAAATATTTAAATTCTTGTTAAATTTTTATTGTTTATTAAAATAATTAAATTTTGGTGTATAATTTTATTACAATTGCTTTTAAATATTTGAATTTTTTTGAAAAACTGTAATAGTATAGATGCTGAGAATCTTTGCGTTGACGAACAGCCTGCGAACCTGGAAAACTTGGAAATGTCAGAGAATATTATAAAAATTAAAAAAACTGGAAAAGTCGGGGAATTTTGATCGAAATCCTGGAAAATTTATTTTTGAATCTAATTTTACTTAAATATTTCAAAATTAATTCAATTTTAAAAGAGTTGCAATTACAATTTTTATAAGTAGAAGAACTTGAAAATATTTTCATTTTAAAATTTTGTAAAAATTCAATATTAAATGAATTTCATTAAACAATTTAAAGACCTTAAAAACTGAAATTCTTCTAAAATTATTAAAATTTTTTAATATATATTTAATTAATTATTTTAAAATAATGGATTTATAGAAGAATTTTAGTTACGACACTAAAACAAAATTGAATTTTGAAGCAAATACATATTATTGGAGAAATTAAATTTTTTTTTAGAAAAACTACAATTCTTCTCAGAAATTCAATTATTTTTTATCTTTTTTTATTTATTCTTCAAAGAAATTAATTATTTTCAAAAAGTTCAACGAAATTCTTTTGTGACAATTTAAGTTTTTTCAAAATAATTTTAAGTAAACTCTTCGTAGAAATTTAATTGATTTCAAAAAATTTTTTTAAATCTAATTATTTTCAATGTTTGCTATTTAAATAAAATTTCACGAAACAATTCAATTATTTAAACCGAAATTTTAATAAAATTAGTCTGACGAATTCAATTATTTTCAAACGTAATATAATTCTTCTCAAAAATCCAATTATGTTTGAAAATTTACAAAATTTTTGTCAAACATTAAATTGTCTTTATAAATAATACAATTTTTCTCCGAAATTCAATTATTTTCTCAAATATTAATAATATTCTTGGCAAAATATAAATTATTTTAAATATACAAAATTTTCATCAAATTTCTCGAAAAATGAAATTATTGTTAAATTTCTTTTTTAATTTGTCTCTTGACAATAAATAATAACAAAAAGCTAAATAATTAAATTCTGATAAAATTTGTTATAAAAATTCAATGTTAAAAAAATTCAAATATTTAATAAATTATTTATTTTTATAGTTAAATAATTAATTTCTTGTAGAATGTTCTAATAACTATTGTTTTAAAAAGAAATTTCAGTAAACATTTTCGGTTGTAATTGAATAACATATTCAAAAATATTTATTTATTTAAAAATTCTACTAGAATTCATTTATTTCACTCTATAAAACTAAACGTTTTATAAAATAATTGAACTTTTTTTACAATTAAATTTTCATGAAGAATCAAGAAATTTAAAAATAATAATTGTATTTTTCTAAAACATTTTAATACATTTTTTAAGTAATTGCATTTTTCGAGAAATTTGATAAAAATTTTGTATATTTAAAACTATTAAAATTCTGATAAGAATTTTATTAAAATTATTGAATGTAATTGAATTTCGAAGAAAAATTTTATTATTTATTAAGTTTATTTAAATTTTGACGGGAATTTTTGACAATCTTAAAACATAATTAGATTTTTGTGAAGAATTCTGTTAGTTTTGAAAATAATCGAATTCTTAAGGTTACCAATAATTTTCTTATTAATAATAAACGTAGTTTTAAAAACCTGGAAAAATTCCGTTTTTTAACCTAGATAGCCTGGAAAAGTCAGGAAATTTGAAAAGGGTAGAGCCCTGATAAATCCATTATTTTTAATAATTAATTAAATGTATAAAATTTAACTAATTTTAGAAGAGTTTAAATTATTAAAATTTTTTAAAAATTTCAAATTGAATTTATGTTAATTTATTTACGAAAATTGTAAACGCAACTCGTTTAAAATGAAATTAGTTTAAAAATATTTAAGTAATTCATTAAATAATCTATTTATTTTATAATAGTTTTTCAAGATTTAAGTTATTTAAAAAGAAATTTTTGTCAATAAATGGAAAAATTGAACATTTTGTATTAGAATTGGCAGTAATTTTTTATTATATTAACTATATATTCGAATTCATATTTTATTTTTTTAATACAAATTTTCAATTACAAATTTAAAATTCTATTATTAAGAAAAAAAAGTGAGTGAACAGTCAGCCGCGCGCTAATTGTTTCTAGTTATGTAAAATTTATTTTTAGATTATAACAGTTTCTAAAAGTGAAAAATTGTCTATTCTTCAGGTGTGGGAAATGACAATGATGGTATTCTAGTCCTTGGAGCGACCAACATTCCCTGGGTTTTAGACTCTGCGATTCGAAGAAGATTCGAGAAGAGAATTTACATTCCTCTTCCGGAATTGCAGGCCAGAGCGATAATGTTTAAATTGCATTTGGGAAATACGTCACACTGCTTGAGTGATGAGCACTTTAAACAGCTCGCGGCTGCTACCGAGGGATATTCAGGAGCCGACATAAGCATCATCGTCAGGGACGCTCTAATGCAACCTGTCCGACAAGTGCAGACAGCCACACACTTTAAAAAAGTTCGAGGTCCTTCACCTAAAGATCCGTCCACGATTGTCGATGATCTTCTTACTCCTTGTTCGCCTGGTGATCCTGACGCAATCGAAATGAACTGGATGGACGTGGAGGGCGACAAACTGTACGAGCCTCCAGTCACAATGGTAACAAATTTAATTTAGAATTAAATTATTGAATAAAATTGTTGCATAAAATTATTGAATTAAATTGAATTGAGTTATTAAAGAACTTGAAACATTAAATAATAATATTTGTAATTGACATTTTAGAGAGAAAAACTTTTTTAAACAAAAAACAAATTCTTAAAAATTTCTATAGTTGAAAGTATAGAATATTCAAATTTACAAATATTTTAATTTAGAAACCTTTTCAAAATAAATTATTCAATTATTATCATTTTAAAATAACAGTAAATAATTTATTAAAGAATTGAATGTTTCTTAACATTTAATTCTCATAAAGAATTTTACAAACGAAATTTTTATTAAATAATTGCATTTTTTTGACGAATTTTAATAAAAAATTATTAAATAAAAATTGTTATGAATTATTACATTTTCCGAGGAATTTTTATAAAATTGTATTATTTATATACAAAGGTAAATATTTTATTAAATGATTGAATGTTTCTTGAAATTTAATTCCTGTAAAGAATTTTACCAAGAAATTTTTAAGAAGCATTACATTTTTCGAAGATTTCGATTAAAATTTTACTAAAAATAATTAAAATTAATAAAAAGTACATTATTTATGAAAATAATTAAGTTATCGGGAAGAAATTTATAAAAAAAATTTAATAATTGAATTCATGTAAAATTTTTATATTTTATGAAAATAATGAAATTTTTGAGTACAATTTTAATTAATCTTTTAAAAACAATCGATTTCTTTTGGGAAATTTATAATATTTTTGAAAATAATTGAATTTGGACGGTAATTTTTCTTTACATTTTGAACATAATATAGAACTTTTGTAAGAAGAATTTTATTACGATTGGAAATAATTGAATTTCTACAATCATTTGTAATTTCTTCAAAATTTAATTTTCTAAAATGTTTGTATCTAAAATTTTTCTACAAAGAATTTATGATTTAGAATTTCTTCTGGAAATTTGCCAATATTTAGTGAATTGTAAAAAATTTTGACTTTGTAGAAAAATTTTAGATATACAAACATTTTAGAAAATTAAATTTTGAAGAAATTACAAATGATTGTAGAAATTCAATTATTTCCAATCGTAATAAAATTCTTCTTACAAAAGTTCAATACTGTTCAAAATGTAAAAAAAAAATTCCCGTCAAAATCAGAATTATTAAAATTTTGCAATAAATATTGATCAATTTTAGAGAGACATGCTCAAGTCCTTGTCAACAACTCGGCCGACTGTCAATGAGGAGGACATGGCAAAATTAGAAAAATTCAAGGAAGACTTTGGCCAAGAAGGTTGATGTCGTCGGTATTTAGCGGGAGAACAAGAGTTTTCAGGCACACGAATACTTGAGTTGATCACGCTTGCCTTAATCCCTTCCTGGACAACACTCTTTCTCACGACAGCTGCGTCGTCGTCGTTCTACCATCTGGAAAGCATTTCTCCGTCTCTTACAATTTTACTGCAAGAGATTTAATCGCTAAATAACTACTTGTACATTATCTTTTTATTTTCTCTCTCTCTCTCCCTCCTCAGATCGAAAACTCATCGACACGTAAGAAATAAGAAAGATACTATTTTTTGAGATAAACGATATTTGATCTTTGGAACTTTTAAAAACCTCTTCATTTTTTTTTAATCGCTCCACACTGTAGTAAATAAAGAAAAATAATTTTAACGTCACTGAATGAAAACGAATTTGCAAAAAAGGACAAACTTTAAAGTACGCATGATGAAAAGAAAAAAATAGATAGAAATTTTAAGAAAGAAAAAAATGGAGTAAAAGTAAAGTATATATAGAAGAGTGTAGATTGTAAAACTACAATAGATTCAATGCTAATGCATAATTATCATATTTAGCGTTTTATTACAAAAATTTTGTTACGCATTTTTACTTTGCAGTTTAGACACAATGAATTAATTACTATGTGAAGAAAAATGGAGAATTTAAGATCGCGTTGGAAATTGAAAAAAAAAGTAATTGATCCACTGGAAAAAAAACTCTTATACACTGATGTATTGTACATGTATGTGTGTTATAAATAATCAGAACACTCGTTCTTATGTAAATTATTTTTATTGTTAACTAAATAAATAACAACTTAGACATACAGCAATCGGATTAAATTGGATTTACAAGTTTTTATTTTTATAACAGGATGAAAAGTATCAAAGAGATAGTCAGTCTATCATAGACTCTGGCTTATAAAATTTGAATCTAGATATACTATCGTAATAGTTATGTCGTCGCGAAAAACTCGCACAACTTCACTTGGAAGTGTTAAGTACTGTGATAGTTTTCCATGATCGATGCCAAATTCAGTGCCACCGAGGGCATTTCTCAAAAGATGCGTGGCAGCATTACTGTCGAGTGGCTTCATTTTCAAACCCTCCTTTCTTTGCAATAATTTCTTATTAATCTCGGATAGTTTCATATTTTTCCGTGACAATTTGAACGGTGTGAGAGTTACCTTTCCTCGCATGTGCTCGCCAACGAGCTTCACTGCTTGCAATGGTGACATTAAATCCCACAAACCATCACTGCCGAGAATTAAAAATTTATCACAAGGTCGGAGACGATGGTAGTGTATTTCAGGTTTCGCTGTCAGGTACGGTGGTGTATGATAATTCGGTGGGATTGAATTCTCACCAAGGAACGGTACGACTTTGGTTTCCAAAATTTCTTTACTCCATTTGTAGCGAAAATCGCCGAGTGCTCGCAATGGTGCTAATTGTCCAAGAAGTCGTTCCATTTTGATGACTGTCGTCTTTTCGCTTGTCGGATGCTGCGAGAGGATTCTCACCACTTCCGATTGGTTGTCGGTATTGTGCTCCACCGACAGTGCTTTTGCTGTCCAGGTATCGTCTTCTGAAGAAGAAACAGAAATTTGGAATTATTATAATTATTAATTATTAACTATAATAGTCTTCTTATTTCATTCTGTCTGTCCACACTTTGAAATTAGTTTTTGTGTATGCTTTTGGTTTTCTTTTTCTTTAGAAAATATTGCTAGACAAATTGACAATATGCAGATATTTTTCAAAAAAAATAATATTTATAATTTGAAAATTTTCAAAAATTGTGTTTAACAAATAAATTTTGTTTTTTTATAAAAAATTTCGTTTGACTGATCTAAATTATGCAAATTCATCTAAATTATATACAAATTTTTCTCCTTTTTATTTATTTCAAATATTAGAAAATTATTTATTGTTTGAAAATTATAGTTAAGAAACAAGAAACAAAAATGAAGGAAAAAATGTTTACAAATTCTATTTGTCAATTATAAATTTTAATTGAAATAAATGTTCCTAAAGTTTCGAATGTTCAAATCGACGACAATATTTTTTTACTTCTAATTTATATATCTTTTAAAAAAAATATTTTTTAGATTAAAACAAATTAATTCTAAATTAAATATGGTTAAATTTCAATTATTTTTCTTTTCTGAATAGTAATTTTCAAAAACACTTAAAATGGAAACAAATTTCGTTCATTTGAACGTTCAAAACTTTAGCTACATTATGAAATCGAAAATTTTACAATTTTTAGAAAATAAAGGAAAAAATTTTACTTAACAACATGTTACGTTACATATTTTTTTACGAATTTCTCTAATAGTAAAATTATTCGAAAACATCAGTAACTTCTTTTTTAAATAAATATTTAATTACTTTTTTCCTACAGGAATTAAAATATTTCAAAACATTCAAATTCAAACCTTTTTCAAATTAAACAACTTATAAAGGTATTTTTATTTTATGTTAAGAATATTGTTACTGTAACTTTCTTAAAAATTATTTTTATCATTTCAATTCAATTATTATTTTATGTTAAGATTATTGTTCCTGTAACTTTCTTAAAAATTATTTTCATCATTTCAATTCAATTATTATTTTCTGGAATTTACAACTAAAATTCTCCTCTAAATCAACTTTTTTAAAGATATTTTTTGAAAAAGTTCTACGAGAATTTGCAATTGAAAAGTTACTATGATTTTGGAAACATTCCCATGTAATAATGTAGAAAAATATACTAAAAGTTTGAAAATATTCTCTTACACTTTTAGAAAAATTTCCTTATGAAAATGTAGGGAAAATCCCATATTCAACAAAATTTCCATGTAACTTCAAAATATTTGAAAAAAAATTAAATAAAACTTTTTTAAACAAAAAACAAATTCTTAAAAATTTCTATAGTTGAAAGTATAGAATATTCAAATTAACAAATATTTTAATTTAGAAACCTTTTCAAAATAAATTATTCAATTATCATCATTTTAATATAACAGTAAATAATTTATTAAAGAATTAAATGTTTCTTAACATTTAATTCTCATAAAGAATTTTACAAACGAAATTTTTATTAAATAATTGCATTTTTTTGGACGAATTTTAATAAAAAATTATTAAATAAAAATTGTTATGAATTATTACATTTTCCGAGGAATTTTTATAAAATTCTATTGTTTATATACAAAGGTAAATATTTTATTAAATGATTGAATGTTTCTTGAAATTTAATTCCTGTAAAGAATTTTACCAAGAAATTTTTAAATAATTGAATTCTTTTGATGAATTTTTTATCAAATTTTTAAGAAGCATTACATTTTTCGAAGATTTCGATTAAAATTTTACTAAAAATAATTAAAATTCTGCGATGAGCTTCATTATTTATGAAAATAATTCAATTCCTAAAACAAATTTATTTATAAAAATAATTGAATTCATAAAAAGTACATTATTTATGAAATTAATTAAGTTATAGAAAAGCAATTTATAAAAAAAATTTAATAATTGAATTTATGTGAAATTTTTATATTTTATGAAAATAATTAAATTTTTGTGTACAATTTTAATTAATCTTTTAAAAATAATCGATTTCTTTTGGAAAATTTATAATATTTTAAAAAATAATTGAATTTTGGAAAAGAATTTCGATATTTATAAAAGTAGTTGTGATTATGACGGGAATTTTTCTTTACATTTTGAACATAATAGAACTTTTGTAAGAAGAATTTGAATACGATTGAAAATAATTGAATTTCTACAATCATTTGTAATTTTCTAAAATGTTTGTATCTAAAATTGGTCTAAAAAGTCAACATTTTTTATAATTCACTAAATATTGGCAAATTTCCAGAAGAATTTAGGATTTCTTCTGGAAATTTGCCAATATTTAGTGAATTGTAAAAAATTTGGACTTTGTAGAAAAATTTTTGATATACAAACATTTTAGAAAATTAAATTCTGAAGTAATTACAAATAATAGTAGAAATTCAATTATTTTCAATCGTAATAAAATTCTTCTTACAAAAGTTCAATTCTGTTCAAAATGTAAAGAAAAATTCCCGTAAAAATCAGAATTATGTATTAACATTTTACAATATCAATTTTGCAATAATATAAGTTTTTTAAAACTTCTAATTAAATTCATTAAGAATTGAAATTTTACAAAATTCCAAATTAAAATCTTTTAAAGTTGATTTATTTATGAATATTGTAAACGCAATTCTTTTAAAATTGAATTAATTTTTAAATATGTAAGTAAAATTTTCATTACATAATTTCTAAGTAATAATTTTAGAATTGTTGTTCAAGAATTTGTTATTTAGAATGAAAGTTTTTCAAATTAAAGTTGTTAAAACTGAAATTATTTTCCGAAATAGAAAAAATTCATAATTTTCTTGCGAATTCTAAATATTTAATTTTTTCCCATTTATATTGTCTGACTTTTCTTTGAATCCCCTGTCTTAGAATATACTATTGTGCTTATAATAGTAATAATCTACATTTCAATTCATATTTTATATTTATGAATAAAAGTTTGAATTTTGAATTATTATATATTTTTTTTTAATTTGCTAATTTTATTTTTAAAAAATAAGTAAGAAGTTAGCCGCGTGCTTTAGCGTACGAATTGTTGCTAGTTTAATTACTAAAATTTAAAGCAGAAAGAAAATGAAAAGTTTCTCTAAAATTACCCGAAAGAACTCCAAGTATTGCTTGACAATCGCCAACACCAGCAACATGCAGATGTTGACCCTTAATATGAGCAACAACAGCCACTGCCCCGGACATTGCGACCGACAATGTTCTCGCAGAATCCCGTCTATTCATCTCAGAAAGAGCCTCATTTGACAAATCGCTATCTAATCGAAGAAATGCCTTCTCAATTGCGTCCTCAACTAAAAATTCACTTCCAGGTTGTGTTTCAGACAATTCTTTCGTGAATGCCAGAAAACTTGACCGATACAAATCTCGAATCTCTGTGACGAATTCCACATTGTCCTCGTAAGTTTCTATTAATTCTAATTCATTCTGAGTGTCGACTGATTCCACATACTGCTTGAGAATATCCTGGGGCAAGAGACACGCGGAAATATATTGAAAAAGACGTTTTGAAACGACTTGAGCACATGCTCCACCTCCGTGACCATCAAACACACCAAACAGAATCCCTGCAAGAAAATGTTTATTTTAAAAAAATATAGATTTTATTATACAATTTTTACTATAAAATTACCTCCGGTTAACAAACATTTCGCTTCAGATCTCGTGTCTTCAATGGGATTATTAGATGCCAATTGATTTGATTCATAATGTTTAACAATATTTGTCGAATTTATTTCCCTATTAAATTCATTAGTTTGTAAAATATCGGTGACCTAAAAGTTAAACGCAAAATTAAATATAAAAATGAGCTTAAATCTTTGAAAAATAAAAATAATTCCAGATAAGAAACGTCGAAAAAGTATTTCAAAATGTTATTTATACCTGCTAAGGAAGCAATAAGCCTATTGAAATTGATGTTTCAATTTCAATTAATTAATTTAAATATCAATTGAAGCATGAATAATAATTTAAATTACCTCCTGTGGTGTGAGACGAGGTAAAGCAACGTAGAAACGTAAAAAATTGTCTCCTGTACTGCGTTTAGCATAATTTGTACATAAATTACTGCACTTTTCGATCAAACGACAAAAACGAAAATGCATGACCATCCTCTCATCAAAAATTCGACTTTCTATTTTTGATTCTTTAGCAAATTTCTTTCTTAATTCCTTTGCTGTTATTACACATTTTCATGATTTTCAATTAGTTTATAGGTTAAGTTTAAAGGAGTATTCTAAAAGTCAAGTAAATTTTTTTCCGTTTTCGTCAAGAATTTCAACAATATACAATGTTTAAATTTTATTTTCAATTTAACATTTTTCAAGAAGCTACAGTTCTTGAAAATAAGAAAAAATTTCGAATATTTTTTTTTAACTATACAATATACACACAGTTTGATTCGTCCAAAAACATGAATCATTTACTTCTGTCTTCTGTTTGCTTCGGTTCTAAAAAAAAAGTTAAATTACGTCGTATTAAAAAGAAATATGAATTTATCAAATGAAAACATTCATTTTAAACGTTAGCCGCATTTATAAATATTTATTAAACATTGCACAATAAAGAAATGCTAAGAGCATCAAACGCTTAAAATTAGATTTTCTATGTTCGCATTTGCAAAAGAATTTTTAAAATTTTGATTTTTCTTTTAAATTAAAAAAAAGGATTTTCTAATTTTATACTTGCAATCAATTAGGTAGAATTTGGATGTGAAAAAATTGTAATTTATTCAATTTATTTAGAAATATTTTTAATTTTCCCGCTACTCATGCGCAGAAGAGAAGAAAAAGACATCTAGCGGTGGATTATGAAACTAGGGATTTAAATTACAATCCAGTTTGATTTTGTCATGTCTCCAACGGTCCGGCGTGCTTGTTGTAGCTTGTTAAGGTGTTGTTTAGAATTACATATTTATTTTGTGAATTTATGTGCAAAATAATATTGTTATAGTATAGAGAAACGCAAAAAATTGTTTTATTAACTCGGGAAGAACGGTAAGTTTTGAAAATATAAAGATAATCACGATAACAATCTTCTATTTACAATAGCGTTGCCTGTCAGTTTGTTAAATCAGTTTGTTTTAACGCTTTATTTTTTCTATTCTTGTTAATAATGAGTGCTTGAATATTTTGATGATTAGAATTAACACTTACTTGTTAAAGAGAAATTTTCCAAATTGAAAACTTGAGTTTTTATATAGACATGAAGCGTAATATTTTCTTGGTTATAAAATGATTTTTTATTTATATTGTTAAATTTAATTAATTTACATAGGTAATTATAATTAGATATTTGAAAAAATAATAGAATTTCGTAGGTTTTAGATCAAAGTACTGTACGAATTAGGAGAATTTCAATGATTTGATATTGCAATGCTTTTTTAATTAATTAATTAAAATAATTAAACAAAGTGTTAACTTTGTTTAATTTCGTATATTCGTCATTTTTCAAAAAATGGAGTAACTAAATCATTTTCTATTCGAGTTTTTTGTTCTCTTTATAGCTTACTATACGGTAATTAATATATAAATATATTAAAATTAATTAGACTTAAAAATTCAAATTAAAGGAATCAGTATTTTTATTGTAAAATATGATTGGAATAAATAATTACAAAGTCCAGTCTAATTTTACTCTTAAGAAAATAAATTTTCGTTTTTAAAAACTGTGATAAATGTTACTTTTACTTATTATCACCGCATTAAATAAATAATTATAAACATAGCAATTTATTTGATTTAATTTTTCACAGGGCACATGAGTCGCCATGGTGTTTAATAAGAAAGACTTGGCAAAAGCCTTTTCTCCCAACAAAGCAAAAAAATTTGTCAAAAAAAGATTGTCAGGCACAACGAAACCGAGCACAAGTGGCAGCACAATGAGAAAAGAGACAAGTGCCGAAACCAGTATCAAAGTAATTGTTCGTTGCAGACCTCCAAATGAACGTGAAAATCAAGATAATTATCGAACTGTAATAAAACTCGTTGATGACAAAATGTTGATATTCGATCCAAAAGAGGAGGAAAACCCTTTTTTCTATCGCGGTGTCGTACAAAAGGGCCGTGACTTATTAAAAAAACAAAACAAAGAATTGAATTTCATTTTCGATCGAGTTTTCGGCATTGAATCGACGAATGAAGATATTTTCCAAGGCAGCACGAGGGATTTAATTTTGAATTTACTCGATGGTTACAATTGTTCTGTGTTTGCTTACGGCGCAACAGGTGCCGGAAAAACTCACACAATGCTCGGCAAGGACGGCGATCCCGGCATCACTTATCGAACAATGGCCGAACTATTCAATCAAATTAATTTACAGAAAGAGCAACGTAATTTTGAATTAGGAGTAACTTATTTAGAAGTCTACAATGAGAATGTTCAGGATTTATTGCACAAAAGTGGACCACTACATCTTCGTGAAGATGGACGATGCGGAATAATTGTGGCTGGACTTAAAATCATCACCATTCGTAGTCCAGACGAATTGCTTTCGCTTCTGGCAAGGGGAAATAAGAATCGCACTCAACATCCAACTGACGCAAACGAAGAGAGCAGTAGAAGTCATGCCGTGTTTCAAGTTTACGTGAATATTACCAGCAAATTGGATGGTCAAGTGAAACAAGTGAAATTGTCAATGATCGATCTCGCTGGATCGGAGAGGGCCTCAGCCACTGGTGGCAAGGGAGCAAGATTCAAGGAGGGAGCAAACATCAACAAATCCCTATTGGCTCTTGGCAATTGCATCAACAATTTAGCCGATGGCATCAAGCATATTCCATATCGAGAGTCGAAATTGACCCGACTGTTGAAGGATTCTCTCGGCGGGAATTGTCAAACGGTGATGATTGCCAACGTAAGTCCATCGAGCATGAGTTACGAGGACACGTGCAATACACTGAGGTACGCGAATCGTGCTAAAAAAATTAAGACCAGCATCAAGAAGAATATTGTCGATTGTCAAATGCACGTCACCACTTACATCAAAATGGTCGAGGAGCAAAAGAGAGAAATCGCTTTGCTCAAGCAACAAATTCAGTCACTGGAGAGCGGAAGTAAAACAGTTTCTGCAACACCAAGAGACACGAAGACTGATGAGAATAACAAATTAATTGTCGATTTCGGCAACAAACTCGAAGAATTGTATCGAAGGAAGAAAATACTAAATGAAAAAATTTTGTCCCTTGAAAGTTCCGACAAAGTTTTGTGCTGCAGGATTCAGTACAAGAAAGCTGCCGACAACAGACTCCACAATTTGACAACTTCAGTCGATGCACTGTCACAGGAAGAGCAAAACGCCAGCGGTAAATCGAGGCTCAACAAATCCCTCCAACATTTCAAGCGTCAACGAGACGGCATCCAAAATCAAATGAATTCCATTTGGAAAGAATTGTCCAAGGTTTGTTCAATTTCTGCATTTACAGGGCTCGAATTGTGCCACTTTTTCCACTTTTTTCTACTTTTCTAAGGAAATGTGACTTTTTTCGACTTTTTTGTAAAAAGATGCGACTAATCGACTTTTTCGAGATTTTCAGAAAATTAAAGTTAAAGGAAAAAGTTTTAGTCAAAAAAATGTTCTGTTAAGTTTATTTACAGATTTCTTTCAAATTTTTCATAAAAACATCAATAACTTCTTTTTTAAATAAATATTAAATTATTATTCCTCTATATGAATTAAAATCCTTCAAAAGATTCAAATTCAAACCTTTTTGAAATTAAACTACTTTAATCGATGACTTCATGTTTTATAATAATTAAAGATGACCGAGTGATAAAATTATTATTTTATATTATAAGATTTTATAAAAAAAAGAATTTGAAAATAATTGAATTTCTAAGATCAATTTTATTATTTATAAAGATAATTAAAATTTTGACAATAATTTTATTAAAATTCTTTGAAAATAATTGAATTTCAGAAAAGAATTTCATTATTTATAAGGATAATTAAAATTTTAAACAGATTTTTTTTAAATGTTTAAAAGTAATTGAATTTTTATATTTTTAAAAATAGTTAAAAATGTGGGGAGAATTTAAAAAAATTTGAAAATAATTGAATTTCTGCGAAGAATTTTCTTATTTTTTAGAATAATTGAATTTCGCAAAGAAATTTATCAGAACTTTTGAAAATAATTAAATTTCCATAATGTATTTTTATTATTTATGAAAATAATTATAATTTTCACGAGAAATTAAAAAAAATTTTGAAAATAATTGAATTTCTAAGATCAATTTTATTATTTATAAAGATAATTAAAATTTTGACAATAATTTTATTAAAATTCTTTGAAAATAATTGAATTTCAGAAAAGAATTTCATTATTTATAAGGATAATTAAAATTTTAAACAGATTTTTTTTAAATGTTTAAAAGTAATTGAATTTTTATATTTTTAAAAATAGTTAAAAATGTGGGGAGAATTTAAAAAAATTTGAAAATAATTGAATTTCTGCGAAGAATTTTCTTATTTTTTAGAATAATTGAATTTCGCAAAGAAATTTATCAGAACTTTTGAAAATAATTAAATTTCCATAATGTATTTTTATTATTTATGAAAATAATTATAATTTTCACGAGAAATTAAAAAAAATTTTGAAAATAATTGAATTTCTAAGATCAATTTTATTATTTATAAAGATAATTAAAATTTTGACAATAATTTTATTAAAATTCTTTGAAAATAATTGAATTTCAGAACAGAATTTCATTATTTATAAGGATAATTAAAATTTTAAACAGATTTTTTAAAAATGTTGAAAAGTAATTGAATTTTGATATTTTTAAAAATAGTTGAAAATGTGGGGAGAATTTAAAAAAATTTGAAAATAATTGAATTTCTGCGAAGAATTTTCTTATTTTTTAGAATAATTGAATTTCGCAAAGAAATTTATCAGAACTTTCGAAAATAATTAAATTTCCATAATGTATTTTTATTATTTATGAAAATAATTATAATTTTCACGAGAAATTAAAAAAAATTTTGAAAATAATTGAATTTCAGAGAAGAATTTTATTATTTATAAGGATAATTGAAATTTTGAACAGATTTTTTTTAAATGTTTAAAAGTAATTGAATTTTGAAGAAGAATTTTGATATTTTTAAAAATAGTTGAAATTGTTGGGGAGAAATAAAAAAAATTTGAAAATAATGAATTTCTGCAAGAATTTTCTTACTTTTGAAGATAATTGAATTTTGCAAAGAATGTTATAAGAACTTTTGATAATAATTAAATTTCCATGATCAATTTTATTATTTATGAAAATAATGAAAATTTTGACGAGAAATTAAAAAAATTTTTGAAAATAATTGAATTTCTGTGAAAAATTTTATTACTTTTAATAATAAATGAATTTCTAGGATAAATTTTATTTTTTATAAAGATAATTGAAATTTTGAGAAATTAGAAAAAAAATTGAATGTAATTGAATTTTTGCGAAGAATTTCATTATTTTTTTAAATAAATGAATTTTTAGAGAAGAATTTTATTATTTATAAAAATAATTGAAATTTTGAACAGATTTTTTTAAAAAAATGTTAAAAATACCTAATTAAAATTTTTCCATGCATTTTATTCGGCGTTTTTTGCCTAAAATATCATTCGACTTTTTTCCGACTTTTTAGGAAATTTTATGGCAACTTTTCGTGACTTTTGTTGTGAATTTATGCGATTAAAGCGACTTTTTTTGAGTCTTAAAGACGATCCGAGCCCTGCATTTATCAACATTTTTGTTTTTTAATATAATAAAAATTTATTTTTTTCAGGTTGAAAATGAACTACAAACTCTTCAAAACGAGATCAAGTCCAAAGATCTCACCGAGAAGTTGAGAGAGAAAACGTCTCTGCTACAAATGGAAGTCGAACGAACGAGATTGCAACAACAATGCGAGCATGGCAAGCGCATCAATAGTCTCGAGCAGTGCGAAATGCACTCTGATTTAACAATAATAAAAATGTTGAGCTCAACAGTACAAACATACTACAACATGATGAGGGGCTACGGAGCAGTGAACGAGAAGATGAAAATCGAATTCAAACAACTCATTAAATCCTTAGAGGGCGTTCGCAATATAAAATGGTCTGATTTGGAATCAGCAACGACTGAGGAAGATTTTTACAGTATGACAATTCTCGACGTCTTGGACAATCCTTTAACTGGTGAAATGCCAATTTTCCAACCCACAGCACTTGACGAACAGGAACAACAACAACAACAACAACAATCATCACCCGAGTCAATTGACGGTACACCCACTGGTATTACGGCGACTATCGAACCTCACAATTTGACTGTTACTTTAGAAGAATCCACAAATACATTAGACACGGACGCCGAGGCCAGTAACAGGACCATTGACGTCAGCAAACTCAACAGTACAATTAATCTTCAAGAGCCAAAATTCCGTAAACGTATTCTACACGACAAAAATACTGGTCCCGGTCGAACGCCACCAAAATTCATCCGAAAAATTTCGCCGAAAAATAAAGTCATCCAAAATTCGAGTACTATCTCAGGCAAGGAGAATAATAACAAAGAAGCGCCAAAATTATTCATGAGCGCAAAAAGTATCGCTATTTTAAATAAACTCAAAAGTGACAAACTAAAAACATTACCACCACCGCCACCAAGCAGTAATTTCGCCAGCAATGATCAATCGGACGCAACACTCAAGGTCGTCAGAGGAAAGGAAAGGCGAGCTCTTACTTCTTCGCATCATCCTTACCAGAAAAATATCGTCAAGCCGAAGTAAGTTTGTCAAGAAAATCTCAATATTGCATTTCTCTTGCTGAATTTCAATCACAATTGCTCGGCAAAGAAAAGAAATAAATCGGAAGTTCCTTCCAATAATTGTGTGTTTGTGTGATCCCCCTAGAAGCTAACTTGCAGTTCATTGTTAACTTGCAGATCTACGCCAGCTTTACCTTCGTCTAGGGTTCCCTGGTAGTTTTGCGCAAGTCTAGTGATTTTTTTTTTTATAATTACTGATTATTTTATGCCTTACAAGATAAGATGTATTGTATATATGAAAATCAGATATAGGGTCATAAAGACTATAATTGTGAGAAATAAAATGCACTTAAAAGCTGCACCAATTCTCCAGTGATTTAGCAATACACTTATAATCCTCATTTTTGATTTATTTTGATAAAATCTGGTCGAAACACAATCATTAAAAATTCAAAACCTATTTGAAACCGTTTTTTATAAGTAGAGGACTTTTTTTCCAGAAACTGACGAAAGAATATTTTTCCTAATTTTCTTTTTTTTATTAACGGTACCAAAGAATATCGTCCGATTTTCAGAAGCAAAAAAAAACCAGTATCAGAATAAATCAAATTGTGAGTAATCTTTTTAAGGAAAATGAATTTCAAGAGAGTATTTTTTTAAATAAAAAAATAGGAGTAGATATAGATTTTTAGCAATTTTTTTATTATATTTTTTTTATATAAAACAATTTCTATTGATTTTAGAGTTAACACGAATATTCATAATTGAAATTAAAAACGCATTGACTGAGAAATTAATTGTCACTTTTGAATTTTAAAGAAATTTTTGTTATATTAATAATAAAAAGAAAAAAAAATGTCGTGTAATAATAATAATTTATCGTATAAGTTGAAACAACATTGATTTGAAATTAATGTCCGGTGATTAGGATTCACCATTTACTGACACTCTCACCTAAATGAGTTGTTTGAATTTTATTCCAGTATTTTATTGAAAGAAGAATAAAAAATTGCAAACGTTACGCTTATAAATAAAAATAAATATATATATATAGGATCGCATTATGATTATTTTGGCGTTTCTTTTTAAGCGTAAAATAAGCAATAATTTGATATTAATGTTTTTGTAATATTTAGTACATTAATAAAATATTTATACAATTTTTTCAACAGTTTTAATAATTTCTATTTTGCTTTTCATCGTTTTGCAGAAGGTTTGAATTTCTTTGTCGTTTCTTCTCTTCCAGTGAATAAATTATTTTCCAAGGCTGACTGAAAAAATTTTATGAGAAAAAAAAACTTTTGTTAAAAAATACATTATAAAATTAACTATAATATATTTGGGAAAATTAACTTATGGTAGAACAATTTTCATAATCGCGATAAAATTTTCTATTCTCGTTTTAATTAACTTGATCTGATTGTGTAATAAATTTTGAAATAATTAAAATAATGTAGAATCGTACGTATTCATTAAGAGCTCGCATTACACGCTCCTCAACGTCCTCGTCGACTTCCGGTGAAGAATGTCTTCGGCTGCTGACAATTGTTGGAATAATTGATCTTGATCTGTCGAATAATGATGCAAAGGATTGCAAAAGAAAGGCCAAGAATGCGAGAGAGGCGAGTACGCTAATCGGATCGAAAGTTCTGAAAATAGTTGAACTTCAAAAATTATTATTAATTAGATTCATAATTTAATAAATGAAATAAATATTAATTATTGACATTTTATTCAAGTAAAGAAAAAAGTGATTTAGAAACTGTAAAATACAATGATATTTGCAGAAAAATAAAAAAAATATCGAAAGAAATTGCAAGGTGTCTACTAACCGGGAATTAGCCGGAAATTTTTTCACCAAAATTAAAAAAGTTTTATTATTTTGTTTTTAAAAAATAACTTTTTATTTCAAATTTTATAGATATTTAAACTGATCTCTAAATTTGAATTAGTTAAAAATAATTAATTTGATAGTAAAAAATCTTAATAGAAATATTGTGCAATTCGACTCAATATAATTAAATTTGTAAAAGAATTTCATTAGAAACTTTTTTACAAATAGAATTTTTAAAGTATTTTAATTTAATAACTGATTAATAATTAAATTTTATAAAAAGTCATATTCTAATGTACTCTTATTTCTAATGGCGAAGATTAATAATTAAAATTTTTATTAGTTAATTCAAAAAAATGTACATTCTTAAAATTCTTTAATAATATTGTATTTTCGTAAATTTTTTTTTCTTAATTCTGATAAAATTGTTGAAATTTTTCAATTCTATTTTTTTATGATAATTGAATTTTTCTAAACAAATAATTCGAATTTCTTTACATTTCCTGAAAAATAATTGAATTATTTTAAAGAATTTTATTAAAACTTTTCGAAAATAATCAAGGGAAGTTACTGACCATAATTATAATTTTATTTTTAAAATATAAAGTTCATCTTAAAGTTTTAAATCAATATTTGCTTCTAAAAATTATATTATTCTATTATTATTCAATTCCTAATTTTCAATTAAAATCATTCAAAAAACATTATTTGCAAAAAAAATTCAAAGATTTATTCATGTTCGAAATCACATATAAATTTAAATTAAATTGAAATTTCTTTACATTGTTTGAAAAATAATTGAATTCTTTTAAAGAATTTTATTTAAATTTTTTGAAAATCAAGGGAATTTGGTGATCGTAATTATAATTTTATTTTTTAAATTTAAAGTCCCTCTTACACTTTTAAATGAATTTTTTGATCATAAAAATTATATTATTCTATTCAATTATAATTATTGAACTTCCCTTAAATTTTTATAATTTCAAATTTCTGAATGTTTATATAAATTATATTTATTTATTTCTTGAACAAATTAAATGTTAATAAAATTGATAAACTGAAACTTGTGGCCACTTTGATTAAAATTATTTAAAAAAACATTTTCCAAAAACTATTAAAAAAAAAACATTTTCCAAAAATTGAAAGATTTATTTATGTTCGAATTCAAATTCAAATTTTTTTGAGAAAAAACCAGAGAAAAATGAGTACGTAGCCGGGAATTTTGTTGAAGGAAAAAAGTAGACACCCTGAAATGGTTATGAACCAAAATTAATTTACTAACGGATAAAAAGTTGGCGCCGCCGGTGCTCCATGTCCATAAGAACCATAATAGCTTCTGCCTTGTCGATTTGTTGGCTTATCAATTAAATAATCTCGAGGCGATAAAATAGAATTACTGGTAACTGGAGGAATTTTTTTAAATCGATTTACGAATTTACACAGGTACGGCTGATTGAGAAAATTCGAATTTTTGCAATTTGGTACAATTGGAATGGTAATTGGATGCAGTTTATTATTTTCCGATAAATTCGGCAAATACAAACTTGGTGACGTTTTTCCAAATATCTTCTCGATTCTATAATCCATCAGTATAATTCCCCAGAATATGATTTTCTGAATAGTTTGAAAAAAATCCATAAAAAATATTCATTATTACTATATAATTATTAAATTTTCAAAAAAATATTTTAATAATTTACACTATTATCAATATTTTTTTATTTAAAACAAATACTTACAATAGAAACAAATTTACGAACATTGATCATTGTCCAAAAAATATAAATATTTATCACTGTCCATTGTATGAAGAGAAACACTAAACTCACGAAAATAAGCAAAAACACTACATTTCGTGTTTAAAAATTCGTTTACTTTTATACTAAAATATATCGCGTGTGTATAATCAACTATCAATGCTCCAGTAAGTTTCGTCATGGATTTGAATTCAAAATTACTTACGAATTTATCATCATTTGTGTGCTTTCATTGTGACGAAAAATAATTCTATTAAAAATGAAAATTAGATTAGCGACCAATCTCATTTGTAACAAATAAATGTAATGTTTTGTTTCCCCTTTAAAAAAAAAAGAAAGAGAAATTATTTATAAATTAACTTTTTATGTACATAACTTATTTATTTGTAAAACTTATTTTATGTTGAACAAATTCTTAACAGCTTCTTTGTATTTATTTACAGCATATTCGTCTTCTCCGTTATTTATAAGATCCGTAACTGCTATTTTATATTCTTCAGCGTGAGGAATAGTTTTATAGTCAATATCTTTTGGTGGCTCAGGCCAACAAAGAAGAGTAATTAATGTTTCACGACTTTTGTTTCTGTCCCAGTCGTAATATTCCATGTCAACTTCACTTTTTTCCGCTTCCCAAGGTTCCACTTTCTGTAAACGAAACAAACGAAAATTAAAAATAACGAAATTTAAAAGGGACATTTTTCTGAAATGAGACAAAAAGAAATTTACCCAAGATTCATGATATAAAGCGGTAATAAGATAATGAGCATAGTCCATGTTTTGTTTCTTCATTGGACAACGATCGGTCGTGATTGTAATGTAATCAGTCTCAGGATCGTATTTATCCTTTACCAATCTGAGAAGTTTGTCTTTAGCATGTGCATCTAAAGTGAGACTCGATAATTTTACTCTTAAGCTCACAATTCTTGCTAAGGGTTCACGTATTGTTGGCGAAGAAAAAACGTAATCGCTCGTTATTACTTCCATGGGAAAGTGTTTAGTACATTTTTCCTCCGTTTCTAAACCTTCTGGCCATTTGGTGCAAAACTGTTTAATAGCTTCACAATGTCTTCGTACGGCTGGCGGTGTGAGATGTAAGAAATTTGGAATTTTCATTAACTCGGCATTGGCGTATTTACCAAATGGTGCTTGATTTTTCAAAGGATATCCTTGTCTTATGGGAAGAGGAACATTTGCTGGATGAAAAGTTCTTGGTCCAGGCCAAACTGACGGCCAATCTTGATCAACTTTCATTCTTGTTTCTCTTGGAGGTAACGCTTTATATTTAAATTCGGTTCTTTCTTTTCTCACAGCTTTCTCCGGCTTCAGCATTAAAATTCGAAAACCCTCTGAAAAAATAAATAAAGTTGAACGATTTTGCACTGAATATTCTGAACATAAATGTTTTAATCCAATATATTAAATATTCTGAACGTAAATGTTTTAATCTAATATATTAAATTATACAGTAAAATAAATATTTATTTCCTAGTATAGTAAAAATAAATTATTCAATTTTTATTAGTAAGCTAGAAATATATTAAAAGGGTGTCTACTATTTTTGTTCAACAAAATTCCAGGTTTTTTCCAGTTATGCCCTACATTTTTCCCAGTTTTTTTCTCATCAAATTTATATTTATATTTGATTTCAAACATGAATAAATCTTTAAATATTTCGAAAATAATGTTTTTTTAATAACTTTAATTGATAATTTGAAAAATAATTGCAAAAAATAAAGCATTTTCTTAATTTGTTGAAAATAATCTTCTCTTTATAATTATAATTGAAACATTGATTTTTCAATTTTATTAAAATTATATTAATAATTGAATTTCTGCAAAGAATTTTACTATTTATAAAAGTAATTCAATTCTTCCAAACAATTCCTGTTATTTATTAAAATAATTTAATTCTTGTGAGGAATTTTAATAAAATTTTTGAAAATAAAAAACCGTAATAATAAATTATTTATTTAAAAAGTAATAAACATTTAATTTGTTCAAGAAATAAATAAATATAATTTATATGAATATTCAGAAATTTGAAATTATAAAAATTTAAGCGAAGTTCAATAATTATAATTGAATAGAATAATATAATTTTTATGATCAAAAAATTCATTTAAAAGTGTAAGAGGGACTTTAAATTTAAAAAATAAAATTATAATTACGATCACCAAATTCCCTTGATTTTCAAAAAATTTAAATAAAATTCTTTAAAAGAATTCAATTATTTTTCAAACAATGTAAAGAAATTTCAATTTAATTTAAATTTATATGTGATTTCGAACATGAATAAATCTTTAAATTTTTTTTGCAAATAATGTTTTTTGAATAATTTTAATTGAAAATTAGGAATTGAATAATAATAGAAGAATACAATTTTTAGAAGCAAATATTGATTTAAAACTTTAAGATGAACTTTATATTTTAAAAATAAAATTATAATTATGGTCAGTAACTTCTCTTGATTATTTTCGAAAAGTTTTAATAAAATTCTTTAAAATAATTAAATTATTTTTCAGGAAATGTAAAGAAATTCGAATTATTTGTTTAGAAAAATTCAATTATCTTAAAAAAATAGAATTGAAAAATTTCAACAATTTTATCAGAATTAAGACAAAAAAATTTACGAAAATACAATATTATTAAAGAATTTTAAGAATGTACATTTTTTTGAATTAACTAATAAAAATTTTAATTATTAATCTTCGCCATTAGAAATAAGAGTACATTAGAATATGACTTTTTATAAAATTTAATTATTAATCAGTTATTAAATTAAAATACTTTAAAAATTCTATTTGTAAAAAAGTTTCTAATGAAATTCTTTAAAAAATTTAATTATATTGAGTCGAATTGCACAATATTTCTATTTTTTAAAACAAATTAAAATAATAAAACTTTTTTAATCTTGGTGAAAAAATTCCCGGTTTGTTATAAAATTTTCGACTAATTCCCGGTTTTCCCGGTTAGTTAATAATAGACACATTATTAACTAACAATTTATTAGTTGGTCTATTATTATTGCGTCTATTATTTAAAATAATTAACTGTTAATATTTATTTATGTAAAAAAAAAATTGAGTAAAGACTTACCGGAATCTTTTGCACCAGAATCTCGTGGTGCCTGTGATTCTGACACATATGTGGCACAAAGAGGTTTATGTTTTTTTATTGTTGAAAAAATGTTTTTTTCACAAATACGTACGAAAGTTGACATTTTTAAATAATTTATTTCCTTTACTGTATAAACAAAACTTTTGTAAATATATACTTCAACCCTAACCTAAAAATCGTTACATTCGTTCTTCTTTATATTCCATTATTTCTCTGTCTATTTACGATTTCAAGTCCACCGTTCCGTGTCGCATATTAAAAATCATAAAAAATTAAAGAATCTGACCAATCTGACTATATTAAAAATAAACAAAAAATTTAATTGAAAAATACTATTATTGTATCTATTTTGATAATTTATTTAAAAAATAATTATTCATTCATCTTCATTTAATCTATTTTGAAATTGAAGTGGTTCGAATTCGACGTTTCCTTCTTTAACATTCACCAGGAATGTAACAATTAAATTTTATATGTGCTTCAACAAGAAATTATTATTTCATTATTGTATTTATTTAAAAAAAGCTGTTTTTTATATACAAAACAGAAATATTTTATTGCCACACTTAAAAAATTTGTCCTTTATAAAAAGTGGCATGAAGTGACTTAACCTTAAAAATGTTTATTTTCGACGTTTTCGACATTCTCGACAATGACGTTCATTGCGTCTGATTTGCTGATGACGTTATTCCTCAGTTTCCCATATAAATAAACATAATCATGGCTTCTCCTCGACCAAAATCACCTCGTCCACCTATTTCTGCCAAAAAAGACGAAAAAGAGGAAAGTTTTTGGGATAAAATTGGCACACTGGGACGCAAGAAACGTATTAAGGAAGGTAAGAGATAAAAACAATGTTTTGTGTTTTTATTTATTAAATTTTCATAAACTTATCAAATTTTTCGTGGGTGTTATGGAATCAGATGATTTCCTTTTAAGGACTCAACCCAATTGTGTTGTGAACATAATATGTGTATATTTAATAATATCTGTAATATTAAAATGACCCCATAGTTCTAAACATTATTTTTTTTATTAATTGTTTATTGTCAATAATTGTCGTAACCTTGTAATTCAAATTTTTGTTTGTTTATACTTTTCTACTTTTATGTTAATTGTTTAAATGTTAATAGACAAACTTTGATAATAATAATTTTTGATGTTAGTTCAAGAGGTGCAAGAAGAGGGGAAATATGCCATCGATTCGCCAGGATGTGCCGCAAATCCTGAATTACCACCCGAAGAATATAATTTAGAAGAAAATGAAGAGCGTTCCATGATAGAACCAAAATCTCTAGAGGATCCAAAAGTGCTTGAACTTGTTACTATTCTAATCGATTGGATTAACGATGAATTAGCTAATCAGAGAATTATTGTTAAAAATATTGCCGAAGATTTGTATGATGGTCAAGTTCTCCAAAAACTTTTAGGTATTTTTTCTTTCTTATTTATTATCTGAAAATAATAAAATTAATGATTCTGTGAGTTTAAATAAAAAAAAAAATTGTGTTTTGTAGAAAAATTAACGGGACGAAAACTCGACGTTCCGGAAGTAACTCAATCCGAGGAGGGTCAAAAGCAAAAATTGGAAGTTGTACTTCACGCTGCTAATCACGTTCTAGGACGTTATCCGCCTTATAAATGGAGCGTCGAGTCAGTGCATTCCAAGAATATTGTCTCTATTTTACATTTGCTGGTTGGCTTGGCTCGACAATTTCGGGCGCCCATTAGACTGCCGGAACGAGTTGTCGTTTATGTTGTTGTTGTAAAAAAGAAGGATGGACAATTAACGCATAGAACCGTGAAAGAAGAGATCACGTCCACGTATGACGATGTGGGAATGCGCTGCGAGAGAGATGCCTTTGATACTTTATTCGATCAGGCTCCTGAAAAATTGGCCGTCGTCAAGAGAGTTTGTATTTTTATAATGTATTTCTTTTTTTATTTCACAACATTTTGTTTTCAATCGAAAATCTAATTTTAATTTATCCTTTTCAGTCTTTAGTAACTTTTGTGAATAAACATCTAAGTAAAGTTCATCTAGAAGTGACAGATTTGGATTCTCAATTCCATGACGGAGTATTTCTCACATTATTATTGGGACTTCTTGAAGGATTTTTCGTTCCTCTGGGAAGTTTTCATTTAACTCCCAAAAATCACGATCAAATGGTTCACAATGTTGCGTTTGCTTTCGAACTTATGCAGGATATTGGTTTACCTAAACCAAAAGCCAGGCCGGAAGGTAATAAATTACTTTTTTATTAAATTATATTCAGGCATCAGAACAGTTAGTCCCATTCATTTAAAATTTTGCAAAACTTGAATTTTAGATGAATTTCATTAAAAAAATTTGAAAACCTAGATTTTTAGAAAACCTTAATAACTAAAATTCTTTTAAAATTATTAAAATTTTGTAATATATATTTAATTGATTAAGATCCTAAAGTTCTGAACGTTCAAATGAACGAAATTTATTTATTTCTTTCAAAAATTAAATTTTTCTTTCAATTATTTTGTGTCACTATCAAAAAAATTAATTACTAAGTTTGTAATAGTAAAATTTTAGTTTTTTAATTTTTTTATGATTAGTAGTTTATTAAAATATCTTCAATAAAAAATATTTCGTTCATTTGAACGTTCAAAACATGGGAATCATTGATTTCAAAAATTGTTTTATATTCAATTATTTACAATGTTTGCGATTTGAATAAAATTTCACGAAACAATTCAATTATTTAAACCGAAATTTTAATAAACTCAGTCTGAAGAATTCAATTATTTTCAAACGTAATATAATTCTTCGCAAAAATCCAATGATTGAAAATTTACAAAAAATTTTCTCAAAATGAAATAATTGTTAAATTTTTTTTAAATTTGTCCCTTGACTATAAATTATAATAATAATATTAATTATGTTTAATAATAAAAAAACAAAATAATTGAAGTTTGATAAAATTCTTTATGATAATTTAATTTTAAAAAATTGAAATTTACAAAATTCTTGTCAAACTTTAAATTGTCTTTATAAATAATAAAATTTTTCTCTAAAATTCAATTATTTTCGCAAATATTAATAATTTTCTAGGCATAATTTCAATAATTTTTAATATACAAAATTTTCATCGAATTTCTCGAAAAATGAAATTGTTGTTAAATTTGTTTTTTTAATTTCTCTCTTGACAATAAATAATAATAATAATAAACATAATATTTATATTCTGATGAAATTTGTTATAAAAATTCAATGTTAAAAAACACTCAATTATTTAATAAATTATTTACTTTTATAGTTAAATAATTGATTTCTTGTAAAATTTTCTAAAAAATGTTGATTTAAAAATAAATTTCAGTTAAAATTTTAGATTATAATTGAATATCATATTCAAAAATATTTATTTATTTCAAAATTGTATGAGAATTTATTTATATCACTCTAAAAAGAAACATTTTATTAAATAATTGAACTTTTTTTAAAATTGAATTTTCATGAAGAATCAATAATTTTTTAAATAATAATTGAATTCTTCTAGAACATTTTAATAAATTTTTTTAAGTAATTGCATTTTTCGGAGAAAAATTGTATTATTTATAAATATTCTTGAATGATAAAGATTTCAATTTTTGAAACTAATTTTATTAAAATTTCTGTTTAAATAATTGAATTGTTTTGTGAATTTTTATTAAAATAATAGTAAACACATTGAAAATAATTGAAGTTTGAGAAATTTTTTAAATTAACTAAATTTCTATAAAGAATTTATTAAAATTATTTTTAAAAAATTCATTGATTTAACTCCAAAAATAAATATTTTATTAAATAATTGAACTTTTTTTACAAATTGAATTTTCATGAAGAATCAAGAAATTTTTAAATAATGATTGAATTCATTAAAAACATTTTAATAAAAGTTTTTTAAGTAGTTGCTTTTTTCGAGAAATTTGATAAAAAAATTGTATTTTAAAAACTATTGAAATTCTGATAAGAATTTTATTAAAATTTTTGAAAATAATTGAATTTCGGAGAAAAATGTTATTATTTATATAGATTATTTAAATTTTGACGGGATTTATTGGCAATTTTGAAATGTAATTGTATTTTTGTGAAGAATTCTGTTACTTTTGAAAATAATCGAATTCTTGAGGTTTCCAATAATTTTCTTATTAATAAATTAACGTACTTTTGAAAACCTGGAAAAATTTCGTTTTTTAACATGAAAAACGTGGAAATCACTGTTCAATTTATGAAAAAAATTTATTACCAAACAATTTTCAATTTAAAAAATATTTTTGCCAAACCTTGATGATTTTTAATTTTAAGTTTTTATTAGAAAAAATTACCAAAGCCTTGAAATTCCTATATCACAAAAAATTATTATTGCAAATAGAATTTTAAATAGAAATATATTCAAAAATGAACAATTTATTAATTTTTTTCTACATTAAAATTAATTATATTGATTATGTGAGAATTGTCATTTGTTCAAATTTCTGGAAATGACAAAATTTAGATTTATCAGGTTTTAAAAACTTGACCCTGAATTAGTGTAGAAATTAAAAAATTTCAACATTATTAGTTTTTAAAAATTAAAATTCGATTCTTAATCAGCTGTACAAAAAAACCAATAAAGATAAAGTTCCAAATGATTTTGTTTTAATTTTCGAAAAATATTCGCCATATTGAATCTACCATTTTGAATTTTTTAAGAAAACTTACATCACATTCGTTACCAGTCACCTCGAAATTTGATTTCAAGCAATTTCATTAATTTTTTCAAAAAATATTTACCATTTTCTAGTTTTAAAAACAGACTTTATTTCAAACGATTTAGTTGAAAATAAAAAAAAAATTTTTATCAAATTGGATCCGCCATTTAAAATTTTTAAAAACTGACTTCATATTCGTAATGATGCCTGTGAATTGTAAATCATATTTTTAATTATATCCATATTCTTTAAATTTGTTACAGATGTGGTCAATTTAGATTTGAAATCAACTCTTCGTGTTCTGTATAATTTATTTACAAGATACAAAGGAATTAATTGAAAGAAGTCTGAAAAAAATGCCAAGGAGAAATACTAATATTACTAATGTAAAAAAAAAAGTTTTTAACTTAAAACACAAGATAACGAAACTGCCACGTTTGTAATTATATATTTTACAAATTGACAATTATTTGCTAAAACAGTATTTTTTAAGAAATGTTTTTTTTTCAATTTTAATCTTTTTTAAAGTGAAAAAAGAGAAGACCTAGAATGTTCGTTTAATATTCTAATATTCTATTTTTATTAACCACAAGTGTCTTATAATAACTGGAATTGTACAATAGTTGTAGAATTTTTAAACTTTTAATAAGATTTTATAATTTGAACTTTTAATGAATTCACAGAACTTGATCAATTTTTTGACATTAATTTTTATTAATGAAGGATTATAATATTTTTAGAAATGTTTTTATTAATACGTTAAATAAATTTTATAGAGTCAATAATGATTTTACATTAGAAAATTTGTATGTAATTATAAACATGTATTTATTTTATAGAGTAGAATATACAATATTTATATTTTCAAGTGCAATAGTGTTTTTTTCTTCGAAGATAGAAGGCGATTGTTAATCAAACACTTTATTTTCTGAAAAAAATCATTTAGAAATCATTTTTTTTCTGCGATATGAACTTTTTTGTAACTAAAATATCCAGTTAATGTTTTTTTTTTAAGTTAAAATATTGACAATTTTTATTGTAAAATTATTCACGCGTGATTTTGGTTCTAAGTCAAGGTGAATTGATTTGCGACCCGATCACTTGATATAAAAATATTATTTTTACAATTGATTCACGAATGAAAATGTGGGGCACATTGGTGTCAATCTAGATATAGAAATAGAGTAGGACATGCAGGGACATACCACATTAAAGACAAAATCTACAATTTCGTAGGAATATAGAGATGTAAAGCTATTCGTGAATGTATAGGAAAGAGAGTGCAGGTAGTATAAAGCTATTTCATCAGATGATTTCAAAGCACGCGATGCTGATATCAAACCAAACGCCTTCTTCCCTTTTAGTTCTGTTTTCAACATTCTACGTGACAAATAAAAGTATAAGAAAAAAAAAAAGAAAGAGTTGTAATTATCCAAACGGCGCCGATTTTTCACGAAAGGTGCTTATACCGAATATATATCTCATTTCATTCAGTTCACTTTCAAAGTTTCACGAATCAAGATCGTTCTATTAAAATCACACCTAGATATTTAGATTCAAAATTCATAATTTTTAATTCTAATTTTTATACAAAAAAAAAATTTTTTATACTCGATTTTTTATACTGCTATACTGATTTAAATAATTATACAATAATTTAAATACTTATTCATAAAAAAATAAGAACAAGAAGGGAATTGTCTATCATTTCTTCAAATTGAATCGAAAAAATATTGAAAAAATTCTTTTTCTTTAGCTTTAAAACGGAGCATTTATTTATAGTGTCGATATTAAAAATCTTTACCTTTTTTGTTAATTATATATTTATGATTGAAAAATAAATTTAAAAATTCTTTCTCCCTTACTGACAATGAATATTGCAGCTCTTGAACAAGTTCTCAATGAGTCGAAACAAATTTTATTTAATCATGAAAAATTTTACGAGGCCAAGAGAAGGTAAAGAAAAATTCGAAAGAAATTCAAGTTTATGAGATTTAATTCTTATTGGAAAATATATAGTTTAAATGAAATCTTTTTTTTTCTTTTTCATATTGATCTTAGTGAGAGTATGGAGCAGAGCAATAGTTTCGCGGACGATGATTGGCAACATCTGGCTGAAGATTTTTCTGCATTCGAAAAAGAAATGGAGGATAAGAAAAGTATTCTTTTGCGCAAAAAAAATTGGAGAAAATCGAGTATATTTACAATTTACGCGAGAGTTTTTCGCGTTGTATTGTCGAAATTCATAAAACCACCAGATTTCATTGATGAAGAGGAACATCGCCGGGAATTGGACGAATTAATTTTGCCGAGTAATGAAGAATGGCGTCATCAAGTTTATTATCAACTTGTTGATCTTCAACGTTTAATGGATAGAAATTCAGAGGATAAAGAGTGAGCTTTTTTTTAATTTTTAATTTTATTTCCATTCATTTTCAATAAGTAAATTTCTTTTTATTCGTTAATATTTGAATATTCTCCTACGTTTTTTGTATTAATTATTATTCCGCATATTTAGACATAAACCGCATTATTTTTTCTAGGTATAACTGAACTAAAATTTAATTAGTTTCTACGTCTTAATATTAAAAAAATTACATTTTTGAAAGAAAATTTCCACTTATTTCGATTAGTCGAAAATTTTTATTCTTTTTAACTTAAATTCTTCAGAGTTGCCATGCAACCTGCAAAACTTCAAAAACCTGAAAATGTCAGGGGATTTTATGAAAATTGAAAGGAGCTTGAAAAGTCAGGGAATTTTATAAAAATTGAAAAATTCTGGAAAAGTCAGGGAATTTTCATCGAAATCCTGGAAAATTTATTTTTAAAATCCAGTTTTACTTAAATGTTACAAAATTAATTCAATTTTAAAAGAGTTGCAATTACAATTTTTATAAGTAGATGAACTTGAAAATATTTTTATTTAAAATTTTACAAAACTAGAAATTTTTCAATGAATTTCATTAAATATTTAATAATCTAGATTTTTAAAAAACCTGAATAACTAAAATTCTTCTAAAATTATAAAAATTCTTTAATATATATTTGATTATTTAAAATTAACTGATTTATAGAACAATTTTAGTTAAAACACTAAAACAAAATTGAATTTTAAAGCAAAAATAATAATTGGAGAAATTCAACTATTTTTGACGAAAAGTAAAATTCTTCTCAAAAATTCAATAATTTTTTTTACCTTTTATTATTTATTCTTCAAAGAATCAAATTATATTCAAAAATTTTAATTAATTTCTTTTGTGACAATTTAATTTTTTAAAAATAATTTTAATAAAACTCTTTGTAGAAATTTAATTGATTTCAAACATTTTTTTAAATTCAATTATTTTCAATGTTTGCTATTTGAATAAAATTACACGAAATAATTCAATTATTTAAACCGAAATTTAAATAAAATTAATCTGAAGAATTCAATGATTTTCAAACTTAATGTAATTCTTATTGTAATTTCAATTACTTTAAATATACAACATTTTTATAAAATTTCTCGGAAAATGCAATTACTTAAAAAAATCTTATTAAAATGTTTTAGAGAAATTAAATTATTATTTAAAAATTTTTTGAATCTTCGTGAAAATTCAATTTTAAAAGAAAGTTCAATTATTTAATAAAATGTTTATTTTTAGAGTGAAATTTATTTTTAAATCAACATTTATTAGAAAATTCTACAAGAAATCAATTATTTAACTATAAAAATAAAGAATTTATTTTCAATTATGTTTGAAAATTTACAAAATTCTTGTCAAAAAATTCTCTTTATAAATAATAAAATTTTTCTCTGAAATTCAATTATTTAAAAAAATTGTAACAAAATTCTTGGTTGAATTTCAATTATAAAAAACAATATAATTAAATTTTGATAAAATTATTTATGAAAATTCAATTTTAAGAAACTTTCTTTATTATTGATTTCTTGTAGAATTGTCTAATAAATGTTGATTTAAAAATAAATTTTACTCTAAAAATAAACATTTTATTAAATAATTTGACTTTTTTTTAAATTGAATTTTCACGAAGAATCAACAAATTTTTAAATAATAATTGAATTCTTCTGAAATATTTTAAAAAATTTTTTTAAGTAATTGCATTTTTCGAGAAATTTTATAAAAATTTTGTAAATTTAAAGTAATTGAAATTCCAATAAGAATTTTATTAAAATTTTTTAAAATAATTGAATTTTGGAGAAAAATTTAAATATTTATAAAGATTCTTGACTGATAAAGATTTTAATTCTTGAAAATAGTTTTTTTAAATTTCTTTTTAAATAATTGAATTGTTTTGTGAATTTTTATTAAAATAATAGTAAACACATTGAAAATAATTGAAGTTTGAGAAATTTTTGAAATTATCTAAATTTCTACGAAGAATTTATTAACAGGATTTTTTAAAAAAATTAAATTATTTTACAATAATTTTCTAATTAATATTAAATGTAATTTTAAAAATCTGTAAAAATTCCGTTTTTTAACCTGGAAAAGTCATGGAATTTGAAAAAGGTAAAAGCGTGGCAACCCTGAATTTTTAATTTTTACATTTTTTACTACGACCGTTTGAGTCCTTTTATCTCCTAACTTGTGTATTTTTTCAAAAATCAAATTCTTCGGCTCAAAAATCGTTAGATGAAAGTAATTTGAAAATGAAAATAATACTAATTTTGCCCCTTGAATAATAATTATGGTCACTTTTGATAGATTTTTTCACGCCGATTACGAATCTGAACAGAACAATACTCTAGCGTGTCAAGTTTTTGTCAACATTTAAAATTAAGGAAATTATTTCCATAATAAAAAATTTAATTAGCAATAATTTATAACTTAAATAAGTGTTTTAATGTAATAAATAATTTAATTTGCATAAACACTGAATATCTACTTTAATATATATATATTTTTTTTTTTACTTTTAATCTGTAATTTAATCCCACATAGCACCGAAGATTTTCAGAAACTCTTCAGCAAGATTAGAAACATTCATGGAAGATTGAACTGGTAGGAAATTTTTCTTTTCAGATTCATAAACAACGTGAAAAAATCTATTAAAAGTGACCAGAATTATCGAAGGGGCTAAAAAAATGCTATTTTTGTCAGACACTGATAACCAAATTGTTTGCTGTCAAATATTTTTGACATTTGCGATTGTTTTCACATTTCTATTTTGATACACGTATATAGAATGGTGGATTCTCCTTCGAAGAATGCATTGAAAGAGAAAAAAGTCTATAAATGGGAGCCCGGCAATGTACATTTTCCCCGAAAACCGAAAAAAGGAAAATGCGAAGAAATCCTTTCTTTTTTGTCAACAATTTCTTCAGCAAGTGGTTCAATGACTGAAGCCTGCATAGAACCAGGTTGGCGTATTCGAGATATTATTTTAGCTGCAAAAGTTCTTCAAAAAGATGATCCTTCGCCTAATTATGTCGATGAAGCTGAAATGAGGCGTGTATATGGTCTAGTTTACGATGTCTTGAGATGTAAGCTTGATTGTATTTACAATTTTATATTTTCAATATTATTGAATATTCTTTTTTTAAAAATGAAAATTATATAATGATCAAAATGGTCTTTATAGATAAACATATATTGAATCATGCATTAGAAGACGTTGGATTTTGGCAAATCTACAAAGACCTTCGAAAACGGGAAAAAATTGTTTGGCTTCTGTTGTACGATATGCAGGGGCGAAAATTTGCTCGTCTTGGAAGTAAATTGATCATTGCCGAACGTGAGAGAGCTTTTAATTTGGCCGGTTTGAAGGACGTGGAGGATTGTCTTCTTGAAACGAAAACACGATTGGCGGCCAGTGTTTCAAGACTGAGAATTGGTGGTTCGGCGTTAACTTTAGGTGATTGCTTGATTTTATTTTTCATTAAATTTCTCTTCCTGGTAATTAAAAATTCGGACTTTAATTAGAGACGATTTTTTAAAGACGATTTACTGCCAAGTCATTTAAAGTCCGCAGAGGGGATTTATTGGAACGAAGAGGGTACAATTGCTTCAGGTTGGGTGAATTCAATGAAAATAGCCAGCAAAGAAGAATTTATCATCGAAATGGAGAAATTGGGTTTTCAGTACTGTATTAATTGCAAGGAAACGAATTTGGGCGAGGATAAGTTTGCCTTCGATTCGCTTTGTCCAAAAGTCGTCAGTTTTCATGAAAGAAGTCGAGAAAAATTGGCTACATCACAACTTGTTCGCAAGCATCGTTTTATTTTTCTGGTATTGTTTGAAAGAAAATTGTTTGTAATATAGAAAACAAATGGTGGGTAAATTTGGTAATTTTTAATAGGAAAGATCTCTCTGTTTGGGAGCGGCAAGTTTAATGAAGGCAGTTCAAATTGGAAAACTATGCGGACCTGTAATTTTAACGCAATGCATTGCTCCAAGGCACACGGCATATGTTGCTAGTCTTTTGGCTGATGTGGAAGATGCTGGACGACTTCTGGCCTTTGGCACTGGGGATCAGCACAGTGAATATGAGAATTATTTACACCACTTAGGAATAACGCTCCAACAATGTCGAATCTTCTCAGAACAGTAACTATACTTTATTCTTCATCATGGGAATTAGTATAATTTATTATATAACAGTTTTTCAGTCATTCAGTGTGGTTAAAAACAAATTACTTTGCAGGTACGTTGCTCCGCCAGCTTCGTCCGAATTGGAGAGAGCGACAATTGTATTAGCGACTCCTCATTGCAGTTACACGGGAATAAATGACATTGTTGACTTGGCAGTTGCTCGAGGTGGAGATTCGGCTCTCTTGGAATCGTTAACCAGTGATGATGATGAACTAAAATATCCAAGAACACTTCTTGCTGATCAATTAGCAACCTTGAAACATGCCCTAACGAAACCTAATATTCAGCTTCTTATTTATGAAGTCCACTCGATTTTGCCCTCGGAAACGACAGAAATGGTCAATCAGGTGGTCGATTATGCCAATGGAATTGCCAAAGAGAAATATCTTAAAGAAACAACTGTGGGTTTCATTTTGAAAAACATAAACATCTTCCTTTCTGACTTTTTTCTTTTGAAATCCGAAAAACAGCCGGTTTCTTTGAACCTGGAACGATCTGGAAACCTGGAAAACATGGAAATGTCAGGAAATTTTGTAAAAATTGAAAAAAGCTGGAAAAGTCAGGAAATTTTTATCGAAATACTGACAAATTTATTTTTGAAATCAAATTTTACTTAAATATTTCAAAATTAATTTGATTTTAAAATAATTGCAATAATTACAGTTTTATAAGTAGATGAACTTGAAAATATTTTCATTTAAAATTTTGCAAAAATTGAATTTTAAATGAATTTCATTAAAAAATTTAATAACCTAGATTTTTTAAACATATGAATAACTAAAATTCTTCTAAAATTATTAAAATTTTTTAATATATATTTAATTGATTATTTAAAATTAACTGATTTATAGAACAATTTAAGTTAAAACACTAAAACAAAATTGAATTTTCAAGCAAAAACGTATTATTGGAGAAATTCAACTATTTTTGACGAAAAGTAAAATTCTTCTCAAAAATTCAATTATTTTTTTTATCTTCTATTATTTATTCTTCAAAGATTTAAATTACTTTCAAAAACTTCAATAAATTTTTATTAGGCCATTTAATTTTTTTCAAAATAATTTAACAAATACTGTTCGTAGAAATTTAATTGATTTCAAAAAATTTTTTTTTTAATCTAATTATTTTCAATGTTTGCTATTTGAATAAAATTTTATGAAACAGTTTATTTATTTAAACCGAAATTTTAATAAAATTAGTCTGAAAGATTCAATTATTTTCAAACGTAATATAATTCTTCGCAAAAATCCAATTATGTTTGAAAATTTACAAAAATTCTTTTCAAACTTTAAATTGTCTTTATAAATAATAACATTTTTCTCTGAAATTCAATTCTTTTCTCAAATATTAATAAAATTCTTGTCAGATTTTCATTTATTTTTAATATACAAAATTTTCATCGAATTTCTCGAAAAATGAAACTATTGTTAAATTTCTTTTTTAATTTGTCTCTTGACGATAAATAATAACAAAAAGCTAAATAATTAAATTCTGATAAAATTTGTTATAAAAATTCAATGTTAAAAAACATTCAAATATTTAATAAATTATTTATTTTTAAAGTTAAATAAGCGATATCTTCGATAATTTTATAATAAATATTAATTTAAAAATAAATTTTAGTAAACATTTTCGATAGTAATTGAATATCATATTCAAAAATATTTATTTATTTGAAAATTCTACAAGAATTCATTTATTTCACTCTAAAAAGAAATATTTTATTAAATAATTGAACTTTTTTTTTAAATTGAATTTTCAGAAATTTCAAAAAATCAATTATTTTTTTTATCTTTTATTATTTATTCTTCAAAGAATTAAATTATTTTCAAAAATTTCAATAAAATTAGTCTGAAGGATTCAATTATTTTCAAACGTAATGAAATTGAAAAACGTTTGGAAATTTACAAAATTCTTGTCAAACTTTAAATTGTGTTTATAAATAATAAAATTTTTCTCCGAAATTCAATTATTTTCACATATATTAATAATATTCTTGGCCCAATTTCAATTATTTTTTATATACAAAACTTTTATCAAATTTCCCGAAAAATGAAATTATTGTTAAATTTTTTTTTAATTTATCTCTTGACAATAAATAATAATAATAATAAACATAATAACTAAATTGTGATAAAATTTGTTATAAAAATTCAATGTTAAAAAACATTCAGTTATTTAATAAATTATTTATGTTTGTAATTAAATAATTGATTTATTGTAGAATTTTCTAATAAATATTAACTTATAAATAAATTTCAGTAAAAATTTTCGATTGTAATTGAATATCATTTTCCAAAAAAATATTTATTTATTTTTAAATTCTACGAGAATTCATTTATTTTACTCTAAAAATAAATATTTTATTAAATAATTGAACTTTTTTTTCCAAATTGAATTTTCATGAAGAATCAAGAAATTTTTAAATAATAATTGAATTCTTTAAAAACATTTTAATAAAAGTTTTTTAAGTAGTTGCTTTTTTCGAGAAATTTGATAAAAGTTTTGTATATTTAAAACTAATGAAATTCTGATAAGAATTTTATTAAAATTTTTGAAAATATTTGATTTTCGGAGAAAAATTGTATTATTTATAAATATTCTTGAATGATAAAGATTTCAATTTTTGAAACTAATTTTATTAAAATTTCTGTTTAAATAATCGAATTGTTTTGTGAAATTTTATTGAAATAATAGTATAAACACATTGAAAATAATTGAAGTTTTTGAAATTTTTTAAATTAACTAAATTTCTATGAAGAATTTATTAAAATTATTTTTAAAAAATTCATTGATTTAACTCCAAAAATAAATATTTTATTAAATAAATGAACATTTTTTCCAAATTGAATTTTCATGAAGAATCAACAAATTTTTTAACAATAATTGAATTCTTCTAAAACATTTTAATAAATTTTTTTTAAGTAATTGCATTTTTCGAGAAATTTGATAAAAATTTTGTGTTTTAAAAACTATTGAAATTCTAATAAGAATTTTATTAAAATTTTTGAAAATAATTGAATTACGGAGAAAAATGTTATTATTTATATAGATTATTTAAATTTTGACGGTAATTATGGACAATTTTGAAATATAATTGAATTTTTGTGAAGAATTCTGTTACTTTTGAAAATAATCGAATTCTTGAGGTTTCCAATAATTTTCTTATTAATAAATTAACGTAGTTTTGAAAACCTGGAAAAATTTCGTTTTTTGACCTGGTAAACCTGGAAAATTTGAAAAGAGTGGAAGCGTGGCAACCCTGAAAAAAATCTTTTTATCTCTTTCAGACGAAGAAAAAAGCGACAAAAATAATTAGACCAGGCAAACGAAGACAATCATGCGAGCCATTGGATGGGGAAATTTCACAAAATCCAGAAGATGAAGAAGAACGAGAAAAGGAAGAAGAAATTTCCGTTACATCTTATCCTGATATAAAGGTATGTTGAAAATTGTTTAAAACTGTTTAATTCTGGATAAATAATTTTATAAACAAAGTTTTAAATAATTTACTTCTTTTGATACTATTATTATAGACTTTTAATATTAAATGAACTAAATAGAAAAAATAATGATTGATTCAACAGGTTCCAGACAGTGATATTTTTCAAGTTTGTGGTATTAATGAAATTTATGACGAAAATTGTGACAATCGTTTGGAGCATGGCTGCTTTATAGCGTTTATAAGAAGAAAAGAAATGATGCAATTTGATTCTCTCTTTATGATTAAGGTCGCAGAGTCAAAAGGATTATTTGGCGATCCCAATAAACAACCGCAAAAGAAAGAAGAAATAGTTCCAATTATTCGACAGTCTTCCGCTGCCAGTCGAAAGAGCTTCAAACGTGCCAAGGTTAAAAAAAAACTGCGCACAAATTACTTTTTTTCCATTTTATATTCTCAAATTTCTATAATAGTAAATAAAAATATTAACTTATTTATAATTTGAAAACTTTTTTGTTATCCATAATTTGAAAACTTATAAAAGTTGAAATTGAAATTGAAAATTTAAAAATCCTTTTAATTGTTGACCGACGAGGAATGAAGAAAACTCTTCGTCGAAATGTAAATTAATTCTTTGTCTCTCTCTCTCTTTGTTTAATATATAGATTCAAATTGATCGAATCGCTGCACCGACACATTCCTCATTACTAAAAGCACAAAAGGAAAGTCACATTTGTCCGAGGCATAGTCAACACATTTTAAATGACGAAGATTTTCTACTGACTCAGGTACGCGATACTAGGCGTGGCGATATTCGTCGATGGTGGGAAGATTCGAGTAAATATTTATTGCATTCATCACAATGCAATTCCGACTGTAAATTTCGACGAATTCGCACAGATCCGCAAACGAAAAAACTTCTTTTTCCCTCTCACGTTCAAAATATTACCTATTCAATCGAAAATGAGAAGGTTGAAATTAAAAAATAGTTCCGCAAAAATCTTCTTTTCTTATTTTCGACCAGTGGAAAAATATTTTTATTTTGACTTTTGAGTGATGAAGTCAAAATAAGGAAATCTATTTTAATTACATTGTATAATTAGTGTCTATGATTAAGTTTTTACTATATATAAAAAATATGTGTATAAAATATATTTTGTCATGATTTGATTTTGAATACTGGAAATTATTAAAAAGAAGCAGTAAATTAAAAGTGGAGTTTATATTATTACATGAATCAAGAAATTGTTGCGTGCAAGTCGTAAACTGCTTGCAGTATAATTTTGCTTTTATATTGCTACGCCGCATGAAGTGTAATAATTCTTTTCGTGCCAAATATAAGCTAGTGCATGTCATTTATATTTCGGCTATGAACTTTATTATTCCAGGCATTCATTTATTTCACTTCAAATTACAAATTTAGAAAATTAACAAGTAAATTGCAGTCTTTGCAAAATTAAAGAACTTTTAAATTATAAGGAACAATAATATTGTTAAAGTATATTGTTTATTGTCCTTTAATGTTTTTCGCAAACTATTTTGAAATCTGTACTTAATCTGTATATTTATTTAATGGAATTTTAATTTAATAATTTTGTTTCTTAAATTAAAGTATATTTTTCTTCGATATTCTTTATTTTTTATATTTCTTTATAAGCACTTTAATTTACCTGCATCTGTTTTTATTGTTAAGCGATTTCATAAATACATTATTTTTCTTCATTCGCGTGATTTCTCATAAATGAGAAAATTATTCTCTAGATTGAATGGGTGCATTCAATTTTAACATTTCCGCAGATAAATTAAATGCTCTTGTTCTACTTTTCTAAACGGAACATTTTACAAAACTGTATTTGTATTCTATGAAGACTTTTTTTACAATTTATATAATTTTTTCTTTATAATATACTTGAAAATTTTCAGGGACAAAGTATATTATATTTCTATTCTTTGCTCTTTTTTCTATCACTATTGGATTTTATTCTCTCTATGCTACTTATTTTAATGATAATAATTTTGTCAAATATCGTAATGAAACAATAGTCTTTAAAAATTTAATTTTTAATTTAATATTTTTCGTATTCAATTTTTTTTCTATAATGAATAATGAAATATATGTTCGTTTTTCAAAGTGTATTTATTTTATAGAATCCTTCTGCCGAAAAATGTTTACCTTCATCAACACAATCATCTTATTCATTCAAAAAAGAAGAAATTATTAATAATGAAGAGCGACAAATTTCTATTTCTAGTCAAGAGAAAAATATGAAACGTTTAAGTTCATTAACTATTCGACCAAGTAACAGTAAAATTATTTACGGTAATTGTGAGCGATTATTTAAAAACCAATACCGAACAATAAATACGAATGCATTTGGAGATCAAAATTACACGATTAACTCGAGGTTTGTTAAACTATTCAAACTTTAATTAATTACATTAATGATTATTGTTAATAATTCTTAATTATAATTAACTATAATAATCTTCGTATTTCATTCTTTTATTCTGTCTGTCCACACTTTGAAGGTATAATATTAAAAATATTAAAAATATTGTTCTATGAAAATTTGCAATTGAAAAATTACTATGAATTTAGAAACATTTTCATGAAATAATGTAGAAAAACACTAAAAGTTTGGAAAAATTCTCATAAACGTTCAGAAATTTTTTTTATGAAAATATAGGAAAATTTCGGAGAATTTGGAAAAAATCCCTTATTCGGCAAAATTTCCAAGTAACTTCAAATTACTTAAAAAAAATTAAATAAAACTTTTTTCAAAAAATTAATTGATTAAAATTAGCAGTTACAAATATAGAAAATTCAAATTTTCAAGTATTTTAATTTGAAACCTTGTCAAAAAATTATTCAATTATTTAAATTCGAAAGTAAATAATTTATTGAATAACTGAATGTTTTTTAAAATTTGAATTCTTATAAATAATTTTATAAACAAGGTTTTTAATAATTGAAGTCTTTTGACGAATTTTAATCACATTTTTAAGAATCATTTCATTATTCGAGGATTTTGTATAAAATTGTATTATTTTAATACAAAAGTTAATAATTTATTGAATAATTAAATGTTTTTTAAAATTTAATTGTTGTACAGAATTTTCTCAAAAAATTTTTAAATAATTGAATTCTTTTGACGAATTTAATCACATTTTTAAGAATCATTTCATTATTCGAGGATTTTGTATAAAATTGTATTATTTTAAAACAAAAGTTAATAATTTATTGAATAATTGAATGTTTTTTAAAATTTAATTGTTGTACAGAATTTTCTCAACAAATTTTTAAATAATTGAATTCTTTTGACGAATTTTAATCACATTTTTAAGAATAATTACATTTTTCCAAGAATTCCATTAAAACATGTACTAAAAAAAATTAAAATTTTACGATGAGCTTTATAATTTATGAAAATAATTTAATTTCTGAAACAAATTTGTTATTTATAACAATAATTGAAAAATTAAATATAAAAAATTTAAAGAATGCATAAAATTTATAAAAGAAATCCATTTATTGTGATGAAATTTATAAAAAATTTTATATTAATTAAATTCCTCTGCAATTTTTATGTTATTTATGAAAATAGTTAAATCTTTGAGATCAACTTTTTTTTTTAAGAAATTGAATTATTTTAGGAAATTTATTAAAATAGTAAATATTGAAAAAGAAATAAGGAAATTTTTTTTAAAATAATTGAATTTTGGAGAAGAATTTTGTTATTATAAAGATAGTTGTGATTTTGTCGGGAATATTACTTTAAATTTTGATAATAATTGAACTTTTGTAAGAAGAATTTTATTATGATTAAAAATAATTGAATTTCTATAATCATTATTGTAACTTCTACAAAATTCAATTTTTTAAAATGTTTTTAACTAAAAATATTTTATAAAGTCTTTATTTTAAATAATTAATTAAATATTAACCAATTTAATAAATTTGAAGATGAATCTGAATTACTAACATTTTCCAATAATCTAAGTTTTATAAAATTACTAATTAAAATCATTAAGAATTGAAATTTTGTAAATTAAAAATTTTTTAATTCTATTTTTTTTAATTTGCTAATTTTATTCTAAAAAAAATTATGTAAGTTTTCGTTCAGACAATTTTATAATATTGTTATTTTCTAATGATTACTTTTCTCCTTTTAATTTCAGAAAGCCACAGAGAAATTTAAATAAAGTTCTTCCATTATTTTTAAAAGTTCATTATTTAAATATTGAGAACGAATTTGAACATTCAATAAATTGTATGAAAAACTTATCAAGCCACGATGAAACATTAAAAAAAACTTGTCGAGTATTTCATCCTAATAGAAGATCTTTAAAATATAGAGAATTATTTAAAGTTCCTCATTTGGAAACCGTTATGGAGCAAACGAAAGGATTTCCATACCTTTTTCCATCTGCGAATTTCCTTAAAACTGAATAGAAAATAAATAAAAAATTTTTAAACGAAATTTAATAATAGCAATAATTTTATTACTATTTATTTTTAATTTTCTTTTTACATTGTACCAGAAAAGAAAGATTACAAAATTTACGTAATTTCGAAAGTGTGGAAAATCATTTTTGGCAATTGAATGACATTCTCAATAATCATATTTAAAAAGTAGAGAATATTCGAAGTTTTCAGTAACTGTTGTATGTAACTGTCGGGAATATTTTGACTCTTTGTTTCCATTGAAGAATCAAAGTTGTAAAATTTCAAGAATTTACTCAAACTTTCTAAATAGACGTTAAATTCACCAAAATTTGTGACTTTATTTAGTAAAAAACCAAAAATTATGCAAATAACATAGAGAATGACTGAAAAACTAGATATTCTTTTAAACAAAAGCAAAAATAGATTCACGGATGAGTTCATCAGCCGATGTGTGACGTTTCTAATCATTTGTGGTGTACAGGAACTGATAAGATTGATAGAAACAGTTACAAACAGTAACAGCACGAACTTGATAAGAATTATTAAAATTATTACAGGACGTAAAACGAGAATCATCATCCTTTTTATAAATTGAAAGACACTTGCTCTTGAATTAGAACATTTTAATTTATTACTAGTTCCTAAAAATGTACTTTCCCACGAAACGAATGAGAAAATGAAGACAGAAACGAAGAAATAAATAAATACAATGAATATTAGAATTAAACTGTTGGAGAAATTATTTCCGTTTTTAGAAATTTGTAAAATGTTAAAATGGTGATTGAAGACAAAATTTTGACAATTTTTGTAAAACATCAAAATTTTACAATAGATGGAAAAAATTTGTGAATTTTTAATAGAGTTGTAATTGAAGGGAAAATTTTCATAAATTTTCCAGCATATTTGAATTGGAAAAATGGAAATTCGAAAGAAGAGTTTCAAGAGAAAAAGAAGGGAAGAAATTCCACTAAATCGATGGAAACAGGAGAAACTAGTAAGAAGCAATATTATGAATCCAAATGTTAAATCTTTCGTCAGAATTGGAAAATATGGTTTGTTTTTCACTTTTTGCTCCCAAATTTCGATAGGCGTTTGATTTAATTCTTTCCTCAAAGTCGCAATAACTGCTTTTCTTTTTGTTTTTTCAGTTTTGGGACACTAGAAAAATATTTATGATTTTAGGATTCAATTAAACTGATCAACTTATTAGTTTTTATTATTTAGTCATTAAGTTAAATTAATCATTATTTGCATCATATATTTATGATTTTTCAAATTTATGATTATAAATTGTTATTATTAATTAATTAAATAATCTTTAATTTCCGAGATATTTCATAAATAAGTCAATAGATGAAAACGAAAACATTCGGACAAAGTAACAAATTTTATTTACTCCAACGTTTCGAAAACAAATTGATTTCCTCTTCAGGGAGTCAAAAAATAATAATTAAATAAACGAAGACTTAAAATTCAAACCCTGACGATGGAGTAGAGTCATAAATAAATAAATAATCCGTCTTAGAAAACACATAAATAATAATAATTCACAATACAAAAATCACAAAATAATAAAATAAAATGTATTGCAAACTGCAAAGTCAAATTTAAAACGTTGGAGTAAATAAAATTTGTTACTTTGTCCGAATGTTTTCGTTTTCATCTATTGAATTATTATTATTATTATTTATGATTTTTAATTTATTTCTCTTTCTTTTATTTTTTAAATTTGTTTATTTTTATTTTTTTATGAAAGAAAGAGAGAGAAAAAAAGAGTCGTTTGTAAATTAAATATTAACTAACCTTGGAAATCAGAGAGGAATGAGTTACAAAACGTTTGCTTTCCAAGTCATTGGAAATTTTTTCTCTTATCTTCATATTCTCATCGTGATGAGCTGATGGTTTCAAAATATTTGTCAAATTTTTCGAACAATTTTCATAACAGTCTTCGTTTGAATTTCCGAAATCTGTTCCGCCTCTGAATCTTTCCTCATTGCAAACGTGACAATTTTCACCATCTTCTGTTGATTAATTGTAATAACATTGAGAATAGAATTGAAAAAAAATTTAATTTAGTTTAGTTTAAAAATTAATTTAGTAATTTAGTAATTTAATTTAAACATTAATTTAGTAATTTAGAAATTAATTTTTGAAAACATTTTAAAGAACTGAAGTATAAATTTCACCGGAATAAAATTGTTGGCTTGTGTTATAACTTCGTTCCCAATCACATAAACAAATTTCGCAAAACTTGCAACAATCGTCTTGAGATTTACAGAGGCAGCAATAAATTTTTTTGTCCTCTTCTTTTCCTATAATCGCACCATCCACAGTGGATGGTATGGAGGGAGTTTCGATTGACATTTTCGACAAACTGCGTCTGTGATTTTTTTAAATTTCTATTATATATATGAATAGTAATTTATAAATTGAAAATAGTTATTAGAAATTTTTTTTCCTACTGGTATATGTTATTGATTTCCAAGGACTGTGAACTATCGGAATTAGAAGATGTCTGAAAACATCTGCAATTCCTTTTTTTATCCACAAGAGATACTTCTTTCTGCTTCAATTCATTGAATTCTTCTGGTTTTTCTTCAATGTCTATTTTTAAATTCTGCTCCCAATCAGCGCAGTTACAAATAATGCAACTGTCACACTGTAAAATATAATATTAACAATTAAGTTTCTCATAGAAATTCAAATAAATAATTATTGCAAAATTTACTATTCCAATTTTGTTTGAAAAAAAAAAATAAATATCACAATTACTGAAAAATATTCTCTATTTGTATTTGAAAATTTCTGACCTTTTCTGGTTGACCACATGGACATATTTTGTTCTCTGTTTTATATCCTTCAGAACCAAAGTCTTGAGAGGATTGTTTCTAAATTTAAATCCACAATATTAACCCTCAGTCACACACCTTAGAAATAATTACACAATAATTACACACGTTTAGAGGGAATCCCTCACCACATTGTTAAATAAGCGACTATATACAAAATAAAGCAAGGAATCAAGAAAAATTTAATTTTAACACAAACTTATAAATATTTAGTAAATTATTCTAAATTATAAAATTAATAAAATGAATAAAATTAATTTTCGGTCTCAAAAATAAATATTAATTATACACTGTAAAAAATCCTAAGAATATTACCCACATTAAATGTGGCTATTTTACAGACTTTGGGAAAAGTGCCGCATTCAATGTGGCAACATAACCTTATTTAAAGCGTCACTTTTCCCAAAGTCTGTGTAATTTTCTTAGGATTTTTTACAGTGTACGAATGCAAATTTTAGAAGGAATTCCTTCCACTTTACATGTAAAAATAATGTAACTAACAAATAAGCAAAAAAATCATTAAATAATTCATTTTAATTACATTTCTAATATAATTTTGTCATTAACCAACAGTGGGACAAAAAATGTTTTGAAAGCTCGATTTTTTTACTTAACATAACCTCACTTTTTCGAGTTTTTTCTGGCTTTGAAGCATCGTAATTAAAGATTAATTATGTTTAAACTAAATGTTTCTTTCGAAATGTATTGAGGAGGAAATTGTCGAAAGTTATAGAAACTGATTTTATTTTGCAATGAGGAAAACAAAAGTTATTTAAAAAATACGGAAACCGTAGAGGGAATATTATATCCCTAGGTGTGTGACGGAGGGTTTTGAAACAATATTTATTATAACAAATTTATAAAAAATTTATATTTATCAAAAAGAAAAAAAAATAAATAGAAGAATTATAATTACACAAAATTTGAAGCTATTATTTGTAATACCAATCCAGAATTTTCCAAGCAATTGAGTTCTTTCGATAGATCGCCAGCTTGTCGAGACCAATTTTTACGATTATTTAGTATGCTCCGTAAACAGTTGCACAGTTTTTTGCTGTATTCTTCTAAACGAGAAATTTTCTCTATTTCCACGCTTTCTCCTTTACGACTCTTCGACGAATTGTCGATTCGAGTGAAATATTTATCTTCATTAGACTTTTGCATTTCTTCGTTCCTATTATTTTCAATGTTTGCCTGCGATAACGTTTGTAAATATTCTTTCTCCTTGCACTCGATTTTGAAAATCTCATCACGTAACTTCTTCTCCTTCATTGCCAATGTTTGGAGAACGCACATTTGATCCTTAAAGAAATTTTCTTCATTCGTTTGTGGACAATCTTGAAAAGTAATATTCAATATTTAAATATAATTTAAACTATTATTTCTAATATAATTATTTCTATTTTAATATATTTCTATTTCCGAAATTGAGGAAAACATTTTAATTGTCGGATAAGTACCATGTACCTTGTTGGTCATCATCAGTTTTTGACTCATGCGCTTGATAATTTGATGAATGTGGAAGCATAGTTTCGAGTGTGTTTAATTTTTCTTTTAAGCTTTTTAGATGATGTTCCATTTCTAGAATTTTATTCTTTCCTCGTTTTACACGTGCACTAGAACCTCCTTTGCATGCAATTGCATCCTGTTTTCTTAATTTCATTTTTTTTTCTTTTATCATCAATTATTTTCTATAATAATAATAATAAGAGGAAAGAAATTAAATTGAAATGCATCTTTCTTATTCCAAACGGTGAGAGAAAGTTTCCAAGATTATTTGTGTCAGAAACAAACATGATAATTTTTAATTTTTAAAATGACGTTAAGTGGTTAAATCTTTTACTTGAAGTTGGTTAAATTACAAAACTAATTTAATTTTTAACGAGTTGCGTTTCTTAATATTCATAAATACCTAAATTAACTTCAAAAGGTTTTAAATCTGGAACTGCATAAAATTTATTTATACGAGAATTTTTAATGAAATCTATTAAAAATTTATTAATTTAGACTTCTGCAAAATGTTAATAACTCCAATTTTTCTTAAAATTTGTTAAATTTGTCAATATTTAATTAATTATAAAAAATAAAGACTTTAGAGGAAAATTTTAGTTAAAAACATTTTAAAAAATTGATTTTTTCAGAAGTTACAATAATGATTGTAGAAATTCAATTATTTTTAATCGTAATAAAATTCTTCTTACAAAAGTTCAATTGTGATCAAAATTTAAAGTAATATTCCCGACAAAATCACAACTATCTTTATAATTAATAAAATTCTTCTCCAAAATTCAATTATTTTTAAAAAAATTTCCTTATTTCTTTTTCAATATTTACTATTTTAATAAATTTCCTAAAATAATTCAATTTCTTAAAAAAAAAAATAAAGTTGAACTCAAAGATTTAACTATTTTCATAAATAACATAAAAATTGCAGAGGAATTTTATTAATATAAAATTTTTGATAAATTTCATCACAATAAATGAATTTCTTTTATAAATTTTATGCATTCTTTAAATTTTTTATATTTAATTTTTCGATTATTGTTATAAATAATAATTTTGTTTCAGAAATTAAATTATTTTCATAAATTATAAAGCTCATCGTAAAATTTTAATTTTTTTTAGTACATGTTTTAATGGAATTCTTGGAAAAATGTAATTATTCTTAAAAATTTGATAAAAATTCATCAAAAGAATTCAATTATTTAAAAATTTGTTGAGAAAATTCTGTACAAGAATTAAATTTTAAAAAACTTTGAATTATTCAATAAATCATTAACTTTTGAATTCAAATAATACAATTTTATTACAATATCCTCGAATAATGAAATGATTCTTAAAAATGTGATTAAAATTCGTCAAAAGAATTCAATTATTAAAAACCTTGTTTATAAAATTATTTATAAGAATTCAAATTTTAAAAAACATTCAGTTATTCAATAAATTATTTACTTTTAAATTTAAATAATTGAATAATTTTTTGACAAGGTTTCAAATTAAAATACTTGAAAATTTGAATTTTCTATATTTGTAACTGCTAATTTTAATCAATTAATTTTTAAAAAAAAAGTTTTATTTAATTTTTTTTAAGTAATTTGAAGTTACTTGGAAATTTTGCAGAATAAGGGATTTTTTACAAATTCTCCGAAATTTTCCTATATTTTCATTAAAAAAATTTTCTTAACGTTTATGATAATTTTTCCAAACTTTTAGTGTTTTTCTACATTATTTCATGAAAATGTTTCAAAATTAATAGTAATTTTTCAATTGCAAATTTTCATAGAACTTTTTCAAAAAATATTTTTAAAAAGTTGATTTAGAGAAAAATTTTAGAAAATAATAATTGAATTATGATGTGATAAAAATAATTTTTAAAACGTTACAGTAACAATAATTTTAATATTATACCTTCAAAATGTGGACAGGCAGAATTAGCAAATTAAAAAAAATAGAATTTAAAAATTTTTAATTTATAAAATTTCAATTCTTAATGATTTTATTTAGTAATTTTGTAAAACTTAGATTATTATGGAAAATGTTAGTAATTCAAATTCTTCTTCAATTTTATGAAATTGGTGAATATTTAATTAATTATTAAAAATAAAGACTTTATAAAATATTTTTAGTCAAAAACATTTTAAAAAATTGAATTTTGTTGAAGTTACAATAATGATTGCAGAAATTCAATTATTTTCAATCATAATAAAATTTTTCTTACAAACGTTTAATTATGTTCAAAATTTAAAGTAAAATTCTCGTCAAAGTTACAACTCTTTATAAATAATATAACAAAATTCTTCCCCAAAATTCTATTATTTTAAAAAATTTTTAATTTAATTGATTTTTATAATATTTACTATTTTTAGAAATTTTCCGATAGAATTCAATTCTTTAATAATATTTTACCCAAACAGTTACAAATTATTTTCATAAAATATAACAAAAATTGCACAAGAATTCAATTATTTTCATAAATAATAAAGATCATCGCAGAATTTTACTTATTTCTAGTACAATTTTTTTTTAATGCTCGAAAAATGTAATTATTCTTAAAAATTTGATTACAATTCGCAAAAAGAATTCAATTGTTTAAAATTTTGTTGATAAAAATCTTGAGAAGAATTTAATTTTAAAAATCATTCAATTATTCAAAAACTTCAAATTATTCAGTAAATTATTTACTGTTATATTGAAATAATTGAATAATTTATTTTAAACAGGTTTCCAATTAAAATATTTGAAAATTTTAATTTTCTATATACTTTTAAAGTTTTAACTGACAATTTTGAAGAATTATTTTTTTTTTGAAAAAGTTTAATTTAATTTTTTTAAATAATTTGTAGTTACATGGAAATTTTTCCGAATTTTGAGAAATTTTCTTATATTTTCATAAGGAACATTTTCTAAACGTTTAAGAGAATTTTTTCCAAACTTTTAGGATTTTTTTACACTATTTCATAAGAATGTTTCTAAATTCATAGAAAATTTTCGATAATTTTGTAAAAATCCCCTTTTCTATATAGTTTGTATAATTACTATATATAATACTATAATATTTTCTATATAATTAATAGAATTTGCTTCTTAAGTTTTTTTTTTGTAAATTTCCAAAATTTTTTTTACAGTATTTAATTTGAAGAATTTTGGAATAATCGAAATTTTTCGTAAAATTGAATTTCAAACAAATGTATTTGAAAATTATCGAAAAATATTTTCAAAAATAATATTAAAAATAGTTTATTTAGAGAAGAATTTTAGTTTAAAATTCTAGAAAATAATAATTGAATTGAAATGATGAAAGAAATTTTTATCAAGTTGCAGTAACAATGTTCTTAAAATATAAAATAACGATAATAGATACTTTTATAAGCTGTTTAATTTCAAAATAGTTTGAATTTGAATGTTTTGAAAAATCTTAATTCTTGTGGAAAAACAAAATGAAATAATTTTGAAAAATTTTATTAAAATTCGTCAAGAGAATGCCATTATTTAAAAAATATTTTGTTTGTAAAATTCTTTATGAAAATTCAATTTTAAGAAACATTTAATTCCCTCAGTAAATTATTTACTGTTATGTATTGAAATAATTGAATAATTCATTTTGAAAAGGTTTCAAATTAAATTATTTCGAAATTTTAATTTTGTATTCTTTTAACTAGAAATTTTAAAGAATTATTTTTTTTTAAAGTTTAATTTAATTTTTTTCAAATAATTTACAAGTTACATGACAATTCTCCCGAATATGGGAATTTTTCCAAATTGTGAAAAATTTTCCTATATTTTCATATATAGAAATTTTTCTAAACGTTTAAGAGAATTTTTACAAACTTTTAGTACATTTTTCTACATTGTTTCATATGGGAATGTTTCTAAATTTATAGTAACTTTTCAATAATTGCAAAATTCGCTTAGAACTTATTCAAAAAAAAATATTTTTAAAAAAGTTGATTTAGAAAAGAATTTTGGTTAAAAATTCTAGAAAATAATAATTGAATTGACGAAAATAATTTTTAAGAAAGTTACAGTAAAACTATTCTTAATGTAAAATAAAAATACTCTTAAAAGTTGTTTAATTTCGAAAAAGGTTTGAATTTGAATATTTTGAAAAATTTTAATTCCTGTGGAAAACTAATAATTAAATGTTTATTTAAAAAAGAAGTTATTGATGTTTTCGAATAATTTTACGATTCAATATCATTTTTCAATATTTATTATATAGAATTATATAATAATAATTTATTATATAGAATTTATAAACATTTTTTTTTCTTTATTTAAAAAAAACTGAATTAAGAAATGGAAATGATGCAAATTGAGAACTTTTTACGAAAATATTAAGAAACGGAAATATGTATGTATATTAAATTTTCAAATTTCAAATATTAATTTATTATAAATCTTAAAAAATACCTATTTTCGATTTGTCAAATACAATATTTTCTAAAGAAAAAAAAAACGAAAACTAACTTCCAAGTGTGGATAGGCAGAATGAAATACGAAGATTATTGGAGTTAATTAATAATTAATTAGTAATGCAAAATGATGCGGAAAAAGATGATCAACTTTCTCTTAACCATTAACTTTTTTTCTTTCAAATTAAAAGAAATGAATTCAATAAAATTGTCGTCTTGAAAGCAAAATTTCGATTATTTTTTGAAGGTTCTTTAGGTTCTTTATATAATTGAGAAAAAGTTGAAGATGTTTCATATGTTTGATCTCCCTGAACCCGCATTGAGAGGAGAAATGTTTCGGTTAATTCGTCGAATTAGATCGGACAATTAAACGGTCACGATCTGGTGTGACTATGGAGTCAATGAAGACTCACTGGAGTCTGTCATGTTTTGAAGAAGAGCTGAGTTTGTTGCTCGTAAATATATGGACAAGATATATATGAGTCAGCTCTTTAAATGTGACGAGGTGGGTATATAATATAGGGGAGTAGAGAAAATTATACTCCGCGAGCGATGACAAAAGTCACTTCGTGTTTTAAAACTTTGCGGGAGTCGCCTTAAGTCGCCCGCACGTGTTGCTTCGTCTCACAATTGTGTCTGTATTTACATCGACACCCACGCCGGCTCAAAAACTCTTGCATTCAGAAAATAAAAAACGAAAAAGCATATTCGTGTTACTTAACTGATATTTACCAGTTTAACACAAATTCTCACTGTGGATCTTATACAAATTTTTCTTAAAAATTTCGCGCTTTTTCTCACGACACAGAAAATTAATTTTGACCCCTCATCATTTTTTAAAAAATAACTTTTTTTCTCACTTGAAAGACAAGAAAAAATTTTCCTTTCTTTTTTTTCCAAATGATTTTAAATGATGAGATAGTGTAAATAAGTCCTTGAATTTTTTTTTTAAAGCAAACACTCGAGCCTCGCGTATGTCATATAGTCGTTAAGTACAGACAAGAATTTCTTCTCATCCGCATATGTTGTTTTCAATTGCTTCGAAGAATTTAAATTATAATAAAGTCTCAGTGATTCAAATAATTTGTTGAGAGGTCCTATTGACAAAACATAGTGATTTCTTCAAACATTAATTTCCATTATTGTGTGAAAACTAGTGAATGAAATGAAAAAAAAACATATAATATGTTTAAAAGTGATTGTATAACAATAAGTGAGTGGAAGAATATAAATATATAGAGAGACATTGAGATTATTTGAAGTGAAGGAAAAGCGTCATTATAGAAGTGGATTTTGTTGTGGACAAGGTTTATAACATATAAGTACGTCAGCAATTTTTATTCTGTGTCGCGTAAGCACCTTTTATATCACGCAAATTGTGCATTACGGTATATATGTGTTAAATGGGACATTTTTACAATGTTTGACATGAAATTACAGAGCAATAAATGTTTTTTTTCAATTTTAAATCATGTAATCAAGATTGAGTTGAAATCATTTTTGGAAAAATTTAAAGTAAAGCTGAAAATTATTCAAATATTAATAAATATTTGAATTCTTTTTTTTTTGCTTCGGAATTTGTAGTTAAAAAAAAAATTTACGTAAGACGAGATTAACAAAGAATTTTTTAATTACAATCTAATGAATTCCTTGAAATATTATAATAATTACACATCATTATGTTTCTTATCACATAAGGAATTTTATTACTACTATTATTATTATTATCTGACGAATAATATAATTTATGCTTTATAATAAATAATTAAATTATATTTAAATTAATAAAAATAATAATTTTAGTCAAGGAATTTTGATCGAAATCGTTAAAAATTGCTGTTTTTTAATTGTATATATTCTTGAAATTTAATTTTACTTAAATATCCAATTCAATTATTTTCAAATTATTTTCAAATTATTTTCAAATTATTTTCAAATTATTTTCAAACAAACTCAATTTTACTTACATATTTCAAAATTTATTCAATTTTAAAAGAGTTGCAATTACAATTTTTATAAGTAAATGAACTTAAAAATATTTTTATTAAAAATTTTGTAAAACTTCAATTTCAAATGAATTTCATTAAAAAATTTAAAAACCTAAATTTTCAATATACACTTAATTGAATATTTAAAAATAACGGAATTATAGAAGAATTTCAGTTACAACACAAAAACAAAATTGAATTTAAAAGCAAAAAAATATTATTGGAGAAATTCAATTATTTTTTAGAAAAAGTAAAATTCTTCTCAGAAAATCAATTATTTTTTTTATCTTTTATTATTTATTATTATTTATTATCATCCGATAATTGGAGAAATTCAATTATTTTTTTTAGAAAAAGTAAAATTCTTCTCAGAAAATCAATTATTTTTTAGAAAAAGTAAAATTCTTCTCAGAAAATCAATTATTTTTTTTATCTTTTATTATTTATTATTATTTATTATCATCCGATAATTGGAGAAATTCAATTATTTTTTTTAGAAAAAGTAAAATTCTTCTCAGAAAATCAATTATTTTTTAGAAAAAGTAAAATTCTTTTCAGAAATTAAATTATTTTTTTTAACTTTTATTATTATTTATTTATTATTATCTGATAATTGGAGAAATTCAATTATTTTTTTTAAAAAGTAAAATTCTTCTCAGAAATTCAATTATTTTTTTTAACTTTTATTATTATTTATTATTTATTTATTATTATCTGATAATTGGAGAAATTCAATTATTTTTTTTAAAAGTAAAATTCTTCTCAGAAATTCAATTATTTTTTTAATCTCTTATTATTTATTTTTCAGAGAATTAAATTATTTTCAAAAAATTCAATGAAATTCTTTAGTGCCAATTCAATTTTTTTAAAAATAATTTTAATAAAACTCTTCGTAGAAATTTATTTAATTTCAAAATTTTTTTAAAAATTGAATTAATTTTCAATGTTTGCTATTTGAATAAAATTTCACGAAACAATTCAATTATTTTCAAACGTAATGTAATTCTTCGCAACAAATCCAATTATACTATTGAAAATTTACAAAAATTCTTGTCAAACTTTAAATTATCTTTATAAATAATATTTTTCTTCGAAATTCAATTATTTTCTCAAATATTAATAATATTCTTGGCAGAATTTCAATTAATTTTAATATACAAAATTTTTATCGAATTTATCGAAAAATGAAATTATTGTTAAAGTTTTTTTAATTTATCTCTTGAAAATAAATAATAATGATAAACATAATAATTAAATTTTGATAAAATTTGTTATAAAAATTCAATGTTAAAAACATTCAATTATTTAAAAAATTATTTTTGTTCATAGTTAAATAATTGATTTCTTGTAAATTTTTCTATTAAATGTTGATTTAAAAATAAATTTTAGTTAAAATTTTAGATTATAATTCAATATCATATTCAAAAATATTTATTTATTAGAAATTTCTACGAGAATTCATTGATTTAACTCTAAAAATAAACATTTTGTCAAATAATTGAACTTTTTTTAAAATTGAATTTTCATGAAGAATCAACAATTTTTTAAATAATAATTGAATTCTTCTAGAACATTTTAATAAATTTTTTTTAAATAATTGCATTTTTCGAGAAATTTGATGAAAATTTTGTATATTAAAAACTATTGAAATTCTGATTAGAATTTTATTAAATTTTTGAAAATAATTAAATTTTGAAGAAAAATATTATTATTTAAGAATAGATAATTTAAATGTTGACGGGAATTTTTGGTAATTTTGGAACATAAAATTCGATTTTTGCGAAGAATTATTACGTTACCTTTGAAAACAATTTAATTTTGTCAACTAATTTTTATTAAAATTTCTTTTTAAATAATTGATTTGTTTTGTGAAATTTTTTCGAAATAGTAGACATTGAAAATAGTTGAAGTTCGAGAAATTTTTGAAATCAACTAAATTTCTACGAAATTTTATTAAAATTATTTTGAAAAACATTGAATTGTCACATAAGAATTTCATATTGGAATTTTTTTAAAATAATTTAATTCTTTGAGGAATTCATAATAAAAATAATATAATAAAAGATAAAAAAAATAATTGAATTTTTGAAAATCTTAATTTCTCAATGAAAAAATAATAGTAATTAAATATTTATTGAAGAATGAAGTTATTGATGTTTTACAATAATTTTCTAATTAATATTAAATATAGTTTTAAAAACCTGGAAAAATTCTGTTTTTTAACTTGGAAAAGTCAGAGAATTTGAAAAGGATATAAGAGCGTGGCAATCCTCAACTGAAAATTAATGTTTGTAAATTAAATTTTTAAAAGAATGCGAATTGAGTAATAATTTTTTCTTACTTAATTGGAATAACGGTTTGAAATTTTCCTCGCAATTCAAAATAATTTATAAATTCACTGCGGTATAGCATTTTGTATAATTCGAAAGACGATTAAGAGTTTCGACAAATTTTTCAAAGTCTTAAACTTTAAAATAAATAATTTTCTCTATTTATTATTTAATAATAAATAAATATTTAATTATTTTCCCTGAATTACTGATTAAAATTTTAGAAACAATAGTTATAGATTTTGCTATTATAACAGAAAAATATTTTTAATAATAATTATTATAAAAAAGAATAAGAATAGACTATTAAAAAAATGTACAATGTAAGAAATTTTCATTTTTTTAAAATGTATTCAAAACGGGATACATCTTTAATATGGGTAACCACAACTAATAACAACTATGATAATTGCATGGTACTAAAATTCCTCATGAAAATTCTATTTTTAATTCTAAAATATTGGTCATAAAAAATATACTCAAATTAGTGAGAAATAGCATTAGAAATAAAGTAGGTAGAATAGAATTTTAATTTTCAATTAAAGTAAATTTTTATCTCTTTTCAGAAACATAGATCTCGTAATGGAGAAATTAAAAAGAATTGATATAAAAAAAATACTATGTCCCACTATTGTCTCATCAATAGGACAACTCAGCTGAGATTTTGATAAACAATAAAGATCTCCAGTGCAATTATCTATTCGATAAGAAGAAGAAAAAGTTTTTAAACAATGGGTTTGGAAGCAGACTTCACTTGCATTTTGCGAGGTACGTAATCAAGCTATTATCTTTTAATTGCAACAATTGTAATCATAAAGCTAACCAAATACGTTCTTATCTAAAAAATAACTTTTAAATAAAAAAAAGACGATTCACTTTAACATCGACAATTTACTGAAATAAAAAATTTTAATTAAAAATAATTTAATTCGAATTTAATGAACAAAAATATATTTTTATTTTTATCATTGATAATTATTAAATAAACAATGTCACCTTTATTCATTTTTTCAATCTTTAATTTCTGTAGATTTTTGTGTCGAATTTAATGAACAAAAATATATTTTTATTTTTATCATTGATAATTATTAAATAAACAATGTCACCGTTATTCATTTTTTCAATCTTCAATTTCTCTAGATTTCGTGCAATTTCTCGAAGCCTTGAACGAAGTGAAACTATCATCAAATTTGGAAAGTATTCGCGAAAATCTTCTACGAAGATCAAAAGTAACTCTCGTTAATCTAGCGATTGGTCCACCATCTTCGCCTGAACCTTATCTAGACATGAATGCCGGCAAGGGTCTCCTCTTAGCGACAAAACAAGAGACTCAACTTCAGGAATACATAAATACTGATCTTGATTCAGAGCCAAAAGTTAATCAAGATTATTACGAGACATTTCAGGAAATAAATAATCCAAAATCCGAGAATTTTCCATCGATAGAAAATGAAGGGGGCGATTCTTTGGAAAATACTTTAACGACAATTTATTTTGGTTTCTCAGCAACTCAGACGAGGATAAATTGCAATAAATGGGGACAACTCGCGAGAAAGAGTGAAATAAAAATCCCCTTTATTGATCCTCTGCGACCTTGTTGGATCGGTGAGTTAAATCTGAAACAGAAACAAAAATTGAAAGAATTTTCTTTCTTTCTTTCTAGTTTATGGTCTGTTCTTTATATATGAAATAACTTTGAAAAAAATGAGACTATGAAAAAATAACAGTTTTTAAAAATTTTGGACAGGTTTATTGGGTTCTTATCTTCTGATTTACGGAAGTGAAAAAGATAGTCGACCCAATGCAGTCGTTCCTATTCGAGGATATAGAGGACGTCCAGCTCCAAGTGTTGATTCGAAACGAAGTGATTCTGCCTTTGAGATTTTTTGCCCTGGTCATAAAACCCTACAGGTAGAGTTTCTTTTAATTGTAACAAAAAAATGATTTTCTATTTTCTTTTCCCTACTAGATAACTTCTTTCATACTTTTTGCAATAAAAATAGCAAATTCGACAAATAGAATTAAACATTTTTAATTCAAATTTCAAAATTAATTCAATTTTAAAAGAATTGCGTTTATTATACTCAGAAATAAATGAACTTCAGAAGGTTTTAATTTGAAATTAAAACCTTTTGAAAAGAATTGCGTTTATTATACTCAGAAATAAATGAACTTCAGAAGGTTTTAATTTGAAATTAAAACCTTTTGAAGTTAATTTATTTCTGAATATAATTGATTAATGAATTTAATTATAAAATTTTTAAAAACTTAGATTATTCCAGAATGTTAATAATTCAAATTCTTCTTCAAATTTATTAAATTAGTCAATATATATTTAATTAATTATTCAAAATAATTATTTTATAGAAAAATTTTATTTAAAAACATTTTTAAAAATTGAATTTTGGAGAAGTTACAAATGATTGCAGAAATTCAATTATTTTCCAAAGTAATAAAAATCTTTTTACAAAAGTACAAATATGTTAAAAATTTAAAGTAAAATTTCCGACAAAATCACAACTTTTTTTATGAATAACAAAATTCTTCTCAAAAATTCATTTAATTTTTATAAAATTTCCTCATTTCATTTTCAATATCTACTATTTCAATAAATTTCATAAAATAATTCGAAAAATAATAAAGTTGAACTCAAACATTTAATTATTTTCATAAATAAAATGAAAATTAATTAATTCAATTAATTTCATAAATAATGAATTTTTTATAAAGTCAATTATTTTTATAAATAATAAATTTGTTTCAAAAATTTAATTATTTTCATAAATTATAAAGCCCATCGTAGAATTTCATTCATGTTTAGTACAGTTTTAATGGAATTATTGAAAAAATGTAATTATTTTAAAAAATAATAAAAAATCGTCAAAAGAATTTAAGTATTTAAAAATTTGTTGATAAAATTCATTAAAAGAATTAAATTTTAAAAATAATTCGATTATTTCATGAATTATATACTTTTGAATTTAAAAAATACAATTTTATACAAATTCCTCGAAAAATGTAATTATTCTTAAAAAATTGACTAAAATTCGTCAAAAGAATTTAATTATTTAAAATTTTTTAAATAAAATTAATTACGAGAATTAAATTTTAAAAATCATTCAATTATTTAAAAAATTATTAACTTTTGTATTTAAATAATACAATTTTATACACATTCCTTGAAAACTGTAATGATTCTTAAAAATTTTATTAAAATTCGCCAAAAGAATGCTATTATTTAATAAAAATTTTGTTTGTAAAATTCTTTCTGAGAATTCAATTTTAAAAAACATTTAATTCTTCAGAACATTTTTTACTTTTGTATTGAAATAATTAAATAATTTATTTTGAAAAGGTTTCAAATTGAATTATTTGAAAATTTGAATTTTCTATTCTTCTAACTGGCAATTTTGAAAAATTATTTTTTTTGAAAAAGTTTAATTTAACTTTTTTCAAATAATTTGAAGTTTTATGGAAATTTTCCTAAATATGGGAATTTTTCCAAATTGTGAAAAATTTTCCTATATTTTCATAATGAAGATTTTCATAAAGAAATTTTTCTAAACGTTTAAGAGAATTTTTTCCAAAGTGTTATATAAATTTCAATTTTTAATTAATTTAATTATATATTTTAAAAAACTCTGATTATTGTCAGAATGTTAATGATTCGAATTCTTCTTGAAATATGTTCAATTTGTCAATATATATTTAATTAATTATTAAAAATAATGGATTTATATAGAAAAATTTTAGTTAAAAATATTGTAAGAAATTGAATTTTTAGTATATTTTTTTTCGTTATTTCATGGGAATGTTTCTAAATTCTTAGTAACTTTTTCAATTTTGCAAATTCTCAAAGAACTTTTTCAAAAAATATTTTATAAAAGTCGATTTAGAGAAGAATTTTTTCTTTTTTTAGAATTTTTTTTTTATTTTCTAGAAAATAATCATTGAATTGAAATGATGGAAATAATTTTTAAGAAAGTTACAGTAACAATGTTTGAAATAAAAATACCTTTATAAATGGTTGAATTTCAAAAAGGTTTGAATTTGAATGTTTCAAAAAATCTGAATTCTTGTGGAAAAATATTAATTAAATATTTATTTGAAAAAGAGATTATCGATGTTTTTGAATAATTTTACTATTAAAGAAATTCGTAAAAAAAATTTAACAGAACATGTTTTTGAGTAAAATTTTTTCCTTTATGTTCTAAAAATTTAAAAATTTCCGATTTCAATTAAAAATTTATAATTGACAAATAGAATTTATAAACATTTTTTCCTTTATTTTTAAAAAACTTTAAATTTTATTAAAACAATTGAATTAAAAAAAAATATTAAGAAACGAGAAGATGTAATTTTTTCCCCCAAAGAAAAGAATAAAGTGAACAATATTGTTATTGATAAATAAAAATTATGCACAAAATGGACATATTTCCAATTTTTTTAAACATAATTTCCAAACAATATGCAATTTTCTAATATTTAAAATAAATTGAAAGAAAAAAAATTTGCATAATCGATGAAAAATCGAAAAAAACGAAATTTGTTATAAAAAAACAAAATTTATTTGTTAATCACAATTTTTTTAAATTTTCAAATTAATAATATAATTTTATTAGAAATCATGAAAAATACCTGCACATGAAATACGAAGATTATTATAGATTAATAATTTTTTATTGATTTACAATTTTTGTCTCTCTGCTAAAGAGAAAACTAAAATAATGAATATTTCAGTTTGTGGCAAAAACACGAGAAGAAATGGAAGAATGGGTGGCAATCATCTGTGAAACGAGTTCCAGAGAAAATGACAATAAGACACGCATTCGTGGATCTTCTTTAACGGAGACAGCGCAAGTGGAGCAGAAAGAGAGAAAAAGTTCAGAATCATCGATAAAAGATGAAAAATGTCAGGACACTGATGTTAGGCCTTCGTTAAGTAGAGAAAACTTACTGACCAGCGATATTCTTCTAAGAGAAAAAATAACCAAGTTACTGAATCAAGAACTGAATCAAGATAATAAAACACCTCCATTGCCTGCTAGAATTCCTCGAAGACTTCCTTCGCTGCCTCACGAGGATGTTATTCCCTCGTTTCCAATTATCGACGAACCCTACGACGAAGACGATATTTATCACAAAATTGAAGATTTCCGCGACGGCACTGCTTATCAGAATTTTATGGTTGCAAAAAAGGAGGACGAGAAGAAACAACAAGAGTTGAGAAGGAACGGTCATCCTGATACTTATGACGACGTCGCCACTGAAATCCAACACATTGACAACGATAAAAGAAGGGAAGAAATTCAGGAAGCTTATGACGACGTTCAAGTGCCGCAAAAATCGACTTTAGTAGAAAATGAGGCAATTGATTCTGCGGAATTGTGCGACGATGCTAAGGTATCTATTTAATTATTTAGAAATTTAAAGCAAAAATTCTAATTCTATTTCTAATTCTTGTATTTTAATAAATTATAGATGAATGCCGCCGATGCGAAAGAGAAGAAACTTTCAGGCGCCGCTCAAATAAAAGCCTCAAAGAAATCCTTCCTCGATCGTATGCGAAATCGAAGTTACATCGTAAAGAAGGAGAATAAGAATAAAAAGCGAAGTTTATCTCCCGCATCGTCAGCCTCATCGGAAGCATTGCCGACTTATGATGATATTGCCACTATCGCAATGAATCATTCCGAATCGGACGCTACTAGTGAACAATGCGAATACCTAACACCACCTCTTCCACGACCGATTTACTCAATTCCACCCTCAGTCACACCCTGTTCATTGGAGCAATTATACGACGACATTGCCGTGTGTCAAGAGAAATTCACCAAAGAAGCCGAAAGTACCAAAAGTAATTCAAGCAATTCATTCGAGACGGAAATTTCAAAAGTGGATTTAAATTTTCTAACGAATTCACCAAAGGCAGCGAACAATAATGAACTGGAGTTCGACTATTATCAATCGCCAAAAAGCAATCGCGTTCTACAAGTCGACGATGCACTTTATGACGATGTCGCTCTCTTAATGAAATTCCGAGCGAAGCAACGCGAATCGACTGTTTCGAATTTTGAAAAAGTTTGGAGTCGTTTCAGCAGTGGGAGAAGTAAAAATTCCGTCAATGAACCCGACGATAATTCCCAAAATGGCGAGGCGAGAGTCAATAGACTGCAAAAAATCGTTAACAAAATTGAAAATACTCTCAGTAAGTCGTCAATGAAACCTTTACCACTATCCAATAATTCCAAGTCCCAATCATCGACAAGTGTTACATAATTTTCATTTCAAGTTCATAAAAGGCATTAAACGTTTAATCGATATTTTTTAAGTGTGCCAAAAAATAATAGTTGATTCATAGACTGATTACTGCCATTGATAAAAAATAAATGTTTATTATACTTTTCCTTGTAAATTCCAATGAAACATTATTGTTTGAATGAATATTATCAACGAGGCGAGTTATTAAAAGACAAACTTTGTAATAAAATACAATAAATAGAATACAAACATCGTTCATCGTTGATAATATTTAATATCTTATCAAATTATTGGAGAGGCTGCAATTCTTTCTAGTATAGTCTTAAGCCCCCTACTCTATTCTGTGATTAAAAGAATAAAATTAATCTTATCGTAAAAAATAGTTTGCTTTCGTAAAAAATACATATTCCACTCATTCAGCGAATCATATGCATTAGTCTTGTTAAAAAAAGAAAATATCCACATTTTTAAAAGTAATTATTTACTAATTAAATTATAAGGAATCATAATTCTTTCAAAAAAAGAAAATATTAATAAATAATTACTAAAAATACATTTTTTTTCTTTTTTTTCCAAGGCCAATATTGCCACTCAGTGGCATACGAAAAATGTACTTCTTTCAAAGAAAGAAATATTTTCAACTTGCTCATTGAAGTGTAAAAGTTATCATTCTAGTTTGAATATTTAAAATCCTTGTAAATTGTATAATTTTCGGTAAAAAAAAAGAATTATAACACTGCACTGAGTTTTTAAAAAACGATGTAAAAAAACCTGAGTTCCAATTTTCTCACGTTGATTTTTTTAAGTTGTTTTCGAAGAGAAAGAATTGTTTATAATAATCTTGAACGATTTCTTTCAACTTGTCGGTCCACACAACAGTTTCATTCATTACTTTTTCCATCGTATTTTTTCCAATTTGCTGATAATGTCTGATTGGTAAACCAGTTTCTGTTTCTAAATATCTGATTGTCTCTTGAGTGCGTTGATTATCAAAAACGGGGAATATAACAGTGCCTAGAACTATGAGAAGACAGAAGAAAATTGTCCATAGCAGTAAGAATAATAGTGATTTGCAGAGGGAACTGCATATGCCCCCTGTAATTACAATTGTCAAATTATTAATATTATTAAATATCGTATATTAATTAATTAATTAAATTGTTAAGAATATAAAAGTATAATTATGATTTTGTGTACGAAAAAAAATATATTGAAAATGAATCTAAAAATTATTAAGAGTTTGAAAATATTACACTTACTGCTTTTTGTATTCTTTGACTTTCGTTGCTCAGAATCGTTTATACTAAAAAATTTGCCATCATTTTGTTCAGTGTCGTCAAACTTTTGATTTGAGGATTGTAAATTTAGGTTTCCTTTAACCTTTAACTTTTCCGAAGTCTTTTTCTTCTTCTTTCCTTCTTTCTTTGGCACTACTATCTTTTCTGCTTCTAGAATAAAAATTGAAAGTATTCAAAAAATATAATGTTCTTTTGTGGTGTTAAAATTTTTGTAACGTTTTTATAACGTATCGATTAATTCTAGGAGGGTGTTTGCCGTTTTCGTTTAACAAAGTTCCTGGTTTTTTTACTCATCAACTTTAAATTTATTTGATTTCGAACATAAATGAATCTACAAATGGCTTCAAACATTTTTATTGGTGTTTTTATGAATAATTAAATTCTTTTGACGAGTTTCTTCAAATTTTTTTGAAAACAATGTTTTTCTAGTAATTTTAATTGAAAATTTGGAAAATAATTGAATTAAACAAAAATTTTTTTTCAATTTTTGAAAAATAATCTTGCCTGTTTATAATTTTAAATGAACATTTGATTTTTCAATTTCATTAAAATTATATTGATAATAATTGCATTTCGGTTAAGAATTTTTACTATTTATCAAAGTAAGTAAATCCTTCCAAAAAATGATATTATGTATGTATTTATGAAAATAATTCAATTATAGCGAAAAATTATATTTAAATTTTTGACAAGTATAATCAGAAATAATTAATTAAAATAAGTAATACAAATTTAATTTTCTCAAGAAATAAATAAAAAATAAATATAATTAATTTCAAAATTCAGAAATTTAAAATTATAAAAATTTAGGAGAAGTTCAATAATTATAATTATTGAATATAAATATAATAATAAAATTTTTAGAAGCAAGAACTTGATTTAAAACTTTAAGAAGGACTTTATATTTTAAAAATAAAATTATAATTACGGTCAGTAACTTCTCTCGATTATTTTCGAAATATTTAAATAAAAATCTTTTAAAAAATTCAATTATTTTTAATAAAAAAGAAAAAAAAATTTAATTGTTTCAAAAATTTCAATTACTTGTTTATAAAAATTCAATTATCTTAAAACAATAAATTTAAAAAATCTTATTTTTCAGAATTTTCAAAAAAAAATTTGCGAAAATTCAATTTTATAAGAAAATTTTAAGTGTGTATTTCTTTTTAAATTTAGTAATAAACATTTTATTTATTAATCTTTGCACTAAGAAACATGGATGCAGTAGAATGTGATTCTTTATAAAATTCAATTATTATTAATAATAATAAGGTACATGTTTCGGTAAACTGTTTACTTTTTTAATAATTTTACAATTAATTAATTTCATAAGAATCATAAAAATTCTTGCGAAGAATCTCACAATTTATAAAAATAATTAAATTGTTTTAAACAATTTTAACATAATTTTTAAAAATAATTAAATGTTTTGTAAGAATTTTTTGAAAATTTTCAAAATAATTGAATACAATCGAAAACATTTATTAAATATTTTTAAAAATAAATGCATTCTGTTGAAAAATTATATTAAAATACTATTAAAAATTATTGAAATCCTGCGACGAATTTTATTTTTTAAAAATATAATTCAGTTTTTCCGAAGAAATTTATCAGAATTTTTAAAAATAATTGAATTTAATTAATATGTTTTAGAAATAATTGTATTCTTTCGAGAAATTTTACTACAATTAAATTAAAAATAATTGCTTTCCTTTGAAGAATTTTAATATTAATGAAAATAATTGAATTCTTGCGAAGAATTTTTATTACAAATTTTTAAAATCATGGTTAAATTCTTTTAAAAATTTTTTTTGAATTTTTTTAAGTAATCTACGTTCTTAAATAATTTTAATTGAAAATTTTCAAAGTAATTGAATTTTATGAAGAATTTCTTTCAAGTTTTTAAAATAATCAGTTTTGATAAAAATCATAATTAAATACTTAAAATTGTTGAAATTTATTAAAATTGTTTTGAATATAATTGAATTCGAGTGAAAATTTTTATTAAAAATCGGAATAAAAAGTTGATATAATAACATTTTTATAAACAAATTGTGTCATTGTTTATTTTTAAAGAAAATAATTTAATCTTTTACAAGAATTTTCCTAAAAATTTGGAGAATAATTGAATTCTTAAAATAAATTTGCGTAAAATTTGCTGATTTTTAATAAAATGTAGAGACATTTTAATTGTTTCAAAAATTTTCTATTATTTGTCTATAAAAATTCAATTATCTTGAAAAAAAAATTACAAAAATCTAATTTTATAGAAATTTCCAAAAAACTTTTAATATTGTACGAGAATTTTCTTAAAAATTTGGAAAATAATTGAATTCTTATCATAAATTTGCGTAAAATTTGCTGACTTTTAATAAAAGGTAAATACATTTCAATTTTTTCAAAAATTTTCTATTAGTTGTCTATAAAAATTCAATCATCTTGAAAAGATAACAATTTAAAATTTTTTAAATCTAATTTTTCAGAATTTTTAAAAAAACTTTACTAAAATTCAATTTTATTACAAAATTTTAAGTGCGTGTATTTTTTTAAAATTAAATAATAAAAGTTTTAATTTATAACATTCGCACTAAGAAACAATAATAATAAAAAAAAGAATATTTTCACATTAGAATGTGACTATGAAATTCAATTATTTATTAATATTATGAAATTAAAATACTTCAAAAATTCTATTTGTTTAAAAGTTTCTAATGAAATTCTTAACAAATTTAATTATTTTCAGTTGAATTTCACAAAATTTATTCGATAATTTAAAAAAAAAATTATTTACATACTATATTTGAATCAGTGAATGATTTTTTAATATAAAATTAATTATTTTTAATTAATTCTAATTTAGGGAACAGTAGAAATATCTATAAAAATTAAAGTAAAAAGTGATTTTTTAAAGACAAATTAAAGTAATAAAACTTTTTTAATTTGGTGAAAAATTTTCGGTTTGGCATAAAATTCTTGATATACTTTTGGTATATTTTCTTTGGTATTTTTGTTAAAATAGATAATTAAATGTGGATTCAAAAGTTACATAGAAAATATTACCTGAAATTGCATTTATTCTTCGTTGTTTTTCCTCCTCTACAGTGAGTTGCACGTTTGCTAAATAAGTGACAATTTTTCGGGCACAGGCTTGGCATTCACTAGCATTACTGCAAGGACCGGCAACACTGGCAACTGCTGGAGTTAAAGGATTTTCCTTTAAATCAAGCCACTTGAGATTCTTCAGCTTTCCAAGACTCAATGGCAATCTACTTATCTACAATTAATTGTCTTTCGTAATTAAAGAATTTTCATTTTAAATTTCACGTATTTACCTTGTTGCTATATAAATCAAGATGTTTCAATTGAATCATTTCGCCAAAATTCTCTGGAATTTCAGTCAGCATGTTTTTACTGAGATCCAATTTTATTACTTGCGTTAAGGTCACGAATGTTCTCTAAAAAAAAAACATTCTCAATTAAAAAATATGAATTTAACAAAATTCTTAACTTGAAAACAAGTTAAATTTTATTTTCCTTACCGGCAATGAAACTAAGGCATTATTTGACAAATCCAAATGCTTTGCTCTTCTAATTGTGGCCTGGAAAAATAATAATTTTTCTGTAATAAAGTAATTAAATTTCAAATATAAATTTTTGTATTAAAAACTTACAATTTCTTTAACTGGAACTTCCTCCATATCACACAAACTAAGATCCAGAGTTTCATCCTGAAGTTTATCTTTTACATTCATTTTCGTCATTTTTCAGAAAGGAGAATTTTTTTTTCACTTCAAACCAATATCGACGGTAAAATTACTTTTTTCAATATGTGACAATTTTGCGCTTTCTAAACAAACATTACCGCTGGAGAAATATATAATTTTCTAATTAGTAAGTGTTAAAAAATAAATTTGTTTTGTCATAAAGCAAAATATATGAGAGAAAATATGTGTAGAATAAGTAGAAAAATAAGTTACCTGCGAATACTTGTTATTTTAATAATTTTTCAGTACAAAATTCGTTTCTCACAATCAATCGAATGAGTGATAATTTTATTATTGATATAAGTTTTGCACTTTTTAAGATGCGTGGAAATATTTTGATCCACGTATATTTTTACGGCTTGTCTTCATGAAAAAAATAATATCAAAAACTGTAAACTGTTATAAACGTCGTTTGACAGGAAAATATCAAGCTCGGCTCACATGAATGTCGGTTAAGTTTTACCCATTTTTACCTTTATTTACGATCAAGTAGTTCCCGTAACTATTTTAAACGTAGCGTTACGTAGACTACGTAAATAGGCGCCGAAACATAAAATTTCGATTTATCTCCTAAATCTAAATGTTATTTAAAAAAATGTACATTTTACTTAAAAAATGTTCTCAATAAAATTTTTTAAAAAAGTTTTTTTCATTATTAAAAAAATTTAAAAACCTTTTTAAGTTTTATTACTTTATTAAATATTATTTCAAACAATTACTTTTCGAGGATTACTTCTTGTAAGTAGAATATAAATCTAAAGAAATAAGTTGAAAAAGTTAAAAATTTCAAATATTGTAATAAATTCTTCGACATTTCATCAATATAATTATATAAATATAGACAAAAATTTTGAAAATCGTAAATAATAAAAAGTAGACTTATTAACAAAAGAAATAAAAATCAGAAGTTATAATAAGCATCAAGAGTTAAGTGATATTACATTCGTATTATTTGACAATAAAACTTATATAAATAATGATTTTTTTATCAGTTTTTTTTTATCCCTCACGACACATTACACGGTAGTAACTACTTTATTTACGAAATAGTACCATATACAAGCGTAGTTTTACATAACGTGATTAATTCCATGATTTTTTAAATTTTATTTTGCATAATTTTTACGTCAATTTCGTAAACATTGTCCAATTTCTCGAATGACAAAAAAAAAAAAAAAAGAAACAAAAATTAATACACTGTTAAAAAGGCTATGCCATTAAATTTTTGTTCACTCGACGTTATCTCCTTATTTTTTTTCCGAGCATTTATTAATATTCACTTAAATTGATGCTCTAAACAATTATTGTTTCGGAGCATTATTTCGGCCAGCAACAATTGTTTAAGCGTTACCGGTTAATTAACATTTTTACAGTAAATTAGATGTACGAAACAAACATTTTTAAAAAATGGTGTAAGGATTACGGGGATTATTTCGATTTTTTTTGTACTCTCTTATATGAGCATCACGGTCATGTATTTTTTTTTTTTTAATTATTTGTGTTTGTATGATTTTTTTTCGCAAATAATTGTAAAATGCTTAAAGGGAGGTTTTTGTACGTGTAAAACTTGCAAATGCTTGTTTTGTCTTGAAATTAGTCCGAAGCAATAGAATTTATTATCCATTGTTTAGGATGAAGTTCAAGAACAAGGCGTTTGTGAATTTTATCACACCATGCGCACCGTGTAATGCTAGTTTACACATTTTTTCAAATAATTTGTACATGTACCCTTGACGTTATTACAAACAGACACAAACTTTACTTTTTTTTTTTTAAATCTAAACACGAATATCAAAATGTACCTCTAAGTTGTAGCATTTCAATGATCATGTCTCACATGTATAGCGTCGTTACTTTTCGCGCGTACATTTCTAAATCCTTGCATAAAATTTTTTTTCATATATGACATTGTGTGTGTGTGTGTGTGATGAAAATTGTAAATGACGCTAATTTTCTGAAAATTTTATTATGTACCACATAGACCTATTTTTGTTTTCTCGTTATGTATACATTAGTTTCGAGAAAAAATCCCTCCACAAATTTTATAAAAATGAATCTCTCTTTTTTTAATGAAATGATCCTTCTATCTATGGAGAGTTTTCTCAACGATGTACAGGAAGTCGAAAGAGTCTTAACGTTACTTATTTGACGATTTTTTTTTGAAGGTGATTTACTTTTTATCGATTCCCGTTTTGAAAATGGGAACTGATGTTAATATAGTGGTTATTGAAGACTTTTGTTTTCATTACTTTTTACTTCTCTCCGTCCTCGGCGGTTTTGAGTTTTTCTTCTCGAGGCTTAGCTCCACCGTATATCGAGCTTGATTTACTCGATTCTGCAATTGTGTTCAGGGGCAGCTGCACTGTTCGAGGTTGGAGAACGAGACGTTTTCTTCCGCTTGTGTCTGCAATTGAATTCAGATTTTTTTTTAGGAATTTTCCTCTATTTTCGAGAAAAATGGAAAGCGGGGAAATTAGTATACAGACCTGGGGGTGGTTCTTTCATGTAAGCATCGTCCTGGTAGGACTTTCTTTCACCACCACCACCACCACCACGGGATGGTCTTCCGCTGAATGAACTACTGCCGCCGGGTCGACCACCTCCTGGACCACTGGCACCGCCTCGGGACCACTCTCGACCACCGCCATCTTCATTAAAGTGGCCGTAGTTCCCACGATTTCCTCTAGGTTCACCGCTGAAGCCGCCTCCTGATCTGCCACTGTCATAGGCCAGTCTCCCTGTTATAGGAGGATTTGGATTGAATCTACCTCCTGAATTTTTTAAAAACACGAATAAGTATGTTGAATATGAAAAAATTCTCAAATCATATTTGAGATTTCGGACTCACTTGAAAAAGAGGGTGTATTATTGTAATCATCCCCATAACCTCTGCCTCCATCTCTTCTTCCAAATCCTCCGCTCCCTCCACTATTCCCTCGACCTCTTCTGTCAAAACCGCCACCTCGATCATTTCGCTTTCCATCAGCAACATCTATTTTCACCGAATTGCCATCAATAACAACAAGTCCATTAAGTTCTATAGCCTGTTCTAGATCGGATAAATTTTCAAATTCAACATAGCAGAAGCCTTTAAACCTGCAAACATGTGAAATTAATTAGAACCATATTACAAGCAGGCAAAAATATTAATTTACAAAAAACAATATAGAATACCTATCAGTTTCACGATCTTTCACTAAACGAATTCCTTTTACATTTTGATCCTGGAAAATTTTATCAACATCTCCTTGAACGACTCCATTTGGAAGATTTCCGACATAAGCAGTGTATGGAGGCTCCGTAGGTAAAGGTTTCCTACCTCTGGAGAACAGAATTAATTCATAATAACTTTTCATTAAATAATTACAGTTCAAAGAAATACCCCCCTCCCTCTTTTAGGAATACATCTCAGAATGTTTTCTTTACATCTCTAGAAATTACTTCGAACATTCAATCACGTTAACACTCAGTTGTTAGTTTTCATTCTAAAAGCTCCAACTTATAAAAAGCAAATCTTGCCAGTGCTGCGAAAAATGTCAAATTAATGCCACGTAGAGCATTTCAAACATTCCCTTCTTGTCAAACTAATCATCTTGATCTCGAGAATTTGCAAAATAAATAGTTTCACTTTTAATATATATAAAAAAAAATTAATCTACCTAGTAAACTTGGCATTTAAAAAAAAATATTCGATAATTAAAATACTTAACATAACGCCACATGAATTAACTAAAGATCAGAATAAATAAAATTTAGTCAAACGTTTGCAAATTTTTTTTTTTTACAAATTATCAATGAAATTTGATTCTAACTACATAGTGCTATAAAATTTTTGTGTATAAGAACGGAAAATTCATAAAAGACGTTAGTGAGATCTATGTAAGAAAGAAGAGAGAGAGAGAGAGAGACAAACAGAGAGAGAAGGAAAGAGAGATAAGTGATCAATTTTAAAAGCAAAGATAAAAGAAAATATTTCTAGAGAAATGACATTTAAATATCCAAAAGCTAGAGCAAAGGCATTTCAGAGTCGATGGGAGATTCATTTGGCCTTGACAAAAACGAATGTAAAAAAGATGATGAAAAAGTCACATTGTAGTAAAATATTGTATTAAGAAGCTTGAAAAAAAGAAAGCACTGGCCAAAATAAATCCGCGTGTTCTTTTCTTGTGCTTGGAAAGAAATACTTTGCTCATATTCAGAGGCTGAATTGACTTAACCTTAAAAGCACGCGTCACAAGTTGAAAAGACTGTTTTCTTATTCTATCTAGATACATTGGACTTAATTAATAACAACACCGGTTTTAAAACAACTTTGAAACTTATTAAATAAGAAAAATACATCAGATACTTGCCTATAATCATCAAAACCACCTCGACCGGCCATGTTGGATGCACGAAACTAACCGGGACCGCGCGGGTCATACGAGCAACCACCCAACAAATGGCACTTCCACAAAGGTAACAAACATTTATTTTATTTTAAATTACATTGCTTAAATTATTTTCACAAAAAAAATATTCAACGTAACCTACAACTAATCACGTTAGAACTTTTCTCTCATAAACGTAGCTATTTTCAGGTTTGAGTTAGAACGTGTAAATTTTAATTTCTTTTGTAATCTATGTATTTTTATCATTTTACCAATCAAACAGGTATCCTAATAATATGAATATTTATTCAAATTTTTAAAAAGTGCGACACAGAATATTTTTTTTCCATTTTAGTCAATTAATCAACTTTTTTGTTTGAAACAAAAAGATTGAAAGTAAATGAAACGTGATTAAAGTCGCACGTTTGCTTTGAATTTCCCGCGCAATATTTAAATCTACTTTATCGACATGAAATCAACACTTTTCATTGGTTTTCGGCACTACCCCTCCGAGTTAACTCCGTGTGGTGATTTGCTAGATCCAACAGAATGTTATTGATGATTGGATATTGTTAACTCAGGGCCTCAGTGCCGAAAACACTGGATTGTTGCTAGTTTCAGAGCATACGTGTTATTTGGCACCGTATTTAAAATATTTTTTTACTTAAATATATAAGAAAATTAGTATATTACATTCTATCATTAATTACACACTTTTTTTCGTATTAAAAACGAAGAATCTGCACATTTAATAATTGTCCCGGCGATGAAGGATAATAAAATTTATATATTTATATAAATATATGTTAAGAATGTACAATCTAACCTCAAAGTTGTATATTACTCGAGCAAGGTTCGAAAACACAAATATTTGTGAATAATGTTGAGAAATGTTTAATATTTACGTAAACTAACATTTAATATGGCCAAAAATTCCCGACAATTATTAAAAGTAATTACAGAACAATTAAACAAGTCGGCACTATTAAATAGTGCATCGACAGTGCTTGAAAAAACTTCAGAAAAAGCACAAGAAAAGTTGACAAATATCCAAAATGTTGCATCTGAAAAGTATGGAAATATCGTCAAGGTAATAATAAATGATACAAGAATTCTAAACCCTTTTTTTTTGTCTATTTAAAACTGATTTTTTCCGGAATGCAACAAATGTAAAATCTAGTTTATTTCGTTAGGATAATAATTGATAATATTCTTAATATTCAGCACGTAAATGTAACGGGTACGACAATTATACAAGATTTACATGCAGAATCATTAAAACCATCGAGTCCGATTCCAGTTCGATTGATAAATTGGTGGAAATGGTATCAACAATTGACAGGTTTAGACACTGTTGAAGTTGCAAAACAGCACGTTATTCAAGTTCAGGATTCTCTATTTAAATGTCAAGAAGAGCGACGAAATTTAAATCGTCAATCGTCATTTGTACATGACAAGTTAAAAGAAGTTTACGCCGATTTAATACAAACGAAACGTGATGATCCAAAATACGTGCAACTCACAATAATGGAAAATAAAGGTCTTCAGGAAGAATCGAGAATAAGAAATCAATTAAATCTGTTAGAAAACGAGGAAAGAGATCATTTCACTCAACTAGCGACTGCTATTAAAGAATATCACGACAGCCAAACAATAAATGCGCAAAAATACAAATATCTTTCAATTCTAGCTTCGGCTTTTCTTGCCATTTTATCACTAACAGGATCAATGATTTACAATAATAGAAGAATAGTTGATGTTCGAAATGTCATAGCAGAGGCGCAAAAGAAAAATGAATCAAATTTTCGAAATAGTTTTCAAACTCTCGAACAGAGTTCGAGTCAACAATTTTCCAATATCCTTCAACTTATAAATAGTAAAACAAATTTTACATTTGGCGAAAATAAAATCAGTGACCTTAGTAATGAAAGTACTGCCTCTACGAATACTAGTTTAACAGTGAGTAGTAAACACGTCGCATATTTTTTGACGGGTTTATTAATAATTAATTTTATTTTAGTACGATCATTGACTTAGAGATTAAAAAAAAATAAAAAGAGAAAATAGTTTTCATAAAAAGAATTTCCTGTATAGATTCGCAGTTTGTTGATGTAAAGTGTAAAATATTGTATAATAGTTATTAAACATTGTGAATATTTTACGATAATTTCTTACGCTTTTTAAGGAGAACAATAAAATAATGATTATATAAATTTTTCATTTTATTAAGTGTCAAGTATTTTTTTTTCTTTTATAAAAAACATTTGTTAAATTTATATGCATATTATTATAACAGAGGTAAGGCTTTGAAGAACGCAATTTATGATGATTAATGGAAATCTATTATTCTACTAATTATGATAAATTCAGTAATAGCCAAGTTAATCGTAGCATTAAATTATTCTTAATTATTAATTAACTAAAAGTTTTGCTTAGCATGCAATTGCGAAATTCATGTAAAACTAACTCGAAATAATATACTAAATGTTGATAAAGTGAAAATGAATTTAAACAATGACAAAGTAGAAATAATAATCTAGGGATTCCAATTTTTCCATTCCATTCCCTCGGGAGGTTTCTTGTCAACTTTTCCTTTTCCGACTTCATTCCAATTGGTGCTCAAAACTGTTCCACCAGATTCTTGCTGTTTTATGAAATTAATGTAACAAATTAGGAACAAAATTTATATATTAAATTAGAATATAAAATTTAAATTAACCAGGGTTGCCACGCAACTTAGAATCTAGAAAAACCTGGAAATGTCAGGGAATTTTGTAAAAATTGAAAAAACATGGAAAAGTCAGGGAATTTTCATCGAAATCCTGCAAAATTTACTTTTGAAATCTGATTTTACTTAAAGATTTCAAAATTAATTCAATTTTAAACGAGTTGAAATTACAATTTTTCTAAGTAGATGAGCTTGAAAATATTTTCATTTAAAATTTTGTGAAACTTTAATTTTAAATGCAATTCATTAAAAAATTGAAAAACCTAGATTTTTAAAAAAACCTTAATAACTAAAATTCTTCTAAAATTATTGAAATTTGTTAATATATGATGAGCAATTTATCAAAAGTTGATAAATCCATTTTTTTAAAAAAATTGAGATAAACACATATTTAAAATATTAAAATCTTTAGAAATCCATTTATCACTGTTTAATTTATGAAAAAAATTTATTAATAAAGAATTTTCAATTTAAAAAATATTTTAGCCTAACCTTCATGATTTTTAATTTCTATCTTTTTATTAGAAAAAATTATTAAAACCTTTAAATTTCCTATTACAATAGAATTTAATTACAAACATAGCATTTTAAATAGAAAAAATATTGAAAAATGAATAATTTATTACATTTTTTCTGCATTACAGATAATTTTAATGGTTATGTGAGAATTGTCATTTGTTTAAATTTCTCGAAATGACAAAATTTGGATTTATCAGGTTTTGAAAACTTACTCCTCATATATTAAATTGATTATTTAAAAATAATGGATTTATAGAAGAATTTTAGTTAAAACACTAAAAGAAAATTGAATTTTAAAGCAAAAACATAGTATTGGAGAAATTCAATTATTTTTTTATCTTTTATTATTTATTCTTCAGAGAGTTAATTTATTTTCAAAAATTTCAATGAAATTCTTTTGTGACCATTTAATTTTTTTAAAAATAATTTCAACAAAACTCTTTGTAGAAAATTGAATTGATTTCAACATTTTTTTTAAATTCAATTATTTTCAATGTTTGCTATTTGAATAAAATTTTACGTAACAATTCAATAATTTAAACCGAAATTTTAATAAAATTAGTCCGAAGAATTTAATTATTTTCGAACCTAATATAATTTTTCGCCAAAATTCAATTGTGTTTGAAAATATACAAAAATTCTTGTCAAACTTTAAATTGTCCTTATAAATAATAACATTTTTCTCCGAAGTTCAATTATTTTCTCAAATATTAATAATATTCTTGGCAGATTTTCAATTATTTTTAATACACAAAATTTTAGTTGAATTTCTCGAAAAATGAAATTATTTGTAAATTTTTTTTAATTTGTCTCTTGACAATAAATAACAATAATAAACATACTAACTAAATTCTAATAAAATTTGTTAAAAAACATTCAATTATTTAATAAATTATTTATGTTCATAGTTAAATGATTGATTTCTTGTAGAATTTTCTAATAAATATTGATTTAAAAATAAATTTCAGTAAAAATTTTCGATTGTAATTGAATATCATTTTCAAAAATATTTATTTTTTTGAAAATTCTACGAGAATTCACTCATTTCACTATAAAAATAAACATTTTATTGAATAATTGACCTTTTTTTAAAGTTGAAGTTTCATGAAGAATTTAAATAAAAATATTTTTGAATAATAATTGGATTCTTCTAAAACATTTTAATAAATTTTTTTAAGTAACTGCATTTTTCGAGAAATTTGACAAAAATTTTGTATATTAAAAAGTATTGAAATTCTGATGAGAATTTTATTAAAATTTTTGAAAATAATTGAATTTTGAAGAAAAATTTTATTATTTTTAAAGATTATTTAAATTTTGACGGCAATTTTTGACAATTTTGGAACATAATTGTATTTTTGTGAAGAATTCTGTTACTTTTGAAAATAATCGAATTCTTGAGGTTTTCAATAATTTTCTTATTAATAAATTAACGTAGTTTTGAAAACCTGGAAAAATCTTGTTTTTAACCTGGAAAAGTCAGGGTAAAAGCGTGGCAACCCTTTTAACAGAAAATATAATACTTACAAAGGATTTATTCATTGCACGTTTCACTTCGTCAGATCCGTTGCCGTAAATTTTTTGAAAAAGCTCATTAAGCGCAGCTTCACCTTCAGGGTTTTCTGCTGCTTCTTGTTTTTCGATCTCTTTTTCCATTTTATCCCAATCATGAACCTTTTTACTTGAGGTTGGATATTTCGGAGCTTTATTGTCAGATTGTAGGATAACTACAAAATTTTTTTTAAATTAATTTAATTTTTAAGAATAAATTAAATACAAAATCTATAACAGAATGAAACCTTTTTTAAACGAATATTATATTTTTAAAATCAGAAATATAATTTTACCATCAGGAATTGGAAGTATTGCAATGGATTCTTCGGCGTTTCCTTCTAAATTTGTCCATCTATGACCATCTCGTTTTTTTAATTTAATTTCTATTTTCGATGCAAGTACTTTGTGCGAACTTTGATCAGGTACAATGTGACGGGCTAAATCTAATTCCAAACTGTAGTCATTTTCGTTTGGTAATTTTGCAGATACGCTCAACTGAAAATATATTTTTATAGTTTCCATCAAAATGAGAAATTATAATTTTGTTTTTGTTTTGTAGAAAACATTGCCTATCAATAGTAAAACGCTTACTCACTGCAGTTTCTGTTGTGTGGACTTTTACATTTTCTACGTTTTTCGCTAAAATATTTATAAAAACGTGCGTTTCAGTTTGATACCAATCGTGTTTTATTTTTGGAGTTGGCATCTAAAAAAAAATATACAAATTCATTAAAAGATTATATTAGAAACAAAATTTGAGGTTAGGAATTTATGCGGGGAATAATCATATGTATTAAATATGCAAGAAACTTACCTCATTGCTCTCGTCATTTGAATTTTTAGCATTTTCCGACATTTTTTTACACTTACTTAAATAATTGATGTTAACAATTCGACATAGAAATATAATTTTTTTTTTAAATAATTGTTTCTTGAACAGAATACAGAATGAATAACTTGACAGAAACGAATATTAACGAAGTTGTGCGAAACATCACGAGCCGAATGAAAAAAAATTCTATTTTTTGTTTTTCAAATTTTTAAATTTTAAGTTTACTTTAAATAATTAATTTTTCTTGTGAAAGAAAATTATCAAGTCACTGTTTTGAAATAATAAAAGTAAGACTGATTTAAGAATTAATAACTTTTTTAAATAATGAAAAAAATTAAATTGTTATAAGTATGATTTTTTTAATTATGAATTTTTGAAGATAACTTTTATTAGAAGTACATAAACTATTAATTATTAAATTAAATGGATAAGTATAATTTTTTTTAAATATATATTCTTGAAGATGACTTTTATTAGAAGTACATAATTATTACAGTATATCTATTGGACATATCTTTACAATAAAAATAAATTTACATTTACCGACTTCAACGTATGAAAATACATGATAAAAGAAACGTGTTGACTACTAAAGTTGATTTTTTCAATCTCATCAGCAATGAGAGTTTTATTTACATTTATGTTTGTGTTATGTAGCCTCTTTTTTAGGAACTATTAATTAAATTAAACTGTACATTCATTTAAAGTTTGTCAAAAAGTTCACTTTCACAATTTCATATTCAGCTTGTAAATAATTCATTCTTTAATTAAAATGTATTAGGTATCTTTAAATCAAAAGTAGCATACAAAATATTGAACGAAGAACAGTTGAGAGGAACAAATGTAGAATAATTTTACAAAATAATAAAAAAAATTAGAGAATTAAAAATCGTTTTCAAATTATACTCTCATCATTGCTTCTTAATACATATATGAGGCATTCCATTTCAAAACGACCCCCTTTATAAACAATTGCTATTGTAAGGCAATTTTCAAATAATTATTTCTCCTATGTATTGGATTCAAACTTTATTTACTATTAGTATTTTTAAAAGAAAAATTTCTCAACCTTACGATAGTATAAAATTCTTCTTAAAAAATAATATTATTTATGAAAAAAATTAAGTTTGAAAGATAACCTTTTAAATATCTCAAAACACGTTATATCCGATTTTCTTGAAAGTCATGTCAAAAGAAAGCTTAAATATTCTAGTTTCATTTCCTGTCAACATTATAATGGACAATTCAGGGGGTTTTATAAAATTAATTTATTTCTATAAGAATTTCAAAGGTTATAATGTATTTACTGAGCGGAATTTGTTTTTTTTAAGTTTTGCACAGTTTAACCTCTGATATCTTTGTACAATTTAATTAATTTCTTAAATTCCCCTAAATTGTCCATTACAATGTTGGCAGGAAATGAAACTAGAATATTTAAGCTTTATTTTGACATAACTTTCAAGAAAATCGGATATAACGTGTTTTGAGATATTTAAAAGGTTATCTTTCAAACTTAATTTTTTCATAAATAATATTATTTTTTAATAAGAAATTTATAATATTGTAAAGTTGAGAACTTTTTCTTTTGAAAACACTAATAATAAATAAAGTTTGAATCCAATACATAGAAGAAATAATTATTTAAAAATTGCCTTACAATGGCAATTGTTTATAAAGGGGGGTCGTTTTGAAATGGAATGCCTCATATGTATATGGATGGAAAAGTTATTTTACATACTGCTTCGTAATGAATAAAAATTGTACATACAATTAATAATTATTTACACGAGAAAATTGTCCGTCTAATTGCAATTGCAGCAGGCATGATTTTTAAATAAATGCTATTTCAACTTACAGCGTAAAATGAAAGCGTCGTAGAAAAATAGTTATCAAATTACATGGCTGACGATTTCGATTTATTAAAGCTATAGAAAATAAATATTATTTCCGTCAATAATTGTCAATTTAAGGCTCCTATGAATCCAAACCTCGATGTTTTCGCTTTATTCGTGCATATGGTCCAATTTCTGGGTCCATGACAAAATCGTATAAAACCGAAACCCATGAGTCGTGATGTGGTAAATTATCATAGAATTCTGACGCTATTCGCTTTACCTAATTTAAAAATCAGTGGAAAATTAGAAATTTGATTAAAATACTTTATTTTACTTAAAGAAGTTATTACCTCTGGTAATCGGGAGCCTGGCACAGCAGGAAAATCGTGATGTTCGTTGTGATAACCGACATTAAATGTAATGTAATTGAGAGGACCGTAGTAACTATAAGTTTCGTATCCTTTTTTGTACATATAATGTTCGGATATAAAATGACCAGCAACTGGATGAACACCCATTGCCATAACCGATCCAAAAATAAAGTAGACTAATATTTTACCACCTGGAAAAAAAAATATTTGTTAACATAACACTTCGTTGAAGTCCACAACGTTTATAGTCAACGATTTTAGAAAAATAAATATTTTTTTAAGGAAATTTTTATAAATTTTCGTAAAGAAAATAGTACGATTAATTTTTTTTAATAAAGATTTACAAAAAAAAATATTATTTTTTCTTAGTAGAAAAATAATTTTTTTCTTTCAATCGTTGATCATAAACTTCACCGACGTAACATAACAATAGGGTTATTTATTTGAATCAGCTTTATTTATTTATTTGAATCAGTGAAATAGTTGGAATTAAGCGAGTAAAATTCCAACTATTTTACTAATGAGATTTCACTGATTCAAATTTAGAATATATATATTGATAATTTGAAAATTGTTCACCATACCTAAGAAATACCAAACGAGGCCATCAAAAATAAGTTGTATAACCAAATTGACGTACTCTAAAGTAGTTGGTACTTTTGGATACGTGACTAATGGCCGGAAAGCATAGAAAAATGGTTGCAAACAAATCCATAAAAATTTACCGAAAGTGGTACAGAATAATTTCGCTTCCAATAAAGTCGGCAAATCCGTGTCTAGTTTTTCGTCACCTTGATACTGCAAAAAGAATCATTTATTCATTTTAATATTAAGAATTAATTTGTTATTTAAAAATTATAAAAAAAATACTACGTTTAAAATAAAAATAATTCTTAAAATTAAACGTTTTAATCCACATTTGTATTAAATGTTCGAAAGAGCTTTTAAAAATACTTTATGAACAATTCATAAGCAAATATGACAGTCATGATTTTATTTTAAAACATTAAAAAAAACTGTTTACTTTCAAAAGAAAATTAAGTTTTTAAAATAGTTGCTTTACTTAACGTAAATTTTTATTTCTCAATAACAAATTTTGTTTCCCAGCTCATTTTTTTTCTTTTAGGAAGACAAATATTAGATATTTCTGTTTCTTAATATTTTTGTAGAAAATTTTCGAAAGGAAATAATTTGCGTCAATTCTATTTCTTAATTTTCATTGTTTTAATAAAATTCAAAGGTTTTTAAAAATAAAGGAAAAAATGTTTATAAATTATACTCGTCAATTAGAAAATTTAATTCAAAATGAAATGGAAAATTGTTTAATTTAGAAAATAAAGGAAAACACTTTATTGAAAAAAATGTACTGTTAAATTTATTTACGAATTTCATTAATATATTATTCGAAAGCAATAATTTCTTTTTTAAATATTTTTTTTTCCATTGAAATGAAGGTTTTTAAGAAATTCAAAATTTTTTTAAATTAATCAACTTTAAAAATATTGTTATCAAACATACCGATAACGATTAATTAACGATCAATTTCCTCTCGATTTTCTCCTCAAGTTTTATAATATTTAAGGTGGATCGAGTGTTAAAATCATTACTTTGTATTATAAAAATATTATTACAGTAACTTCTTCAAAATTATTTACATATTCTATTACCTAAAATTTAACTAACATTCATTTTCAAATCAATTTTTAATAGAAAACTCTACAAAAATTTAATTATTTATTGGATAATTTAATGTTATTTAAAATTTAATTCTTATGAAGATAAAAATTTAAAAAATATAATTTATTACATTATTCATTGAATTCGACAAAAAATGAATTAAAAAAAAAGAATTCTGAGACGAGTTTTATTGTTTCTGAAAATAATCAAATTATTGCGAAGAAATTTATTTAAAAAATTCGTAGATATTTAAATTTCTGTGAAATGTTTGTCATTTATGAAAATAATTAAATGTTTGTGTCAAATTGTATTATAATTGATTTTAAATAATTTAAATCTTTTAAAAAACGTTAATAGTAGATATTGAAAATCTTTGAATTGAGAAAAAATTTGGAAAATAATTGAATTTTGGAGAATAATTTTATTATTTTTAAAGCTTATTAAAATCAGGGTTTAATTGACACGCTTCTACCATTTTCGAATGCCTTGATTTTTCCACGTCTTTCATGTTAAAAAACGAAATTTTTCCAAGTTTTCAAAACTACGTTAATTTATTAATAAGAAAATTATTGAAAACCTCAAGAATTCGATTATTTTCAAAAGTAACAGAATTCTTCACAAAAATCCAATTATGTTTCAAAATTGTCAAACTTTAAATAATCTTTAAGAATAATAAAATTTTTCTTCAAAATTCAATTATTTTCGAAAATTTTAATAAAATTCTTATCAGAATTTCAATAGTTTTTAATATACAAAATTTTTATGAAATTTCTCGAAAAATGCAATTACTTAAAAAAAAATTTATTAAAATGTTTTAGAAGAATTCAATTATTGTTTAAAAAAATTTGTTTGATTCTTCATGAATATTCAATTTGAAAAAAAGTTCAATTATTTAATAAAATGTTTATTTTTAGAGTGAAATAAATGAATTCTGTTAGAATTTTCAAATAAATAAATATTTTTGGATATGATATTCAATTACAATCCAAAATGTTTACTGAAATTTATTTTTAAATCAATATTTATTAGAAAATTCTAAAAGTAACTAATTACTTAACTATAAAAATAAATAATTTATTAAAGAATTGGATATTTTTTAACATTAAATTTTTAAAACAAATTTTATCAGAATTTAGTTATTATGTTTATTATTATTATTATTATTATTATTATTATTTATTGTCAAGAGACAATTTAAAAAAAAAATTTAACAATAATTTAATTTTTCGATAAATTCGATGAAAATTTTGTATATAAAAAATAATTGAAATTCTGCCAAGAATATTATTAATATTTGAAAAAATAATTGAATTTAGGGGAAAAATTTTATTATTTATTAAGACAATTTAAAGTTTGACAAGAATTTTTGTAAATTTTCAAACATAATTTTCATTCAAATTTCTAATTACATTCATTCAACATTTAAATTTTCTAAAATTTTTAAATGAAACCGATTTAAGTTAATTTATTTACGAAAATTATAAACGCAACTCTTTTAAAATCGAATTAATTTTGAAATATTTTTTTTTATTTGAAATATTTATATTTAATTCATTAAATAATTTATTTATTTCATGATAGTTGTTCAAGTTTGAAGTTATTTTAAAAGAAAGTGTTGTCAGAAATTGGAAAAATCGAATGTTTTGTATTATAGAATTAGAGGTAATTTTATACTTTATGAAGTCAAACAAAAGAGACACAACAATTTAACATTTTCTTATGAATTCTGAAAATTTAATTTTTTCAGTACTTTTAATAAAAATTTCTGAGTTTTTCCTAAATTCACTGTGTCAGAATATTATTTTAATTACAGTTATATTAAAACTATATATTCCAATTTATATTTTATTTTATAAAAAAAAATTTGAATTACAAATTTTAACATTCTATTATTTTTAAAATTGATAATTGTGCTTAAGAAAGTGAGTAAAAAAGTCAGCTAATTGTTTTTCTATTACTACATTAATATACATACTCGGTGGTGTTCTAGATGATATTTTTTAAAACTAATAGAAATTGGAATTCCAATAGGCAAGTTAGCAAAAAATCCAAATAGTTTATTGGCCATAGGTCTCGAGTGACCAAAGGCAAGATTGTGCGCAATTTCATGAACAGCTGAAAAAAATTTCTATTAGTATTAACAATAAAAAAAGACTTTACTTAATTTGCATTTCATATAAGTTACCCAGCATTAAGGAATGATTAATGACTCCGCCAAAGAAATATGCCATTAAAAATAACATGGGATAGCTTAAATCCTTTACTATAAACATTGAAGCAAATTGCACTAAAACCATTCCTGTAACTACCCATTTAAAATTAGGATCATAGCCAAACAACTTCTTTATTTGAGGATATTTCTCTGTAACCAAAATTATTTATAATTAGCTAATATGTTCATTTTTTATTGCTGATATAGTTGCATCATTATTACTTATGATTTAATTCTAAGTAGGTAATCAATTTTTATAGAAACTATAAAAGAAATTCAAAAATATCAGAAATGAATAAAAGAAAAGAAAAATGCGAAAACGTTCATAAAAAAATAGTTTGATAACATTATATCTTTGTAAAATTTTTAGTAGTCAATAAAGATAAGAGTGATTACATCAATTACTATACCTAGAATTAATTTTCGACGACTTGCGTGTGGTTCCTCTGTGTAAACCCATTCAAAGTCTGTTCGCGACACATGCTGTCCCATTTTTTTTTATTGACAAATGATCGAAATGAAAAATCAACTCGCACAGCAATTTCACTTAGCATGGAAGCGTAATTAGCCTTTACCGGCAAGAATTATTTATATGGGAATACGAAATTTCTGTTGACTATGAGACCGGTATATAGCAGTTAAACGCTATGCTTAATGTTTAAAGGTTTGTTAATTAAGGCGATTAAGTTTAAAAAGTTAATTCTTCTTTAATAGATATTTTCAACAAAAATATATATAGAAAAATGCACAATAAACTAATGTTAAAATTTAATTATTGGTGTTCACAATTAATTTCTGATGCGTTGTTTAAATAAGTAAGGTTATAATACTGTCTAGTCCAACTGCTTAGTTGTTAGTTACTACTGCACTAGACCCATATACCTATCGCATATATATAAATTAATAAACGAGTATTTATCTTTTATTTCCATTACTTCAACCAATGAAATTTAACATATAAATGAAACCGATAACATGATTTGTTGAAGATAAACAGATGTTTTTTTTATAAACTCTACGAAATTTCTTATAGTAGTGGTTATAGATTGTGGAGGAAAATAATACTTTTAGTAATTTCCACCTTTGACGGTGCTGTGTGACAGAAATTAAAAGAGTTTCAGAGTTGAAATATTAATTTACTGTTGATTAGTAAATTAATAAATATGTTTATTAATTCAAATTATTACTCTTTGTATATTCTAGAATTGAATTGAATTTAATCCTTAACTGTATTAATTAAAGTTAACTAAATATGGTTTCTAATCTGAAACAATATAATAAATTCCTCTAATTGAGCAACAACTACAGAAATGTTGTTCTTTTTGTAATAAAAAATTTTTTTTTAAGGCGACCGAGTAGTTTTTCGAGCTTTTCGTTGTGCTCTTACATATCTATCAAAATTTTGTTAGTTCATGACGTACGAACAAACTTGAATGTCACTGGGTGTTTACGACATTCGCTCTCTGAAATTACGAAACGTGATTGGTTGGATTAGGGGAATTGAGGACTTTGATTGGCCAACAACTATAACTTGACAGTTTCCTGGGGAGATAAACGGAGAGTGAAAGTAGAGCACGAAACTGTCAAGTTAGAGTTGTAGCCAATCAAAATCCACAATTCCCTTAATCCAACCAATCACGTTTCGTAATTTCAGAGCGCTCAAACACCCACTAACTAACAAAATTTTTATAGATATGTCACGGCTTTGTTAAAATCCGTCAAAACTGGAAAAAAGGCATTTAAGGCCTACGCAGAATAAAACGGGAAGCGAACGCAAGTATAAAATAAAAAAGGACAGAAGTAGGTTTGTCCTTTTCTATCGCATGCTTACGTTCACGTTACTTTTTTATTCTACGTTGGGCTTAAAGCATCAGAACATTTCCACGCCTTGCAATCCAGACAATACAAGGTCTCTTCTTACCGGTGCCCTTACTTTTTACAATAATTACACGAAATCGTATTCATATTTCTTTGCAAGATTAATCGCTTCTTGAAGAGTAGAGGGTTTTTCGATTTTTACGCATCGTCTCAAATTGCCACGTAGGCCAGATACAAAACAATCACGAGCTAATTCTCGAGCAGCTTCTATATGGAAGTGACAGTCTGCTAAATCATATTTATATTCGATCAGATCGATCATATTCGTGAGTATTTTGCTTACACGAGCAGCGTACTGTATTACCTTTTCTTTTTCATACTGCACTACGACGGCAAGAGCCTTATTTAATTGGCTCATGCTGTGCTGTTCGGAATATATTTCCTTTAAATGAGATAGCAGTTCCTCTAAGGAGTTAACATGAAGGTTCTGCAAGAAATCGTAAGCATTACCGACTATTCGCGATCTAACGATTAAAAATAAATACCGTCGATATTTAAAGGCAATGGAGTCTCTAGCAAGAAGGCAATTGGTAATGAACCTATTGACCGGCATGTTCTCTCCATCGAAACTTTCGGGTAAAAATTCGATGGCTGTTTCTAATGGAAGAGGGTCATCGGGCTCTTTATCGGTTGGAGCGAGTCGTACCGAGAACCTGGTACTTCTCGACGTACTTAAGGCGTGACCGTGTTTCGCAACAATAGGGGCATGTTGTGGAGGGACAAAAGTTGGTGCATTATAACCATGAATGTCATGAGGTACTGCTTTCGCGTAAGATCTTTTTACGTTTCCGAGCGTTTCGGTACCTGAAGGAGGTTTCGGTAAACTTTTACTTCTTGAAACTCTTCCCCCTTTAACACCCCCTTTACCGCCTCTCGCGGCTTTATTCGCATTGCAAGTAAGCATCTTGTTTTAAATTCTATATTATACACCTTCAAAGGGTGTGTCGCGACTAATATGTACGTCGTCGCCTTGTCCTGGTTTCTTTTCGTCCTCGTTCCTCCTGGTTCTGGTTCCTTCTCGTCCTCGTTCTTCCTTGTCCTCGCACTTCACTGAAAGAAATGATTTCGTAATTTTAGAAATTTGGCTATGTTTAAGAATTTCTGTCAAGTTTTGAGAAACCAAATGTTGATTTTACCTCAATATAGTTAGGTTAAATGAGAAATTTAAAAATTATGAACACTTAACATATAATTTGTAAAAGGTTTCCTTAATTAAAATATTTGTACACTTAGATGCTGTCCTTCCGGTTGAAAGGAATTTTGAAAAGTCGTGTCATTTCTATAAAATATTCTTAGTTCGTGACATACGAATGTTATCATATGTCATGAACTGAAAACATTTTGACAGAAATCATACGACTTTGCAAAATACCGTCAAACCGGAAGGACAGCATTAATGCATCTGAGTGTATCATCTGTATGCTAGAACCACGCACGCAACTGTTTTGTGTGCGAACGAAACTAATGTGAAATCTGGTTAAGAGGTTAGTGCACTTTAGAAATTTGGGTCTAGTTCTAATAGTATAGTGGAAATACCCTAACTGTTGGACTGTTTCTATTCCAGCAATCATGAATACAATACTATATGGTTAATATAACCTAAATTATGCCTGTACCTTCTATTTTATTCTTTCAGTGTTCCTCCGTCTGCTTCTGGTATCGGTCTCTTTCGGTATATCGATCGATGATAAACGTCAAAAATTCTTTTGAAATAAATAATTAACAGTCAATAAAATCCGACACAATTTCACTTAACAGTTTTGTTAAATAACCCGCGGCAAGTTTGCCGAGAATCCCACTTCTGACATTAAAAATTTTCCTGTGACACCCCGGGTCACTTTCACGCAGTAAAATGTCTCAAATTCACTTTAGAATATTATAAAATGTTTTAGTTTAGAGTAATTAAAAAGAGTTTCAAAACGGAATCCTCGACGATGTTTGTTTCCACAATGAAGAACTTGAACTAGGAAGTTCAACTCCCGCGGTGAAATATTAATTTACTGTTGATTAGCAAGAATATAAATTCAGGATTATTATTGATCGGTAATTAAATGAAACTTCTGTTTTCGTACTACTTTTACTTTACTTTAGTCACACAATTTATCTTGTTAATAGTTTCAAAGTAGAACAGTATCTGATTTTTCGTTTTTCTCCAAGACCCTACGGCCCCATCCTGGGGGTCTCTGCCACCACTCCCGAGTGTCAGGAAGAAAGACAAAAGTACGCCTCCTTTTCTCTAATTCGTTAAAATGAGGAAAAACCCAAAAAGGCGGAAGAAGAAGGTGTTATAGATTTTTACTAACTAGTGCATGTAGCAGGGATGACGAAACAAAAGCATCCCCTTTTTTTATTACTCCGGCAAATAAAAGGGTCTTGGGGTTTTATGGAATCCAGATGAGCGATTTACTCGAGTTTCTTTAAGAAGCAATATAACTATAAATGTGAATTTCTGGGATTAAGGATTCAGCTTCGTCACTCCAACCTCATGCTCCATTGTATTATTGCATTTATGATATTTCCTTTTTAAGTTTTTTTTTACTGTAGGAAAGTGTTTTGTCGATTTGCCCATATTGCTTGCCAATATTTAAAACTATAGTAATTTCGATAAATTAATAAATATGTTTATTAATTCAAATTATTATTTAAATAAATCCGTGCATTTAGTGCTGCCTCTATCAGAGAGGAGCGCATGCAGGTTGCCATAGTAGCGTTCAAGAGTGAGAGAGATAAAATAATTTCATATCTCTCGCACTCTTGAATACTACCATGGCAACCTGACATATTTGTTTTGAAAGCCACATGTTTATATTATTTTATACAAAACAAAATTATTTATATTATTGTTTGCAAACTTTTGAAATATAATCCAAGGACAAACTTTGCTAAAATGTTACTATTATAAGTAAAAGTTCTTTCAGTTGTACCGCTTTTCCGTGCAAGTTAATAATCAGAATGTTTTCAATCCCAATTTTTTGAGAAACATTTTGATAATCTTTATACAAATGCAAAATGTTTTCAAGAAATTTAAATTTTAAATCCTTTTTTTATTTAGAGGTCGAGAATTTTGAGCTTAAAAAAAGTTATAACCGGTTCTATGATAGGGTCCCTCAATAATTAAGAATTTGACCTTGATTTTCAAGGTCAACTTAAAGAAAGACAATTTTTAATGAATTGGTCCTAGAGAAAAATTGGTTTATCCGAAAAATTTATATCACTAGTAATAAGTATTTAAATAAAAAGCTAATTTTAACATTTCAAAGTTATTTGGTTATTTATTTATAATATTTATAGTTAATGTTTCTTTTTCGACTGTAGCGCTTTAGTTTTCGTGGTTATTTCTGAAATATACATTTGCTTCGAAGAGCGAGGCATGCCTTTCTCTGCGAGTTTTTAGACCAATGTTTATAAGTATAACCCTAACCTCTTTAGAATGACAGAACTTGAGTTCGAATGGTTTGAATGACAGATGTCAATTTCCATAGTTTGCTTTAATTATATTAATAATAAAAATGGTTGACGAATCTACGAGAAAAACATTAAGTAGTATTCCTTTATTACAAACTAAAGCAGGTCCTCGTGAAAAGGATCTTTGGGTTCAAAGATTAAAGGAAGAATATCAAGCACTAATAAAGGTAATTTCAAAATATGTTCCCATATGGTTCTTTCATATGTTCTAATACTGTCGATTTTATTTATATGACTACTGAATTAAATTTTTTAAAAATAAATAAATGAAAAATACACCTCGAGTATACTCCGGTTAAACCGTAAGGAGGTTAAAAATACTATAGCAAATTGTTATTATATTCGTTTGTTCTTTTATTTATTTATTATCGCTTCAATTTTTCAATACATGTCATGAATATTTGAACAATATACAATATTATATTAAAAACAATTGTAGTTCTACAATTGAATAATATGGATTTTTTCGATATAATTTTACGATTAAAAAATTTTGTTTCTAGTATGTACAAAATAACAAAACTGCCGATAATGACTGGTTTCGTCTAGAATCAAATAAAGAAGGGACAAAATGGTTTGGAAAATGTTGGTACATTCATAATCTTCTCAAATATGAGTTTGATGTTGAATTTGACGTAAGTAATTATATACATTTCACTTTTTAATACATATCAGTTTTAAAATAAATTAATTTCGTGTGAAATATTTTTGAAAATTTGCCCTGAACTTTCAATTTTTTAAAAAAGACGATTGGACCAGTGAAACATTTAAAAATAATTCTTCAATTCTTTGTTGAATTAGATTCGGAGTAAAATGCTATTGTGATTTATTTTACAGATTCCTGTTACGTATCCAACTACTGCTCCTGAAATAGCGTTACCTGAATTAGATGGGAAAACTGCCAAAATGTACAGGGGTGGGAAAATTTGTTTGACTGATCATTTTAAACCTTTATGGGCCAGGAATGTTCCGAAATTTGGAATTGCTCACGCCATGGCTCTGGGTGTGAGTAAATTTATAAAAAATATTTCACTTCATTCGATCAGAAAATTCGTTAGCAAAATCTAAAATGTACTTTTCATTTTTAGCTTGGACCATGGCTTGCGGTTGAAATTCCTGATCTGATCGAAAAAGGTGTTATATGTCACAATGATAAAGTAGATCAAGGAAAATAATTTTATTAAATTTACTACTATATGTACATATTCACTATTTTCTACTATAAAAGTTGGTTTATTTTCTTAACTTTTAATATAATAATAAAAGATGATTATAATATTTTCAGGTAATTTTTTTTCTATAAATATTTTTTCTTATAAATATATATATTAAGTTTATTTTACAATTTGTATATTTACAAAAATTCGTGATGAACAAAAACTTTTCATTTGTCCTTATCGCCAAGTTTGATATTTTTCGTTTCTTTGATAATTTCATCCAGTCTGTGAATATCTTTTAAAGATATTTGCCCTGTTCCTCGTTGCAATGGTTTTGGTTGCGATGGATCTGGTTTCCATCCAATCATATAAATAATTTGAAATGTCGCTGGAATATACTTCGAACCATCTTCTTTTGTTTTGCCATACAATTGATTATAAATTGCTCCAGCAGCCAATATTATATCTCGATTTAAATGTAATTTTCGATTTTTTGATGCGTTGTTTTCTGCCATGCCTTGAATTCAAACAATTAGAAGATTAAAAAATTTAGATTTTATTTAGACCCACAGGTCAGGGAAAGTAAAATTGGTCAGGGAAGTCAGGGATTTTTACTAAAAGTACTGGAAAAATTGAATTTTTAACATTCAATAATTAATAATAAATAATAAATAAATAATAATTAAATAAAATTAATAATAACTATCATAAATTACTTTATGAACAATTTTTACAATTTTCATAAATACTAGATTGATAAAAGAATTTTAGTTAAAAATACTAAAAAAATTAGATTTTGGAATAATTACAAATGATTACAGAAATTCAATTATTTTCAAAAGTTACAAAAATTCTTCGCAGAATTTCAATTATGTTCAAAAATTTAAAAACAATTCTCGTCAAAATTACAATTATTTTTATAAATAATAAGATACTTCATTAAAATTCAATTATTTTTAAAAGTTTTAATAAAATTCTTGACAAAATTCCACAAGAATTCAATTATTCAATTTTTAATAAATTTCTTCAAAATAATTCAATTATTTTCATAAGTATTAATAAAATTTTCACAGGAATTCAATTATTTAAAATACAAAATTTAATAAAATTTTTCGAAAAATATCAATTATACAAAAATATTTTTATAGATAATAAAATTCTTTATTGAAATTCAAATACTTTTATAAACTTGAATAAAATTCGTTGTAAGAATTAAATTATTTTCAAAATTAATAGAATTCTTCGCAAAAATTCAATTATTCTCAAAAATTAAAGAAAAATATTTTCAAATTTTCAATTATATTTTTAAATCAAAAAATTCTTCATCTAAATTCAATTATATTTAAAAATTTTAATAAAATTCTTGGCAAAATTTTGTAGAAATTCAATTTTAATGAATTAATTCAAAATAATTCCATCATTTTCATAAGTAATACAATTTTCAAAAGAATTCAATTATTTAAAAAACAAAATTTCATAAAATTTTTCGAAAAATATAAATTATTAAAAAAATTCTTTGTAAGAATTCAATTATTTTTATACAAAAATATTTTTATAGATAATAAAATTCTTTATTGAAATTCAAATACTTTTATAAACTTGAATAAAATTCTTTATTAAAAAAATTCTTTGTAAGAATTCAATTATTTATATAAATAATAAAATTCTTCACATAAATGCAGATATTTTTTATAAATTTTAATAAAATTCGTTGGAAGAATTAAATTATTTTTAAAATGTAATAAAATTCTTCGCAGAAATCCAATTGTGTTCGAAAATTAAAAATAAAATTCTTGTTAAAATTCCAATTAACTTTATAAATAATAAAATTTTTCTACAAAATGCAATTATTTTATGGAAATTTTAAAAAAATTTAAATTATTTTCATAAGTAATAAAACCCATCGCAGAATTTTAATGATTTTTTATACAATCTATATTTTAATCAAAATCCTCGAAAAATGTAATTATTCTTAAAAATTTTATTAAAATTTGTCAAATTAAAATTCATATATTTAAAAATTTATTGATAAAATTCTTTACGAGAATTAAATTTTAACAAAGAACATTCTATTATTCAATAAATTATTTATTTTTTAATTTAAATAATAGAATTTAACTAGAAGTTTCTAATAAAAATTGATTTAAAAATGAATTAACGAAAAATCGATTTATTATTATTTATGAAAATAATTGAATTCTTGCGAAGGATTCTTTTAGGATTTTTTAAAATAATTAACTTATTCTGAAAAATGCTATGATAATTTAAATTACTGGAAAATCTGGAAATTAGGGAAAAGTAAGGGAAAAATAAAATTAAATATTTGTGACAACCCTGGTTTGTGAAATTTACAAACCTTTTAAATCCCACATAAGTTCGAATATAGTTGGATAACCCACGACAATTTCATCAGTGTCTATTGTTAACATTGTGAATCCAGCCCTCGTCATTAGACTTCCAATGTCTCTAATTTCTGCAAAAGGAGAAATATGTGCTGCCACACCACCTGCTCTTTCCAGCTCTGCTAATTGCAATGATCCTCTAAAAAAAGCAAAAAAGGAAAATTTAATAACAAAATTTATTTTTGTGTAAAATTTTCAACATCTTTACATCTCGTTTCCAAGAAATTTTCTCTTACCTTAGCTCGTAAAGTGTATCACTGCCAAACATTGCACCGAGAAAAACACCATCCGGTTTTAAGGAATTAATTATCTGACTAAAGCATCCCGGTAAATCGTTAACCCAATGAAGACTCAAAGAACTGACAATTAAATCTAAACTATTTGGTTCAAATGAAAATGTTTCCTCATCCATAACTTGCTTTTGCACTTTAATTAACTCATCGGTTGTATTAGCTTGCTCCAAAAAACTTGGACTCAAATCTGATAATATCACCTCTTCAATTGAATCACTGCACATGTGTTTGGCCACATGTCCTCTACCACAACCTAAATCGAGAGCTTTTTTAAATTTTCTTTTAATATCGAAAATTTTATCTGACAATCTATAACCTACTTCATCTTTGAGGTAGTCAAAGGTTTCTGGATTTGGCATTTTTGCTGCTCGTTCTCTTTGAAGTAGTTTTGCATTTCTATCGAAAACGTACATAACACTGTTTGCCGGTAAAGCCGAAACATGTCTAGATAGTGTAAAATTTCTAATAATGTGAATTTGTTGACATAATTGGCTTGAAATTATATTGTTGAGGTTAATTCCAGTCTTGTTTTGTTTGATTTTTTTTAAAGCACTGTATGATGAAGGTTGACATAGCTTTAGTAGCATTTTCAACATCCGAGGAATTTATTGTTCACTTTGTAAGTTATGGTTTCAATGACTTTAAGTTAATAATAAATTAATTTCATTTAGCTGAACAAGGTTATGTGACAATCGTGACAATCACGGGCGTCGCCATGTTGAAAATTCTCATGGTTGTCCCCTGTAACTAGGCAACCAGTTTGTTTCCACTGTTTGAAATTTTTAAAGCCTACTTTCAGGGGCATTTCATATTTTATTGACAAAATATAAAGGTTGGTTGTTTACTACTTTAAAAACATAAAGTCAGTAATATAACGAAGATGTAAGTGCAAATAGCATTTTTGAATTTTATTTCTTTATTATTAATCAAATCAGTAACTCTCTACTATAAACATAACATAACACTGACAACTATTATTTATTTTAATATAGCAGACGAACTTTTTCCACGCTGCTCTGGCGGCGTCCACTTTTTCACGCACAAAACATTTATAATTTGCAAAATTGTGAATAAATTGCGACCGAATATTTTGCAGAAAACTTCTTCATATAATAAGGAACACTGAATGTTTTTTCAACTCGAAGGTTTCTCACACATTTTTTCTCGGCGAAGGTAAGGAAACGTGAGGTTATTGACAAGGCATTATTAATAATTAAAATTTGTTTAAATATTAATGATTTTTTAAATGTTTATGATTTAATCGTCTTCCATAGACCCTAATGCGTTTAAATTCAAAATATAAAGTGAATCGATTAATATTTGTCAGAGAAACGATGAGTCATGTTTAAAAATTTAATGAAATTTAACAAATAAAATTTTGCAGTTTCTTCCAATTGTAATGTAAAGTATTCATTTTATAAAAAAAAGATAAGTTTTGAGGTTATCGTAAGGTGTCAATTTACGGACAATTTTTTTTCACGGAAAAACAAAAGACCGTTGAATAATTGTAATTTCAGGATAATTGTGGAAAAAGCTTTAAAGTCTGATTCTTGTTATTTTATAATTGTTAATTAATTTTCTTATTATATATGTTTTTATTAATAAATCAGGGTTGCCACGCAACCTGAAAATATCAGGCGATTTTATAAAAATTAAAAAAACATGGAAAAGTCAGGAAATTTCGATCGAAATCCTGGAAATTTTATTTTTGAAATCTAATTTTTTATGAAATCTAATTTTCCTTAAATATTTCAAAGTTGATTCAATTTTTAAAGAATTACAATTACAATTTTTATAATTAGATGAACTTGAAAATATTTTCATTTAAAATTTTGTAAAACTTTAATTTTATATGAATTTTATTAAAAAATTTAAAAACCTAGATTTTTAAAAAACCTTAATAACTAAAATTCTTCTAAAATTATTGACATTTTTAAATATATAATTAATTGATTATTTAAAAATAACGGATTTAAAAAAGAATTTTACTTAAAACACTAAAACAAAATTGAATTTTGAAGCAAATACATATTATTGGAGAAATTCAATTATTTTTAGAAAAAGTAAAATTCTTCTCAGATATTTAATTATTTTTTTGTCTTTTATTATATATTCTTCATAAAATTAAATTATTTTCCAAAATTTCCATGAAATTCTTTTGTGACATTTTAATTTTGTTCAAAATAATTTTATTAAAATTCTTCGTAGAAATTTAATAGATTTCAAAAATTTTTTTAAATTCAATTATTTTCAATGTTTGCAGTTTGAATAAAATTTCACGAAACAATTCAATTATTTAAACCGAACTTTTAATATAATTAGTCTGAAGAATTCAATTATTTTCAAACGTAATTTCTTCGCAACAAATCCAATTATGCGTTTGAAAATTTACAAAAATTCTTGTCAAACTTTAAATTGTCTTTATAAATAATAATATTTTTCTCCGAAATTAAATTATTTTTTCAAATATTAATAATATTCTTGGAAGAATTTCAATTACTTTTGATATACAAAATTTTAATCGAATTTATCGAAAAATGAAATTATTGTTATTTTTTTTTAATTTGTCTCTTGAAAATAAATAATAATAATAATAATAATAATAATAAACATAATAATTAAATTCTGATAAAATTTGTTATAAAAATTCAATGTTAAAAAACATTCAATTATTTAATAAATTATTTACTTTTATAGTTAAATAATTGATTTCTTGTAAAATTTTCTAATAAATGTTGATTTAAAAATAAATTTTAGTTAAAATTTTAGATTATAATTAAATATCATATTCAAAAATATTTATATATTTCAAAATTGTACGAGAATTCATTTATTTTACTCTTAAAATAAACATTTTAATAAATAATTAAACTTTTTTTAAAATTCAATTTCCATGAAGAATTAACAAATTTTTAAATAATAATTGAATTCCTCGGAAATATTTTAATAAATTTTTTTTGTAGCTGCATTTTTCGAGAAATTTAACAAAAATTTTGTATATTAAAAAGTATTGAAATTCTGATAAGAATTTTATTAAAATTTTTTAAAATAATTAAATTTTGAAAAAAAAATTTCTTATTTATAAAGAATATTTAGATTTTGACGGGAATTTTTGACAATTTTAAAACATAATTGGATTTTTGTGAAGAATTGTGTTACTTTTGAAAATAATCGAATTCATGAGGTTTCCAATAATTTTCTTATTAATAATAATAAACGTAGTTTTAAGAACCTGTAAAAATTCAGGGATTTTGAAAAGGGTAAAAGCGTGGCAACCCTGATAATATAACAATAATATAACATTAATGTAATATTAATTTATCTTTAATAATGTATAAATTTCATCCTGGGATATTCAGTTATTCATTTTAATAGTTTTCTACAAAAGTATCTATTTTATTATCTAAATATTCTAACGAATTTATGTACACATACTGGAAATTATGGAAAAAGCTAGGGTCTTTTTTATCTAAAGCTGTTTGAAAATCAGTTTATTTAAAAACTACAAGTTTTATTACAAATTAGATTAATTTTAATTCGTTAATTTTCCAATTATAGTAAAGAAATATTACTATAAAAATAACATTTTTTCTCTTTTTAATTAAAAGCTGATTAACAGGATATAATATTTCTTTTTATTTAACACACGCATAAAGTAAAGGAATTTTTTGTGGTTATAAAATTTACCACTTTAAAACATTTTGACATAAAATGGAATGAAATAATAGGTATATAGCGAAGTAAAATAGTGGGCCGCCGCTGGTCCACTTTTAAGACTTTGAAGCCCAGTAATTTCTCGCGAAATGCCAGAAATTATTATGGTAAAGTTTTGTGCCCAGGGCGCGTGCCATCTTTGAATATACCCTATATAAGATGAGCTGTATTTGTAATTCTAAAAAGGGCGACTATACTCTCGACTTTATAATGACTTTAAAAATGACTGGGCCTAGGGCCTATATTTATATATATAAAAATGACTCCTTTGAAATGGTTATAACGGTTCTTCAGAAAATGCGAAACTTTTGTCCTTAAACAAAGTCAAAATTCTGGCACATTTTTCTGCCCACACAACACATCGACAAATTCCTGAAATGTTCAGGAAAGTTTTAAGCTTAATTTTTGAGAAAATTGAACTATAAACATTTATTGAAATGGGACATTTAAATCTTTATACAATTTTCACTAAACTTTGTAAGTAAATTTTTCGAAGTTTGCAAGTAAATCTTTAATCAATTTTTAGGTAAGTTTCGGTGCTGTATATTAACAAACGATTTTGCTTATTAGGTACCATAAAAAATTGTATTCACAAATTTTATTACTATTTTATTTATCATTAATTTTTTTTATTCATAATTTTCTGTGACTTTACAATAAAATGTAATATTACTTTTGTACTTTCATTCAAAGTAATTTTACAATTTATCTGTTTTGAATATTTGTGGGAAAATAAAATTATTTGATGTAAATATTTATCGAATGAACAAAAATATTTGAATTTCAATGTACATTGGCAATTTGAGTCAACGATAAATTTAAAGTTATTGCATTCCATTCAACGCTTTGAGGGAACATGGAAAAGTGGGACAGTTTAACGCAAGTTTTTACAACCTGCCATTGTTATGATGCTCCATCAAATGAGGCGGTCAGGGAACAAACATTCTTAAGTCTCGCATGCCATTGATATATGTTGCCGTTAAAAAAATATACGATTGCTCGATAATGACAGTAAAAAAAATGACAAATATTAAAAATGCCACCAATTTAAATATATCAACGCTGATAAAAATTAAATTGAATTAAGATAATTTTCCTTGGTTGAACTGAATGTCAAGATTATACAGAAGGATGAGTCATTTACGGTACATATTAGATCAAGAAAATAATTTTCTTGTTATAGCGTACTAGCGGCCTAATAAAAAGACCAAAAAGAAGTTCTGGAAGGTGCTATAAAGATGCAGAATATTTATTATATGGGCCTAGAATATACGATTAAATGTAAGTTAAATAATACTTTCTCATGTGATGAGAATGTAAAAACTTTTTTACTATGAGTAAAGTGGTTTTGAAACCTTTTTTATGTTTTGGAAACGCAAAATAATTGGACTTTTCCAAATGCGGGAAATTTACCAGATTTAATATCGTTATTGTGTAATAGTACCGGAAGTTTTCACGGTTTTGCAATACGATCAGCTATAAAAAGAGGAAACAGTAGAATTGGTACCTATTCTTTTTACCTCACATCTACAATGCATCGTCGAATAGAAGCTTTGGAAAAGGCATTGTTAATAAAACTTTTGAGTTAAACTTAGTTGAGTCTTATCGTGGGGATAGTGTAATGAGAAAAGTTGGTTGAGTTCTATCATTGGCTTGTGTGTTTGATTTATTTTCCTCTTCTCGTTTATAGAAACCAGTTCGTCTTTTTGACAAAGTCGACCATTCTATGAGCGTGTGCAACTGTTAAACTAGTTTGAAGCTTTTTCCTCGTTATGGATTAATTAAACTGATGGTCCGGATCCGCAGAAACCCAAGACGCATACAGTTGTAAACGTACTATTAACTTTGCAGTCTACGTGAAAACCCAACTGTAGGGTTAAGGAAGACACTGGGGATTTACAACGGTTGTGCGTGTGTCGGACAGGCTCACTTTGTTCAATAATTATTATTGCGGCTTCCAGCCCCTTTACTTCCTTTGCATAAATTCTAGTTTACACACCTTCACCACAACTATCAACGTTCCCCTGTTTACATAAATTGAATTCAATTACAGAAATGTTAATAGAAATTCATTTACATCAAACTTTTCATTCGAATTTTTAATTGTTTTAGGAAAAGTAATTTAACAGGTACAAAAACGATGAAAGGTTCCTTTGACCAAACTTGGGATTTTAAGAGTCATCCATAAAGCATGTAATACATAATTTCGGTAATTTTGCGCCTCAACCCCCCGTGATGATGCCTTTTCCATTAATGATTAACATGGATTTTTATTATTAATTAAAATTAATAATTTATTATTAGCAACGAATTTTTATTTAATATAACATAATTATAACAATATTATAGTAAAAATGTTATTAACTTGTAGATGTTTAGAGTATTTGAAATTTCATTGTTATTTAAGGACAAATAAAATTCTGATAATTCGAGTAAATAACATTATGACAAATAAAATTTCAATAAATGAAATTTTTAAAACTGGAAACCAGGAAATGTCAGGGAAATTTTTTTCAGATTGGTTGCAGACACCCTGAATGTTCTCCCTTATATGGGGACTTAAAGAAAGTCTAGAGCCCAAGATAATTTCCAAATACTTAATCTCGGATGTACCCATTACTCTTGTATTATCAACATCTACAAAAACATTTTCAAGGTCGAACCTTTTAGATGAAAACGGTCAGAGTATACATTTTGCTGGTGAGATCCTTAGCTTCTTTGCAGTAGCCAGTCCTACACTGGAGTTATCACCTCCTTAAGCAAATTCTTCGCCTCGACAACATCTCCACCTCTAGCATATAGCAAAAGATCATCCGCATATTCTGTGTCTCTAACATGTTTTGGGAACGTTGAACCAATTTCTACGAGGTATAGATTGAAAAGTATGGGTGATAGAACTCCACCCTGAGGAACACGTACACCACAGGTTCCACCCTTCTCAGAGTCAGGGAAGAAGAGCTCCTTTCTCACAGTAAGAGAAGCGAAAAAATCCACAATACGTCCCGGAACATCCAATTGTCGCAGTTTTTTATTTAAAATAAATGGACGAACATTGGTGAATGCTCCCTTTATATCAATAGCTAAGGCAAGTGTGACACATCCCTGGCCAAATTCCTGTACGATATCAGCCACCACAGCTGATACACAATCCAAAGAAGAGCGTTTGCGACCAAAGGCATACTGGAACCATGGAATTATATTATTCTGCTTAATGAAGTGCTCCAATCTACGTTGAATCATTCTCTACATAAGTTTGGACAGGACTGACGTTAGGGAAATAGGTCTGAAACCCTTTTCACCAGGTTTTGGAAGAAAAATTACTCTTGTACCAAGATTCAGGGAAAACAGAGCGTAAAATGAATACATTGAACAACTTTAAACAAAAGCATTGAGTCTTCAATGATAATGCTCTCAACCAGTCCCATGTGACGTAGTCCATACCCGTAGCAGATTTTACATTACCCCCCATTCAGGCAGATCGAAATTCCTGCCAAGAAAGAGGAGCATTATAAATATTATTATCGTCAACAGAGGGGAGACGTGGTATCTGGATAGAAGGAACCTCCTCGAAAACCAGTTCGTCCTGCAGCTTCTTGATCTCTGGACTCGAAGATGAGCAATGATTGAATAGAGGACCCATGGGGCCACTCTTCAAAGATCTCACAATGGACCATGTTTTTGAAAAACCAGCATCCGGGGCAAGTTCACTGCACATACTCCTGAAAGAATCCCGTTTCCTGTTGCGAAGGAACCTCTTGACCTCCATTAATAGCTTCTGCATCGCTGTTTTGATCCTGGGGACGACACTTTGTACGCCTACGGATCTCTAAAACCTGAGGACGAAAAGAACGATCTAGCAAATCAAATATTTCTCCCGCACCCAATTCAGCATCAACCTCTCTGACCAAAATGCGACGAATAAGAAGAGAAGAAGGGATAAAGGCTTTAAGGCTTTTCTCTATCAAACCCGGAGAGTCAACGAGAGTTTTGGCATCTTGCAATTTACTACAGAAAACCTTAATTTGATTCTGACCATTTGGAGTAATTTTCTTGTGACCTGAAATGATAGTACTTATCAAAATGCCCACTGCGATCTTCTTCATATTACCCAAATTTCTATTTGACTCCAACGATTCAATAAGAACAAAAAATGGTTGAGGTGATTCTGTATTAAATCTTTCCAAAACATCTGAAGATGTTCTCTTCCAAAGAAAATAGTCAGTGGTATTTGTCTCGGGAATTTGAGAAACAGTTACCCATTAGTTGTTAATTAAGCTTGCAAAGTACTCTGCTGTGAATGTTGAGAGGATTGTTCTGATTCATCAGTTAGAGGGGGAGGGCTGGGTGGTTTCTCAAATCTGCTGTGTTAGTTTTGGGCTTCTTATAAAATTCATCACCCACTTTAATAATAGCGCTAGATGACAATATTGTCTCTTTTTTTAACTATCATAAGCGTGCTTTTGAATAATGAGCGAATTCTGGGGGTTTGATTTAGAAAAAATATTCTGACCAAATGAGGAAGCAATGTTGTTAACCTTAGATGTCAGAATCCACCCGACTTTCCATTGGACGACATGGTATTGGTGAGGAACTACAACCTGAAAATTACAAATGCAATGTACTATCCACAACAACAAGAATTTTATAAATAATTAATGTATCCAAAGAAAACATACAATTTGTAGTTAAAATTTTATGAGTCTATATATATCTAATAGACTCTATCTAAGAACTAAGTAACATGAAATTTTAAATTAACTGAGGGAACTGTACACCACGGACCAAAAACTCCAAGTTAAGTTTAGAAATTTAAATACAAAATTTAAAAGAAATTTCTAGTTAACTTAGAACTATTTCACTTTTTATTATCATAAAGTGAAGAAAAAGCAAAACCTCAGTCTAAAAAACGAACCTAGAAGTACAATGGCTTCCTCAATAGTTGCAAAAACTCTAAATTGGTTTTATCCAAAAAGGTTATAATTTCCAGGTCCTGCTTAGAGGTTATGCACGTGCTGAGACAAAGTTTAAAAATTACAATTTTTTTTGTACATTGATGTCAACTGCTGTACATTTTATGAACAATATTTATTGTTTATAATTTTAAACTGGCTCAGAAATATTTACTCAGTTCTCAAAAAATTCTACAGACTTTCAAAACTGGCTCGAACACCAGACTACCCCCTTAAATAGTATATTTTAAATTAGAAAATGATAAAGAAAATTATTGATTATAACTCGTTGTTAATTTAAAACAAATATTTTAGACTAAAGTATTTTAAATGAACTTTTGTCTATTTATCATTTATAAAAAAATATTTCTTGTTAAAATAATTATTTAAAAATAGATCAAATTCTGACATTATTTATTGTATAATTTGGAAAATAATTTTTAAATAAAAAATCTTTAACTAATTCAAATTTAGAGAGAAAAAAACCTTAATTAATTCAAAATTTCATACTTTTATTGTCATTGAACGAAATAATTATAGGTCGAAAATTTTGAAAACAAAATAAGTTCTGTAACTATGCTATACGTCGTTAACTTCCATGTTTACAAATAAGGAATTAATTTTCTTTCCCTGATTTAAGGCTATTGAAAATTTGCTTCAAATTCTTAAATTTACAATTTTAAACACTTTCAGTTATTTTCCACTAAAAATTTTATTTCAAAAAATGAAAAAGTATTAAAAAGTGGAATTTTGGCATCAAAATAAGAAATAATTTATACTTGTTTTTTACTTATTCTTTTTTTATTTCAATTCTTAAGAATTCTAAAGTTTTTATTTATATTTTTTTCAGTTTTACGTTTTATTTCTTTTTTTTACTATTAAATATTAAATATAATATTTCATAATTTCAGAGTGAACACTTCTATTTCCTTTTTATTTTTTAAATTAAAAAAAATTAAATCCTTATTTTTATTATAATTTACATATTTAATTTTAATGGTTGTTTATTGTTAAGTTTTATATCTATATTTTTATTTCTTCTTTATTAATCAAATATAAAAATAAAAAAGTATTAAAAAATTTTGATGTTTACATTTTTATCTTTTACTTACTTTTAAGTTTTACTTTTATATTTTTATATCTTTCTTATTTTTAATAAATAGAAAAATGAGATCTATGGGCATTTTTTTGACTTACCCTTTGGTGAACTTAGCTCTGAAGATTTCCGGACAATTCCGAGTCAGCCTTTAATTTCCTTTAATAAGCCCTGTAATTTCCTTATCGACTTCTCTTTATGGACTGCCGAAGAAATATGTCGCTGCAAATTAATTTTTAGTTAATTAGACGTGACTAAAAATCACTCTTATTCTTTTTTCCTTTAATTTACAAAATTTTTGAAATTAAATCTTATATCCATAGATTTTTCACTCAAAGTGTTTTTTATTTAACAAAAATTTTATGTAAGTATATTTTTATGCGACAAAAAATTCCAATCACAGAGAAATAATTAAACAATTAATAATTGTTTAAAATTATTGTTTAAAAAACAAAAAACTTTTGTTATATTTTTTGGTACTTACTCATTATTTTGTAACATGGTAAAGTTTTATTAATAAATTTGAAGCACTCAATTTACTAAAAAATATTTAAATTTAAATAAAATGTAATATTCGTTTATTTGGTAAAATAAAATTTGTTATGTAACAAGTAGTTAATTAGGTATTAGAATTAGGTATTAAACCATTCCTTTAAATATTTAAATTTACAATTTTAAAAAAGTTTCTGTAATTTTTCACAAAAATTTTCATTACAAAGATATAATCTATTTAAAAACAGTTAAATTTTACCATGAAAATAAAAAAGAATTTATAGCTGATTTTAACTAATGATTTTTGGCAATTAATCTTTACTAAATTAAAAATTTTCAATTTTAATTCCAATTATGGGACTAATTTGGTACCAATTTTGGCTCCAATCTAACAAATAATTTTAGGTCTACTTTGGTATCAAAATATTGCAAATTTACTGTTTCAAAAAAGTATCTCTAATATTTTGAGCAAAATTATTGATCCAAAAAAATTCGTATATTTTTTAGAAACTCAAACAATGTCTCCGAGTAAGCAAAAATTATAAATGTACAGTAGTTGACATTAAAGTTGGAAAAATTGAAATTATTTAAAGAAATATAATTTAAAGCAAAACCAATTCTCAAAAAAAATTGTATATTTTTTTAAGAACCCAGACAGTGTCTCTAAGTAATAAAAAATTATAAACAGTAAGAATTGTTTTTAAAATGTACAGTAGTTGACATTAATGTTAAAAAAATGTAAAATTCTAAGAAAAACTTATTTTAAGTAAATTTAATGTAATTTTTTGGTTTTTGTTATTTATGTATGTTTGAATATTTTTGTTATAAAATTTTAAAAACATTAGGTGAAGGAATAATCAAGATTGTTTATTTCTACTACTTTAGAACTAGAATATTATAAAATAATAAGATATCATGTTGTTACTTACAAATTATTTATCAAGCATGACCGAAAAATTTAACTCCTGGTATATAGGTTGCACTTTGGAGAATTTCATCTAGTCCTTGAAAATTAAAAAAATTTAATATTATTGATTTGGAAAAGATAATTTAATAAATTAATGATATTTATTAAAATTTATTTAAATAGAGAATTAAATTTATAATTAAAAACTTCTTACCTCAACAAAGGCGATCACAGAACTGTGACAATTCATTAAAATCACACATGTTGATGGGGAAATTCATCACGTCGGAAAGAAGAGAAGAGGTAATTGCTTAAATTGACCGTTGTACTTTTATTCTCGTTTGCGAAAAGATAGACAAGGACGGAGCGAAAACAATGCTGTGAATAATACCTAAGGCCATCGTTATCTTGTTTTCAATAAGGGATTAATTTCTATCTAAATAAATTATAAATTATAGAAATTCTTTTCAGAATGTTTTCAATAAAATTTTTTACATGAAAAAATTTAAATAGGTATACTGTATAACATAAATGAAATATAACAAATATCCTAGGGATATCTTAGGAATATACTGGGATATCTTAAATATATCTTTAGGCATTCTTAATATATCTTAGGTTATCCTAAGAATTTTTTGGATGTCTAGATGGTATCTAATGGATGTCCTTAGATATTTTGAGGAAGTCACTGGGATATCCAAACCGCCGGTCTCTAGGATACCCTAATATTATCTATTGGATATCTGTAGGACATCCCTAGGATATCCACGGGATGTTTCCATAATATCCTGGGATATCTAGTGCTATGAGGGTACATGTGTGTTTATGGCGTTTTCCGATATAAAGTTTGATTGAATCAAACACAAATTATCACAGTAATTGCGACTATAATGTCTATTTTAGATATATACTTAAACTTTATTGGATTTAAGATTAATATTATTTCAAGTTTAGAGATTAATTTTTTTCCGTATACGCAACACATGTGTAATAATGTCTGAAAGTGAAAGACTCCTGCACTTACCTGATTCATTTAAAGAATTTCACTTCGTTCTTGAGATTTATTATTTTTTTTACGATTTCCTGATTCTTATAGCAGTAGACATACAGTATAAATATGCGTATTTTTGTAAAATTGAATCACAGTATATACGTATAGTCGGCGCTATTACCTTATTTAGTCTTATATGAAGGCGGCATATGTGCTCATGAAATATTGGCACGCTTGTATATGTTTCGGTGCGGTAGTTAAGAGGGAAAGATCTTAAAATGTATATGCGATGCGCGGATATTAAACGATCGCTATGATACACGCATGGGGCGTAGGCAGCGGTAACGAACAATCAGCGGCGCCCGTTACAAACGTGATTTTATGTTCCAATTTGCAAACACGACGTTAAATGCCCCCTGACGCTGGGCAACCACAGTTGCTTGCACGATTACTAGTGTCGCCGCCATAGACGCCGAACCCGATTTAAAGTCTTGACCAAGGGAAAAAGGAACGAAATATAAAATATATTATAATCTTCTATATGAAATGCGCTTTTAAGGGGAGTTCAGGAAAAATTTTCTCGTAGAATTTTAATAGTATACAGTAAATAGTGAATTATTGCTTTTGTAAATACCAGTTTTTTTAGAAGCTATTAAATTACTATATAGAAGTTTTTTGTTGTACTTTATTTTTTATGGAAATGAAAAGTTAGATTGGATTTAATTAAAATTAGATAATTTTAAGAGATTATTTTTTCCTAAGCGCGAATAGATTATGGTTGGTGAAATAATTATATTGTAGTACCGCAAAATGGGGTTGCATTTTATTTGGCGTTGGTAATAATAGAGAAGGAGTAATAATAAAAGGGGAGACAAGTACGTACCCCATTGCGAAATATAATTTATACATAAACCATAAACATCATGATCGAACAATAAACATAAATAATTACCTACATTCTTAAACTGTCGTAATAAATTTTGCACATCCGTCTTTATGTTCCGCTCAAACTGACAGACCGTCTATTTTATTTTCTTCTTGTTTTGAATAGAAAAGAGAGAAGTGTTTTTACCTCTAAGCGCAGGAAATAAAATAATCAATTTTGTTGTTTGCGGAAATCTGAAAGTTTTGCATTAAAAAGAGGGAAAAAGGCAGCACTTCTTCGCGCGAGAAGTATAGAATGAATAGCCGTATAGGTATAATTATGTGAAATAGATTGGATATCTGGTAGGTTGGAAACGGTAGTCAACTGTAAAACCGATCGCTGAGGTCTCTTTACAAATGTCCATTACGATCGTCGTCGTACAAGCGTTAGTCTATACGTGTCGGCTGACAAGCGACAATGAAGGGCCCATTCCATCAGGTACGATTAACGATCATCACGATGTTCATTTTGATTATTTTTAAATTTATAATGCACATTGATCATTTTCTGCCAGGAGAAGTCTCTCATTCTTAATTTTATCCTTTTATTTTTAATTTCTTGAAGTTATTATTTTCATCATCGCTGATTTTTTCAATAAGATGAGGGAAAAATAAATAAATAGGTACGCGGTTAATTTATTAACGTGTATAAAAAATTTATTCGAAAAATAAGTTCTAGTCGAAGCTTGGGGAAAAACGTCTTATCCAATCGAGAGTCCAAGCTGTACTGTTTTAAAAAAAATAGTCAAAAACCCTCTCTGGGTTGTACCGCAATTTCAATTATGGTGGGAGGCGAATGAGATGTTTTTCGCAAAGTTTGTATAATTTTTCAAGGCTTGATTTTTACCTTTTTACCTAGGTTATTCAATTGTAGCCCGGACGAATAATCCGGGTACCGCAATTAAGTAAACGACCAGCGTAGGGACGTACCGATGTTCAGTAATAAAACACTATAAACGTAATCCCTAAAATATGTGCTAAAAAGTAATAAAAGTAAAAGTGTTTCGGAAAAAACTCATTTAGATATATATCCTTTTAAAACATAAAATTCTAAATATTTGAAAACCTTTATCCTAAAATAACATCTCAGTTCGCTACAAAGATTAAATCCTAATTTACTGGAAGTAATTGACAAATTATTAGATTTCTCTCTGAATTCTTTTAATTGATGATTTAATTTATATTTCCATTAATAGGAAATGAAAATTGAAGAGACTTGCTTACGAGTATTATTAAAGGATTTCTAATTTTATTCGAATCGTTAATTTTCTTAACGTTTTAACATCGCCGCCCGAGACCTGTATTAATTAAGTCCTTCAAAATCTAGAATTATAGAAATAAAACTCGCTTCGCATAAGATACTTTATACCCCCTGAAGCTAGTGAGATGTGTTCTTTTCTGCGGGAGGTGGTTCAATTTAATGTGAGGACGTACACTTGATAACAATCGTTTCTATCCCAGCGAAAGCTCTGTACATCCTCTCTCTTGAAACAGAAGATGTCTTTCTGACTGTGTATATAACTTCTTGAATGCACAGATTATGCGTACAAACCGCTAGTCGCTCTTTACTGCAGATGGTTGACCATGATTGCAATTAGCAGCCCGGCGGGAGCCAGTTCGCCTTGCTTGGAAGCTATGTGTTCTCTCAGGAATATGCAGCTTCGAACTCCTGTTGTTCAATTTCCTTGCATCTCTTTCAAAAAATATCTCAATAGGATAAATTAGTTTTTTCGACTTTTGGAAGATGTATATAAAAGGGAAAAGAAAAAACACTTTTTTAGAAAATAGATCGTTTTTTATAAGAAGTTTCATAATCTAGAATTTCTGCATCGTCAAAATTAAAAGAATGATTATATTCAGTTTGATGTTTATTCACAACAGATTCGAGGTTTTTGTTTTTATGCTCGCTAATTTTTTTTTCAAAGTATGCTTTGATTCACCAATATATGATGTACGGCAACTATTACAATTAAATTTATAAACAATATTATTCCGATCCTACTTTTTTGTCAAATCCTTTCCCAATTTTAATACAGAGCTTAAGCCTTTTTCAACAATAGGAATAGAAAGTACACTGCAAAAAATGGCGTCTAAAAATAAGACGTTTAGACGTTTATAAACGTTTTATGTAAATAAGCGTCTTATTTGAACGTCTTAAATGAAAAACATAGCCTCCAAATACATGCATTTTAGAAGGCAAATAAGACGCTTGTAAACGTCTAAGAAGTGACCACGTAAACGTCTTAAACCAAGACGCTCTTTTTTTGCAGTGTAAATTATATTTTTTTTAAATATTAGATAATTGATAATAAATATCATTTAAAGGAATACATACTTTAGGTAGTTGTTGATAAGTACTAACGACATTGTTAGTTTGTTTTTTGTCTATTGTTTTTTGAATTAATGAATGTTTTCGTTTTTTAATATTTTTTTGTATAAATTCTAAAGGGTAACCGTTGTTTTCCAAAATTTTAAAGATTCGTTTAATGTTTTCACTCTGAAAGGACTTATGAGACAATAAAATAGCTCTATCATATAAATTGTAAACAATGTTCTTCTTTTGTTGATTTGGCTGACGTAAAAAATAATTTATCAATCTATAAGTAGAAATGGATTTTTGATACTAATTAGTGATGAGTTGATTGTTATTTTTCATTAATGTCATATCTAGAAAATTTATTTTATTATCCATTTGCTAGTTCATGAGTGAATTTTAAATTAATATTGAACAAATTAAAAGTATCAATGAAAAGTTCGACTTGATTTTTATGGACTCACAAAAGTGTGTCGTCGACATATCTATAATAAAATAGCAGTTGAAATTATTTTTAAGCAAATTCAAACAATCAGTTTCCACATCAACCATTACAATATCCGCAAAAATGTCGATATCGGTAACTCCATCGGAGTACCGTAAATTTGTTTATAAATTTTTTCATTGAAAGCAAAATAAGTATTGTCAAATAAAAATTCGGTACAATTAATCATGTCAATAAAAGCAATTTTACATTTATTATGAATAATATTGTTTCTTCTATCAAGACTTTGTATAACTAAATCGCATGGAATATTAGTAAAAAGTGAACTAACATCAAGAGAAAGTAAAACAAAATCTTGTGGCACAGTAATATTCTTCAATTTTTCTTTTAACTCGAAGCTATTGTTTACATGAGATTTTGGTAAATTTTTTTTATTAAAGTGACCTGATGATGATGATAGATTGTGGAAGAATTTACTAAATATTTCATCTCAATAGCATTATTAACTCTTTATAGTGATAGATTTATATGTTAACAAATTGAGAGACGAAATAATTCAGACATTATTGGCTGGGTGTTTTTCAGATTTGCGATTATAGCTGATTCATTGATTAGAAATGGGTTTTTTATTAAGTGGAAAACAATTAATATGTTTAGAAGCAAACATGCACATGTACAATAATCTATAAATAGTCGTTAGGTTGTAGGTGCAACAAAGGGATGCCTGAAATGCAGCCGTGCCCACATAGGCGACTGAAAGTGTTGTTTAGTTTTTGAACGTAGAAGCCGACAAGGCGGCGGCATACGTCTTGCGATTATCTCTCCGTTTGCCCGGTTCTCGCACTTCCAGGCGTATATACTGACTGAGTTTATACGTGGGCAGGGTCAGAAATTCCTAGGCGTGCAAGAGTGTCTGGCACACTTCGGCCCTGCCAGCCCGGAAACTGGGGAGAGTTCTCTCGAGGCCGTTTGCCATGTTAGCAAGGACGCCAGGACGTTCATTGCTATTGCTTTGCTCTCAAAGTGTGTATATATACGAGAAAGGACAAGAATATGGGATTAAAATCTCATGCTTTCTAAGAATAGTCGACTGCCTTCTGCGAACCAGTTCCTACGTCTGAACAACTATTATTTTAAACTCTGATTTCTCATATACATACAATACATGGAAGTGGGTTTCCTAATTTTTTTCTCTTTCCCCGTTTCCTAATATGAATCTTGTCTGATTTGATTTTGCTCTTTTCTTTCTGATATTCTCCAGACAATTATCGTCATTTTTAACTAGAATCTCAGGAGAAAATACTTCTAAGCTCTAATGGTAGGACATACAAGTTCCCGCCCTTTCAGTAGGTCTTTGACATAAGAATTCAATGTGCAGGAATAGAACAGTTTCATTCCCCGTACATCAAATTCTTATGTTCTGTTCGAAAGGCTTCGACGTTCTTACTGATGAGACCAGTAAGTCCGGAATGGTTCTGAAAAGTTCCCTGAATTATTTTTCCCCCTGCATTTTACTCAAAATCCTCTATAACGTTCTAATAAGCACTTTTGTAACCCGGCATAGTTTTCGCCGGACAATATAATAAAAACAACTTTTATATTAAAAAAAGAAAATTCCATGTTTAATAATTTCAATTTTTACCGTTAGAGTTTCCTTGTTATTTATTATTATTGGTTTATATTTTTCATGTATTTATGAACTTTTCGTGTGTAAATGTAATTTAATTAATAAAGATCAGTAAATTAGTTATTGTGCTGTCAAGTTCTATTGATTATTAATTGGCTACTATCTTATTTGTTACAAATATTCTTGCATAATAGCATAAGTCAGACGGCTTTATTTTTTCCGGCACGATAAGTGCAGTGTTAAGAGATTATATTAAGTATTAATTAACCTTTTTTTAAAACAATTATTTAAATTGCTCGCCATACTGAATTGTGTACTGCATAATTACACGGCTAATTAGGCTACTTGTTACATCTGTTTGTTTTACTTTCAAAGTATTCGCAATATCGCCATTTAGATACTTATCTTATTTTATCTTTACTCAGAAATGTAAGATTTTTTCTTTAAAACAAATTCATGAGAAATTATACATTATCAATGCAAGCGAAATAGTTGAATTTAATAGGAAATATTTATATTTAATAATACAGTTTGTTTAACAATTAAAAACTAATGAGACAGTAAAATATTAATTAATGGAGTATGTTACTTTAACAAAATAATTTATCCTGAGGATATCCTTTTGTTGTGAGGGGGTGAACTTATTGATATCTTATAATAATTGTATGCAATAAGTTGAATAATAATTCATGTCTATTATTTATTCAGTAGATTTGATAAAAGTTTAATTAAATCTTAAATATACAAATTAATAGAAAGTGAAAAGATGATTTTAACGTGCAGTAAATATTATTGTCGACGACAGTTGATTTTAAAATGTTATTTACAATTGTTAATTAGAATTGAATACTACTTGGAAACTAATAAATTACGGGAAATGTATAATTAACGAATAGAAAGATAATGACAGGAGATATAATAATTTAGTCACTTAACGCCCAATGTTAAAAAGTCCTCTTAAACATGTCCTATAGCTGTCAGATTATGACATATGTTCCTTTTGTTTTTCTGATATAAGACTTTTCATATGTATAAGGACGCTGCTAATTGGCTACCAGACACTGTAATCAGCTTGATTAAAATCAATGAATAATTCTTCATTCTCTTGTTCATGAATATGTTTCTGAATTCCTTTTTTGATTCAATACGCATTGAATATAGAAACATTTTCACTAATAAGCACCTAGTCCTCTGCATTATGTGGGATGACAATATCTGCCAACGTTAAAGCACTTAAATTCACTTTCACCCGACATTCTCGTTGTGTCTCCTACACTCGCACAAGGAAACGATTGGAAATGATTTACGCCATTTAGTTCCAATGGGTTTTTCACTCTTTTTCGTTTATAAACAGACAATAAAGAGACACGTATCTATAAATATTTTCACAGAAGTTGTGAAAGTTTGATTGTCGATCTACAGATTCAAATTTTTTTTCTTTGGGTTCTTCTATTCTTTATCATACGTAGACGTCTTATTTGAATTGAATTTATTTTCTTATTACCGAAATTCATTAATTAATTATTGTCAAATTATCACTATAATTTATTAAAAAATTTTGTTTCCTACGTATTTTATTAATTACTAATATATGTGTCTGACTATACCTATATTACTATTTATATTTGTTGAGTAATGAGTAAGGTCAGTAAGGCCTAGATATGGTTTGTTTTTTAAAGAGAATTTTATTAAAATCCCAACTAGATTCGAACTATATAGTTCCTCGTAAGGGGATGAATAATTTTATAAACATTTTATTATCCAAGCGTCGGACATAGTTTATAAGATTTCAAAAAGGATTAAATAAAAAGTTAAATGATCTGAAAGAGAAAATAAAAAAATATTTCAATTTTAATTAAATTTATGGGTTAAGTTTTCATTTATGAAAATAAAAGCTTCTTACCTTTCAAAAGAACTAAAAGTTTTATTAAATTGTTACCGTTTAATTTTCCACGAAGGATAGATACGTGAATTCCAGATATAGCAATAACCTGCTCACTTATCTATTATCTTCTTATACAAATGGTTATAAAACCATTTTTCCTACATTTGCAATTATAAGTATCAATCTGTTGATGTGTGTAACTGCTGTGAAATATATTTTATCGACATTAGTAAATAAAAAATTTAAGTAAATTGTATAAGACAAGGATTTTTCTATCGTATAGTAGCTTCCTGAATGATAGTGTCAGTCCCCCAAAACGAAACATTTAATCCTTATCCGTATAGAAGTTACTTGAAAGCATCGTGGGTACACTTCTTATTGAGTATTTATGAGATTTCCATGTGTTGGCAAGCAGCGTTTAACGATACTCATTACTTGGCTCATTATTATCACTGAGTCCTGTTAAGTAGCTTGGCGTAATCGCAATATATTTTATGAGTTTTCTGCACCGAACCACTGCTGTAATCTATTTAGCGTTTTTAAGACTTATTTATAAGAGGACGCATTTTTATTTTAAACCTTAGGATTTCTCATAATGCTTTTAAGACAATTCATTAAAACCTGATTAAAGTTCTTTGTACCCTTCAAAATTTTCTACTATATTTTTAATTTTCTATGAATATTTCCGTTGTAAAACACTTGTTTTTGATTATTTTCTTGTACTAAAATTAAAATATTAAAACATATTCAGAAGAAGCATAAAAGGAATTGAGATAAAAATTTAAGTAGAAAAAGGAAATAACAAAGCAGACAAAGAAAATAATAAACGGGACATTAATGTGTGGAACATTAAAATAATTATTAAAAGTTGGCGAACAATAATGTGACACACAGGGCTTTTATGCTTGAAGTACAAAAACCTCAACATAAGAAAGATTTGCATTTGACGATGACAGTTTAAGTCGTATGTGGTGGTAAGCTTTTGTCCATTTAGAACGTTAACACGCTGTTATTTTTGCGACAACCTATCACAAGAGACACGTAGGTTGATGTAAGGTTTGACAGCCAATTGAAGGCGCTGACGTGAAATTATATACATTTTGCAAGCAATTCAACCAACCAAGTCATAACGGTAATAAAGATCCAAACCGCTTATGTAATTGACAATTAGTATGGATGCGATGGGAGAAATGCAAAAGTAAAAGAAATAATCTTTTTTGCATCGTTCATTTATTATTATGACAGAGTGGAAAGCGGAAGCAATCTTATGTGATAATTTTTGCCACTCTTTTTGACACTATACTTCTGATTCTTCCGAGGATTCTTCTTTGTCAGATTCATTTTTATCTGTCACTAAAATCATTCATAAAACCTAGTCAAACTTGAATCTGCAATTTAAATTGAATATCATATTTCTCAAGTCTATTTCATTCAATATAATTATTTACAACTTTCAATTAATATATAGTAATTGGTCTAAAATATATCAGAACCACTAAAAATAAATAAAATTACGAAAATAATGTCAAGTTTCTAAAGAAGGAAAAGCAAGAAGCAAGTTTTCGATGAGATAACTCGTTCGAGAGTATAAAATTTGTGTATAAGATGCATTAAAGTTAATGTGGTTTTGTTATTATTGCGCGTGAAGATGGCATACAAGGTGCGAAAAATAAGGTAGCGCCTGCCCATTCCTTGACTATCGGTTTTCGTATGTCATAACTCGCTAATTGCAATACACAGATGTAATCAGCCACTGGCCTATTATCAAAATTCCTTTCCAACTTTTTTCATCCCATAGTATTTTACAAGTGCAAATTATATACTTTTTAAAAAATGATGTCGAGATAATGTTTCTTTAGGCATAAGAGGACAATTTATTACTTGAAAAAAATTAGTACATTTATTCAAAATTAACGCTTGAAAAATATAATTTTCATATTGTCCGATGTATATTCGTTTTTTAAATATAATAAATACGTAATTACAAATTGTGTTATAAATATGTATCTAAAAATGGAGATCAATAAAATTTACGACATCTTTTTGTACATTGTCGGTACAACTGTTCGCAATAAAAAATATTTTCCCAAGGTTATAACCACCATTAGCACCAATTTCCTATATTTTTACGAGGTGTTAAAATCCTTCCGCGTTTATTAACGATGTGCAATATTAAACCCTCAAAAGCCTCAGGATTTATATTTATATACATGTATATATATATACATAAAATTTACCCTGATATTCTACTTTCTTTATAGATAGTTCTAGATACAGTCAACCATTCATTTCTACATCAAAATATCTGCGTGTAATATTTACGTTTTGTCTTAAGACTCTTAATCTTTATAATTTCGATTTTGAAAAAATTAATGGTTACTTCCTTCTGAAGAGTCACAATGTTTCATTTTTGACACTTGGGATGTACTGCAGAAGTATATTTAACGATAGCTTCCCTTACAGTGGGAATTATCAATTTCACCTTTTAGTTCCCCCTGTCTGAAAATAATGGGTTACCGAAAATTTATTTGCAATTCAATGGTTAGACATTGATTTGTCAGAAATGGGCCTGAAACTGCTTCACACCTACAATCATAATCAAACCATAATTACCGTTTGCCAACGTATCAGGACCAATTATCCTCCAAATCTTGTTCAATGACCCTTGATTTTTACGAGCAAAACGAATACGTGATAAATTTTTAATCCAACAATCGGATTAAACAGTAATTAAAAATTCTTTTTAAATATTTCATCTAGTAGTATATATCATATTATATTTTTGTTGCTAATTAGATAATGATCGTGAAAAAAAATTTACAGTTATGAATTGAGGTTTCAAAGGTAATTAGAGAAATCGATTTATCATTAATAAATACATCCAGAAAGTATAGTTATTATGAAATAATATGAATGAGTTCAATTATCCTTTCTTCTCTTATCTTCATGTGGTTTGAAATCGTTTCCCTGTTGTGAAGTGACTGCGGGTAAAAAATAAATTATTTGATCATTTTCGATTCGAGTGTGAATGGGGAATGTCCAAATTGGAACACCCACAATGACCATGTCCGTTTACAATCGACTATAGGACACGAATTACAAGTCGTTGTTTCCAAACAATGACTACTCATTTACTGTAATTCGTTTCCCACACGTAAAAGTTTCTGCGTTAATTCAAAGGATTCGATCAGGATTCCGTGACATGAAATTACCTCTTCGCTTATTATATTGAAATGTTCCCTTTGTTCAACAAAATTTTTCGAAATATGAAGCTAAAACTAGCACCCAGTTATCAACATCCACTTGATTTGGAAATTAAGTGTTAACACTAAATATTTTTTATAAAGCTGTAGTTTGGTACTGTTTAATATTTACACTTCAGATTTGTAACTAGGGATCCCAAAAAAACTTTGATACGAAGTTTCATAAAAATTAATTAATTTTAAAATTTGCATGAAATCTGACTTCAGATTTGTAATCGATGACTACGAGACTATTTACAAAGGTTTTTTTTTGGATTTTGAGGACTAAGTTAATTTTGCAGTCGTGTACTCAGGGCTTCTGAGTTGGTACGGATGATCGTTCTCTCCAGTTGTAGCTATTTTAAAACTACAAGCCTGTTGGTATTCGAATTAGAAATCTTGTCGTACAAACTAGCAGCTTGAATGGAAGATACTCAAACAAAGAAGGTATGAAACAAGACCCAATGTCCTTTTCTGTAATATGTTTTTTGGAATGCCAAAGAAGTTTAGTTGTGAAGTAGAACCAAATTAATTTTTAAATTGTAGTTCAAGTTTGAAAGGATTTTTGGTACTTTCGTGTCTTTATATTTTTTTCGCATGTCTGTCGTCTTTAATATTGTGTTTGATTAAGAAAGTTTTTATTAGAAAGATTTTACGTGAATTTTTTATGGGTCTTAGGGAATTAAGAGAATTAGCCAATCTATCTGAGAGCTTAAGGGATGTCACGGATAGTGTTTTAGGGATCTCTCGATATTAAAACCATTGCTCTTCAGTTTTACCGGTGTTATCGTTTGAATTATAATAAACGATTCACGCCTCTCTGATGTACATTGCTGATGAGACAACAGGTGTGGCGTATTTATTTAGAGGGTGAATTGAATGGGATGGGAGGAAAGGGATGCTATATAGAAAACTGAGAAGCATTGGCTTCTTGATAAGATTTGATTGAGTATAAATTGCAGAGGGAAAAAACCTCGTGTTGCTATACGGAGGATCCGGAATAATTCTACAAAAATTTGCTGGCCTGCTGTGATCACATTTATGCTTTTTAAAATGATTTTCTTGATTAAATAATACTATCACAACTAGTAAATCTTCCGCAAGAAAATGAGTTTTACTTTTTCGCTGATGAAACATTCGAAAATGAGAGAAATAAATGACAGTCAGCACACCTGTGTAGTCAGAATGAATCGTGGCATGAAGTGCATATGCAATAATTATAATAACTAATGTCGCGTGCTGTAGAAGCAAGTGACTCTAGCAGCGACATATGTTCCTGTGGCGCGAACCGGAACGATTGCTCTTTGCGAGAACGAGGTTCGAGGGATAGAAGGCGAGATATTCTTTCGCGGGCGTCCCGTCGCGAATTAACGAGACAATCGAGCATTTGCGAACGCGTCTTGTAACCAAGCGAGTACCATGACACCCACACACGACATGTGGAAGTCTCTCTATCTATCTCTTACTCCTTTATTTTTAGAGCGAGAGAGAGAACATGGTCCATCTCGTACAGGCGTGTATACGATTTGTCTCGTCCATGGATAATTACACCATTATGACTAACTTTGTACTGTCTTGTATCTTAAAGACACACTCCACCCATTTTTGCTGCCACCTCCGTGAGGTATGAAAAAAAAGAATTGGCGACGAGATGAACAGGCAAAGTGTTGCTGATCGTGCAGCGTTCGCGCACTGTCCCTTATTGCCGACGAGGCTATCTTAATTAATACGAAATTCTCTTAATGCCCACTCTGATTAATGCCATCCGGTTCTATCAGCACTGACCAATGGCACGTCTTGTGTAATTTTATATCAACGTCTTGCACGCCTCGCATTTCGCTCAAGGCATAGTGCATTTTCCACTGTATATAATTGTTTTATTTTATTTTTCAAGTTCAAAATGTTTTAAATTTTTATTCAGACTCAGTACGATTAGTTAGTAAATGAAAATAGACTCTTTTAAAATTTCCTATACATACAGACACACAGTAATTCTAGTTATCTAGATATGTCTGGATATCAAAAGCTAAAGTATAGTATCCGTATAGTAATTTTTAAATACAGAAACTATTTAAACTTTTACATTCATAAAAACAATTTATTATTAAAGTATACTGCCCTTATGGCTACTCCCAACATAATAAACTATAAAACCTGCAATTTTATTAAAATCTAATCTAACTTGAAGTCTAATACAGTGCACGTTCATTTTTAACTGAAGTTTACATGTAAATTATTTCGGATAATGTCATAAATTTCCGTAGGTATGCAGAGATGCGTTAAGTGTCATTCACTGTCATCTCTGGATGACACAGGTAAAAAGTGTTTTACGATGCAGGAGCTGGTCTAGTCAGGGTGGGAAAGCGGACACTCCGACGTCGTCATCCAGCAACCGCAGCTCTGCATTAATGGGTAACTTGGTTCATGGAGACTTATACTGCAAGAAAAAATACTTCAGTCACTTCAGGAATTACACAATTGTGATAAAAGTCCAGACTCCTATTGTTATATTTGTAGCAAATATGAAGTGAACTGCTTGCGAAAGAATATAGACGGGGAAGTAGAAACTTTCTACGAAAATTGTTTTGGTCGTAAACTGCTAAACAAATTGGGTTCCTCACATTATCTGAAATTCCTGTAGACTGATGTTGTATTGTTGGAAATTTACAAAAAACCAAAAGTATCTTAAACTCTCTGTACTAACAATGTGAAAGAAACTGCTGCATTTAAAAGAATGTTACTTTTGTATGAATAATATTAAAGGAATCATCATAAAGAATAAGAATTGGATTTCATACATCAATATGTCATCAGTAATAAGGCAGTTGAAGTGGATCTAACAGCATGTAAAACTGATGTTATTATAAAGGAAGAAGTATAGTTATAAAAATTGACAACAAAGCTGAAAAAAGTACTAGTGATTTTTTATGATGATGATGCAGAAGATGATGTAGATAATGATAGTGCTCCGATTATTACGTTTCATATTTCGCGAAAACAAAAATTCTCTTATTAGTGGTTGAGCCAGTGTTAAATAGTTTTATTAGAGTCTTAGCGTTAACGAAAGATGCTGTAGAATTAACTGCTTGATTTTGTAAAAGAAGAAACTTCCTGAAGCCGAACATGAAGGTTTTTTTCAGGATAGAGATATAAGGAATTTCGCAAATATTTCACTAAAGATAAGGAAACATCTTTAGTGTATTTCACTGACGTTAGAGGTCTAATGGATAGCTTGAAGTCAAATCAAATACGTATAAAGATGATGAATAGAGACTTTTTATTGACTCTTCCAAACGCAGTATAAAAGCCATATTACTGCATGATACAAATGCCTACGCTCCTATTCCGATAGCTCACTCAACAGTCATCAAAGATGAGTACAACAATATGAAAATGCTTTTAGATAAAGTAAATCATGCAAATTACCAATGGCTTATATATGTTGACCTTAAAAATATAACTATATTGTTTGGGCAACAATCCGAACTTACGGAACAACCATGCTTTTTGTGCTTGTGAGACAGTAGAGATAGAGTCAACTATTACAAAAAAATGTTGGCCTAAGAGAGTGGTTCTAGGATCATGATTCAACAAAATTTAGTTAATCGAAAATTTTAAATTTACCCCTTCACATGAATCTTGGTCTGATGACGTAATTCATCAAAGCCTTAGATATTGGGATGTTTAATGAATTTAAAACTACACTTCCTCGATTCACATCTGGATAGGTTTCCCGAAAATCTTGAAGACAGTAGCGAGGAACAAGGGGACCGGTTTCATCAAGATATAAAAGTGATGGAACAAAGAAATCAAGATAGATGGGATGAAGTAATGATGGCTGATTTTTGCATGGATGTTGAAGGGAGAAGCAAATAAAAGAGAACTAAAGCGACTGTGAAAACATTTACAGAGATCTTTTGAGAAAAAAAGAACTCGATACAGTTATAAGAAAATAGAGCACCAAAGTTCAAAAAAATCCAATCAGTTTTTAAAATTTGGTCTGACATATTGGATCCACCATTTTGAATTTTGAAAAATTATCATTAGATTCTTATTCAGCGACCCCAAAGACTTCCAGGTAACGAGTTATAAGTGAATCCAATCTCTCAATTTTCCAGAGGCATGAAGGAATTATTTAAAAATAGCTATACTTCAATTTCATTACATTATTTTATAAATCTTCTTTAATCTTTATTTTCACCATTGCTAAAAAATATTTATTAAATTGTTGCCATGTAAATATGTTTTTCTTCTATTTTTAAGAGAATAAGTTTCATTGATACCATTTGCAACTGAATATTTAAAATCTTGGGATGAGGTAAGAATTATTGGGCGCATTTAGAAGTGAAAATATTTCCTGCGATTTTATTATTATGTCTTTGAAACATCTCGTATTTCAGGACGTTTATCCGACCTTCAAGAATGATTTATCCGAACGTCTATCTTTAACGACTATTGTCATGAACGTGTAAAGATATGCTGGTAGCACAAGTATATTTCAATGTTGAGTATGTTTATATTCAAACTGCCCATTTTGCTTTCACTTTTAGTTTCTTCACGATTCAAAGGCCATGATTATAAAATGTCATATAAAATAAAACAATTTAATGAAAAAAAATCTTCGTTTTCAATAAACTTGCTGTGCGTGCCGAGTAACTTTTCTAGTTTGAAAATATATATGTAAAGGAAATATTTTATTGTTTCTAGAAGATAATAAATTTACTAAATGACAAAAAACATGGAAGGAAAATTTTTAAATGAAAGAAGGAAAAATAGAAGTCAATTCTATGTGACTTATTTCAATGAATAATATTTTTTGTTATTTTTTAATATCGTTATTGATTTCTTTTACTTTGGAGTAGAAAGAAGTAAATGGTAGCTTATAAGTAAAATCATTTTATCTAGTTGGATGTAGAAAAGCGTAGGGACATTTTGCAGCTCGTTCATTTCTCAAGCCAGTGGCTTAAGAGTAAATGGGGTGAACCTGAAGAGAGTGAAATAAAAATTCAGTTACTCATCAAGTGGCAAACCGCAAATGCAGTAGCAAAAGATGTGTTGCGGGGAAAGACGAGATATTGTAAATTGTATTATACTGTCGTATGCAGATACTTGTGCATCCCGCAAACGCAATTGTCCTCAATGTGTGTGAAGAGACTTACAGGTCTAAGAAGAGAAAGGCCCACGCATAAAACACAAAACTTAACTGTAACCGCGCGTTATGTATCTACCGCGTATTTGCATTTGCTTCCGTGCCACAAAGGTCCTGAAATATCTATTTTTTTTACCAAAAATCAACTTTTCCATGAAAAGATATATAGTTTTTAGATATTTGATATTTAGAGGGAAAAAATGGAATATGGTTGACACATTTCTACATTTGGTAGCATCAATCATACGTATATTGAAAAATATACATACCAACCATACCTCCAGGTTGCTACAGTCATATTAAACAGCTAGCTTTAAATTAATTCAACAACAAATATATACGGCTTTGTGAACCATATAACAGGATTGCCACAGGTCAGGGAATTCAGGAAAATTAGAATTAGTTAGGGAGACAGGGAAAAGTCAGGGATTTTCATTAAAAGTACTGAAAAATTAAAACTTTTTAATTTTGAAGAAAATTCTGAATTTTTGTATTTTTTTGTTAGCCTCATAAATTATTATATTTACAAGAATTCTATTACAAAAACCTTTAATTTTTCCTACTTCTGACAATAATTTCTTTTATAGACAACTTAATTCTTGAAAAACTATCGTAAAATTATTATTCATATAAATTATAAGGTGAATAATTTTACATAAAAAATTCAAAATCAATCGAATTTCAAAGATAATCTTCAACTGGAAATTTGCATAAATTGATAAACCTTAAAGGTTTCAATTTGAAATATTAGAAAATTTCAGTTTTTAATAAATTTAAATAGAAAATTTTAGAACCACTCATTAAGGGGAGGGAACACCTTTATTATCTTTATATTTTTTCTAAAAATGATAGACTTAAAAATTTATTCTAATTTTGTAGGAAATTTGTTTTTGTATCCATAAAAAATTGGCGAATAAAACGTGATATTTACAAAAGTTGTAGCATTTTTAAGAAATTAGTTTTTAAGTTCAGAATTTAAAAAAATATGATTATTAATCAATTTTATTATACGAAAACCTATTAGTTTTTTTCTAATTTTTTTTATAGGTAAAAAACATATTTTCTTCAAAATTACGTACGGATTTCAAAATCAATCAATTTTTAGAAAAAATAAAAATTCAAAAAGGGTTAAAATATTTTCTGACCAATTTTTTTATGACCGTTGAATTCCTCTTAAAAAATAACATTAAAAATAATTTCATTGAATATTTAAAATATTTTCTTCATATAGTTGAAAATATAGGTGTACCCTTTTCTTAAAGAAATTGAATTATTTTCAAAAGTGATGAACTTCTTTACATAAATTAAATTGAGTTCAATTTTTTTTAAATTCTCCTCAAAGTTTTAATTATCTTTATAAATAATAAAATTCTTCTTCAAAATTCAATTATATTCAAAAAGTTTTTCAATTCAATGATTTTCAATATCAACTGTTTTAATAAAATCTTCCAAAAGAATTCAATTATTGAAAGAAAATTTCAATAAAAATTTCACAGGAATTCAATTTACGTATCAATTATTTTATAAATTTCTTAGCATCAATTCAATTATTTTTTATTTTTGAATGAAGTTTCTCATAAGAATTGAAATATATACAGAGATTTGAAAATAGTATGGAGAAATTCAATTATTTTGAAAAGTTAAAATGAAATTCTTTTCAAAATTATACAATTTAAATAAAATTTGACCAAATTCTTTACAACATTTTGTTAATAAAATTGCAATTTAAAAAAAAATTCCTATAGGTACATAATTCAATTATTTTCAATACAATTCTTCTTAAGAATTCAATTATTTTCAGAAATAATACATTTTTTATAGGAATTTAAATTCTATTTTAAAAAAATTTGATCGAAATTCTTCGCAAGAAATCAATTTATTATTTTAAAAAAATTTGATAAAATTCTGTATAAACTTGGAAAGTTATAATAAAATTAATCATGAAATACAATAAATTATCTTTGTAAAATATAACATTCTCCTAGGAATACAATCATTGTCAGAAAGGTTTGTAAAAATCATCGAAACAATTAAATTATTTTAGTAAAAAATAAAATTGTTCCAAGTAATTTAAAAGAAATTTGAATTTTTTTAATGCAATTTCTTAATAGAATTTAAATATTTTCAAAAAGTTTTAAAAAATTCTGAAAATTTCAATTATTAAAAAAAATTTTTTAATATAATTCTTCACCAGAACTAAATTATTTTCATAAATAACAAAACTTGTCGCAGAATTTCAATTATTTTGTATACAATTGTCAACAAAATGATAGAAAATTCATTCTCAAATTTTTTTAAAATTCACGTTCATAAAATATCATTTTTAAGAAATATTTAGTTTAATACATTATTTATTTTTGTATTTAAATAATTGAATTTTTTAAAACTTTTCTACTGAAAATTCATTAAACAATGAATTTAATTTATAAATTAAAATCATAATTCAATATTTAAAGTATTATAACGTGAATTTTTAGAAATAATTTAATTTTAAATGGAGTTCAAAAATTAAAATCTTGGAAATTTTTAATTTATAGTTACAACATTCTTATAATATAAAATAATGATGTTATCACTCTATCATCTTATCATAAAAGTTAGTTTATCATAAAATATGAAGATATCTAATAATTTTTAGAGTGAATTAGAATATTCTTCAGGGTCAGGGAAAAGTCAGAAAATAACAAAATTGGATTTTTATGGCAACCCTGGTGTGCTATAATTATAATGTTAATTAACATTTGTGTTTAAAAATGTTAAGTCTTTTATTTATTTATTTCAATTTGAGAACACCTGGCGCATATATACAACATACATGTATACGTATGTTGCAAATTTCCCCACACGTTGCATATGCAAAAGGCGCGGTTGTGTGATTTTTTCACGAGGCAGACTCGATTTATGAGAGTGAATTTTTTGTTGTTGAAGGATTTTAACGACAACTTGACGTCTAAAACGATCTCTTTATATATAATATATATGCATGAAGAGACACATGTCGTCAACTAAAAGTATATAGAGATCAAGCCCTTTCACACTTTAGTAAAAAGTTTTTTTACATCGTTTTTTATCTTCCTCATTTGTTTTAAAATTCCACTTCCAATAGAAATGAAATATTAAACTAAATTTTTAATTATAAAGTTTTTTCAAATTTAGAAAAACGTACAAAATATAACATAAAAAAACGAATGTCGACTGCAAAATAATAATTCCCTCAAGTATTGAGTACTTGAGAATTTATGGAAGCGTTAATTTCATAAAAAAAGGTGCCAAAATGATTTTTACTTAAAGTATAGGGTAAAACAGTGGTAGAAATGATGATAACTTTATATAAATTCACAGAATTTTGTTAAAGGTTGGTCAAAAGTGGGACACAGAAGCAATGGTCTTGGCTTTTATGGAGCGAACCAGGTGTTTTCAAGAAAAAGCGTATAAACGTGGCAAAAAAAGGGAAAACAAATTTTTACTGGTGTATATTTTCAAGTAATCTTGTTCTGCTTTCTCGTGATTTTTGCCAATTGTCGGATTTTTCCACAGAATTCAAAAGGGCTTTCGTGATCTTTGTCAATTATTTTAGCGCACTCTTGAATCCTGTTTTTTAATGTCGATACTTCTCTTTACAAAAATATTACTCGACTTAAAAGATATGGTATTAATTCCACTACATTTAAAAAAATTAGAGATTGAAAACTATTAAATAACAAAAGTTGACTGTTACTTGATTTGGTATGGATTTCAGAATTTTCATATTTTTAATATTCTAGGGTAAGTATATTGTGACTAGAGGCTGTTTTAGTAAATCTCCCCCAACTTCCTGACTTAATGCGAGACGCAATAAATATAATAATATAACGGGCAATGCTTGCGGAAAGTACATTAAAAGCGTGTAAAGGGGGTATGCATACACATAAAATGAGCATAGACAATGGCACAATAACTCATAATAGTGTCAGGAATCATACTATCGATAGGACGTACAGGGGGTCAAGCACTCTGCGAATGCCAATGAGAATTCAGACAATGGTCCACGCTTCTAGTAATACTTCTTGATATGCTTGCTTCTAACCAGTTGTAATTCTTTACTTACCCACTATATATATAAATACACACACGAAAAAGCGAAACAATGTTGTGAAAATGTCTTATATGTCCGCTTTGCATCCCGAACATTTTTACGCATTTTATATTTTAAAAGTGGGACATCAAGCACAATAAGAATGCCTTTTAAACTGGGTGCAGTAGCCATTCAATTCACAAATTTAAATAATACTACATCCTTCAAATTGAATTTATTATATATTCACAAACATATTCAATGCGTTGTTTCCTTTTTCAAAAATTTGTTTCCTCAACATTTATTAAAACTCAATTTTTATCAAAAAGTACTTTTTTTGAAATATTAGCAACTATAACTTTTCAGTTTGATTTAAATAAATTCATTTTAGTTTTTCACGTAACGTATTTTCAATAACAAATACTAATATGTATAATTAATACTAGTAGTACACTTTTGTTTTCCTTTTTTTCATCTTTAATCACTTCATGTGAATAGTTTTAAAAATCGCTATTAGTAAATTTCTCCAATTTCGTATTCAAATTCACTAATAGAACACTTTTGTTTTACTTTTTCATTTTTATAAATAATAACCGAAATGTAATAACAAACAATAATAACAAAGTGCAAATAGCAAGTCAATAACAAATTGTAACAACTAAAAATAATTAACAAATGAGATAAATTGTAATCATAAATAATTAAATTGTAAAAGCAAATTATTATTGAATATAAAAAATGGCTCAGAGGAAATGAGACACGTGCAATCTAATAGCTGAGTCAACGCAAGTGTTCCTGCAACAATAATTTCCCAAAAATACATGGCGCCACATGTCCGAAAATAATAATTTTCGGTATAAAAAGGGCCAGACCATCAACAGCAAATCAGTCTAAAATTTTCATCTTTAACAAGTGGTTGTCTACGAAGTGATGCTCTTTATATCCCAGTTAAACGTTCTCCCTGTCAGTCGCATCAGTGAAATATAAAAACGCTTTTGTGCGTTCAGAAAGATCAAGTTGAACTTTTCATTAACACTTTTAATTCCTTTAATATTAACATAAAATTTACATATGAACTGGAAATAAATAATAAAATTAATTTTTTCGACATGAAATTAATAAAAAACAATAATCAACTCATTACTAACTGGTATCAGAGAAGCATTTCTTCTAATAGATTGATAAATTATTTTTCACGTCATCCAATTCAATAAAAGAAGAATATTCTTTACAATTTGTATGGCAGAGCTATCTCACTGTCTCACAAGTCATTTCATAAAGAAAATATTAAACGAATCTTTAAAATTTTACAAAATAACGATTATACGTTAGAATTTATACAAAAAAATATTGAAAAGAGAAAACATTCAGTTGTTTACAAAACAATAGATAAGAAACATACTAATAATATTGTTACAATTTATCAAAAACTACCTAAAGTTTGTGTTCCTTATAATAGTATTTATTACGAATTATCTAACATTAAAAAAATTTAATTTATTCTCTATTCCAATTGTGGAAAAAAGCCTAAGCTCTGTAATAAAATTAAGAAAAGACTTGACGGAAAAGTAGGATAGAACTAATATTGTTTATAAATTTAATTGCAATAGTTGCCCAGCTACGTATCTTGGTGAATCGAAACATACCTTGCAAAAAAGAATAAGTGAACATAGAAATAAAAATTGTTTGAATTTCCTTAAAAATAATTTCAATTGTGTTCCTCTATTTTATTATTGATATGTGGACGACACACTTTTGTGTGTCCATAAAGATCAAGTCGAACTTTTCATTCCTACTTTTAATTTGTTCAATATTAATTTAAAATTCACTCATGAACTAGAAATGTATAATAAAATAAATTTCCTAGATATGACATTAAAAAAATAACAATCATCTCATCACTAATTGGTATCAAAGATCCATTTCTTCTAATAGATTGAAAAATTATTTTTCACGTCAGCCAATTTAACAAAAGAAGAACATTGTTTACAATTTATATGATAGAGCTATTTTATTGTCTCATAAATCCTTTCATAATGAAAACATTAAACGAATCTTTAAAATTTTGGAAAACAACGATTACCCTTTAAAATTTATACAAAAAATATTTAGAAACGAAAACATTCATTAAATTAATAAACAAACTAACTACCTAAAGTCTGTATTTCTTTTAATGATATTTACTATCAATTATCTAATATTAAAAAAAATATAATTTACTTTCTATACCTATTGTTGAAAAAAGCTTAAGCTCTGTAATAAAATTGGGAAAGGATTTGACGAAAAAGTGGGATCGGAATAATATTGTTATCACAAGATTTGCAAATTTAAATATTTCAATTTTTATTTAATTATTTATTTATTGTATTTTAATTTACTAAAGTGATGTTTGTTTGTTGATTTTAACTAGGTAAAAATTATTTTTAATTTTGTTTAATTTTATAATTTCATATATCATTTTTGTATTTATCTGAATATTATTTTTTATTAAAGTGACCTGATGATGGTGGCGAATCTGACCAACGAAACGTTGTCAATTTTATTAAAAAGTGAGAGTTAGTGTCTTTTCTTTCACCTTTAAACATCTTCCAAAAATGGAAAAATATTTTATGAAATATACAAATTTTCTATAACAGAGTTTTTCTAAATATTGTGATCGAGTTTGTAAATACATAATTTCTCGTCAAAAGGATAATTTACGACACTCATAACTCTTAATTTGTAAACCTTCAACAATTTAATAAATTTAAGAAGTAAAAAGAACCATCAGTGTATTAGACCTATGTCCAAATTTTTATTTAAAAAAAAATAAAATCAGGAATTGTAGGAAATAAAATAATGGGTTAGTTTAATGTAAAATTAGAGTGTGAGTACATTCATGTACTCCTTCTGGGGTTAATTATGTTTTCAATTATAATTTTGTTAATGTAAGGATTAAAAAATTGTGCTATGAAGTTGCAGTAAAACTTTTTCAGAATGATGGTAGTTGCTGGTTGTGGAAGCGACCATCATTGTGACTATGCACGCAACATCAGCACCAATTATCTCTAAGTACATCACGAGCCATCTTTTCCACTCTGTAATAGTAGTTAATCCTATGCTTGCTACCACCTCGCGCAATTGTCCAGCTGTCGCTGGTTGCAAACCAAGGTGGTTAAACAGCGAGGTTAAGTCACGGTTAAACGTCCTTCTAACGCGATATTCTATACCCACATGCTCTTGCAACTGACTTCCCGTTCAATCTCTCATCCTTCCTCGAGAAATACCACAAATGTCATTAGATTCCCTATTCTCATGGAAAAATATTTTTACCCACGACAAGCTTTAAGTTTCTCCACATTAGCGAAATTTCTAGCTCTCCTTTCAGAATTATTCTTTAGAAAAAAATTTAATCTGAACGAAAGAATGTTTAAACTATATCCTTAGTTCAGACAAAACTATTTTTTTTAATAAACATTTCTATAATTGCTCAATAAATTCTTCTAAATAGTGATTCTATTCTTGATTAGTTCCAAAAAAACAACATAGAAAAATTTAGCTTTTTTTTTTAATTCTCCGTCAAAACTTGAATGATTTATAAGGCTTACACGACTCATTATCAAATACAAGATGTTCATAGTGATAGAAAGATTTTTATCGTGAACCAGCATAAGATCGTCGACACCGACAAGCACACACGGGTACAAAAAAAAATGGACCATGTGTCACCATTTTGGAGTCTGTATACCTTATATCAGATCATCAGTAGCATCTGATCGTATTACAACCCCATCGTCACTCTATTCGACTGACAGATCGTTGTGTATGTCTGTTGATTCTCAAAAAGACAAATCCTGAGAAAACAGAAGTTAATGTTTTATGTTTCGATCATTCGCATTCAAATAGATTCCTGAACCGTTATAACTATATGCTTTAGAGAAATTTAAATATAAACGCCACTCACTCTCGATAATGGAAAAAAGATGAGAAAGGCTGATTGCTTTCAGTGATCCTTAATAAAAGGATCGTAATTCGAATGTTAAGTTTTGCATAATGAAACACTAATTTGGTATATCTTTTAAATTTTCAATGTCATCGGTACGCAAAAAAAGTATATCTACTTTAAAAATTATTATTCAGAAAGAATGAATGAATATTAATTTTTTTTGCGCGTTATTAAAATAAATTAGATTAATTTAAACTAGCGTCAGAGTCGCACGATTGAATTTAATTGTCCTTTTCAATTTACGCTCAATTTAATATCCATACTTTATTAAATATTTTTTTTTTAAATTATTATTGTCGTTATTATGAAAGTTTTTCAAGCTACTTCGTTGAAATTAAAAAAAAATCTGCCATATTGGATCCGCCATTTTGAATTTTTTATATTCGTAATCAGCGACCCAAAAAACTTTAAAATCTTTAATGTCATTAATTTTTAATGAAAAATACATTTCATGTCAACTTTTTAAACATTTTGCCCCACTGTGCGAAGGAAACAAGTTAATATACAAAGAGATACATAAGACTATTTCTGAAAATGGTTGTAGAGGTTTATACCAGATTTTCTAGTTTATTTCTTCATGTATAAACACATAATATGCAATGATTATTTTAAAGAAAGACATGTTACAATCTGAAACGATCAGCTTCAATATGATATCGATATTCTATAGTTGAACTTTACGGTCAACATCAATATCGCAATACGTGACGACATTAGCGAGGCTGTATTACCTGGATTATATCGCATTATTATTTTGATAAATTCTCTCCCGCGCCGAGAAAATTTCTCTGCTCATCCGCAACTAAAGTGCAAGGTCAAATATAACATGTATTAAATACGGGATCATTCTTTGTCATAAGATTTAACATTTTTCAGATTTATTATTATTATTATTATTGAAGTTTTTAAAAGTTCTATTTTTTCATGTCTACTTGTTAATTTTGAAACAGACAAAATTAGGGTTGCCACGGGTCTGGAAAAAATTGAAATTTTAAAATTCATGAGAAAACTGAATTTTTTTTCTTTTTGCCTCGTAAACTATGAAATTACCACAAATTTTAATACAAAACCTTCAATTTTTTCTATTTCTGACAATAATTTCTTTTTAAATAACTTAAATTTTCAAAAACTATCATAAAATTAATAATTAATAATTAATAATTAATAATAAATAATAAATAATTAAATAAAATTAATAATAACTATCATAAATTATGACTTATGAATTATTTTATGAATAATTTTTACAATTTTCATAAATACTAGATTGATAAACAAATTTTAGTTAAAACTACTAAAAAAATTAGATCTTGGAAAAGTTACAAATGATTACAGAAATTCAATTATTTTCAAAATTTACAAAAATTCTTCTCAGAATTTCAATTATATTCAAAAATTTAAGAACAATTCTCGTCAAAATTACAATTATTTTTATAAATAATAAAATACTTTATTAAAATCCAATTATTTTTAAAAGTTTTAATAAAATTCTTGACAAAATTCCACATGAATTTATTTATTCAATTTTTAATAAATTTCTTCAAAATAATTCAATTATTTTCATAACTAGTAATAAAATTTTTCACAATAATTCAATTGTTTAAAATACAAAATTTAATAAAATTTTTCGAAAAATATCAATTATACAAAAATATTTTTATAAATAATAAAATTCTTCATCGAAATTCAATTACTTTTATAAACTTGAATAAAATTCGTTGTAAGAATTCAATTATTTTCAAAATTAATATAATTCTTTGCAAAAATTAAATTATTTTCAAAATTAATAAAATTCTTCGCAAAAATTCAATTATTCTCAAAAATTAAAAAAATATATTTTCAAAATTTCAATTATATTTTTAAATAAAAAATGCTTCATCTAAATTCAATTATATTTAAAAATTTTAATAAAATTTTTAGCAAAATTTTGTAGGAATTCAATTTTAATGAATTAATTCAAAATAATTCCATTATTTTCATAAGTAATAAAATTTTCACAGGAATTCAATTATTTAAAATACAAAATTTCATAAAATTATTCGAAAAATATAAATTATTTAAAAATTCTTCACCGAAATTCAATTATTTTTATAAACTGGAATAAAATTCTTTGTAAGAATTTAATTATTTATATAAATAATAAAATTCTTCACATAAATACAGTTATTTTTATAAATTTGAATAACATTCGTTGGACAAATTAAATTATTTTTAAAATGTAATAAAATTCTTTGCAGAAATCCAATTGTGTTCGAAAATTAAAAAAAAATTCTTGTTAAAATTCCAAGTAACTTTATAAATAATAAAATTCTTCTCCAAAATTCAATTATTTTATGGAAATTTTAAGAAAATTTAAATGATTTTCATAAGTTATAAAACTCATCGCAGAATTTTAATGATTTTTTATACAATATATATTTTAATCAAATTTCTCGAAGAATGTAATTATTCTTAAAAATTTTATTAAAATTTGTCAAATTAAATTCATATATTTAAAAATTTATTGATAAAATTCTTTATGAGAATTAAATTTTAACAAAGAACATTCTATTATTCAAAAAATTATTTATTTTTTAATTTAAATAATTGAATTTTTCTAGAATTTTCTAATAAAAATGGATTTAAAAGTGAATTAACGGATAGTCGATTTATTATTATTTATGAAAGTAATTGAATGATTGCCACGAATTTTATTACATTTTTTAAAAATAATTTAATTTTTTTGAGAAATTTTACTGCTTGTAAAAATAATTGAATTCTTGGGAAGCATGTTTTTAGGATTTTTGTAAATAATTAACCTATTCTGAAAAATGTTTTGTAATAATATTCTTATAAGTTGTTCAATTTAAAAAGGTTTACATTTAAATGTTTTAAAGAATTTTAATTCCTACAGAAAAATAATAATGATTAAATATTTATTTAAAAAAGACGTTATTGATATTTTTGAATAATTTTACAATTAATAAAATTTGTAAGTAAATGTAAAAGAAAGTTTTTTCTTGATTATCTAATAATTTTTAGAGTGAATCAAAATATTCTTTAGGGTCAGGGGAGAAGTGAAAATTTTGTCTGGAAATCAGGGAAAAGTCAGGGAAAAATAAAGTTAAATATTTGTGGCAACCCTGAAAATAAATTTTTGTGATCTCAAATTTTTGAGAAGATAACATTTAGATATTCGGGAGATGTAAGATATTTATCGAAAAATTATTTTGTATATTCGTATAAGTAGTTGAAGTACACTAACCAAATATTTTTCAATGCAGCAGCGTATCACTTGATGTTATCGTGTACAACAATTTTGTAACTAATACTATCATAAAAAAACCTAAACAAAAAATAGATTTTTCAAATAATTTTTCCGTGGCCGGTGTTTGGAATGGGGAATAGGTTGTCGATAAATAATCATCGGAATTGCAGATGGAAGATAGGTTTATTGAAAGGTTTAAAGGTAGACACCCATGTTAGGGAACATGGACCAAAAACGGGAGCTGTCCATCGAGGGAACGATTAATCTTCCTGCGGCCGTAACGCGGTGACCGTTATCGGCTATCATCCGAGTGTAGTGCTCCCAACAGTGAAGCTATATGGTTGCTCTGGACGTTCGTGCTGATCCGGTATAAAGATATGCTTTACGACCTGTTGGATCTAGTAGGCGTGATAGACCTGCTGCGACTGATAGAACTGCCAGAACTGGCAAAAGTGCAGCCGACGGAAGTACCTCGGACTTTGCCTATTCTGACGTACTCACAAAGGCCGAATGAAATATGTACACATTTGATAATCAAGACAGAATAGCTATAATTGAACTCCAGTAGCTGATGCCTTTTTTGTAAAATTGTAAAACATGCAAAAATTCTAAATGGTTCGGTCTTTATTAAAATTATTTTTTATTATTCAAATATCTCTTTGAATTTCACAATTTATATTTTTTTATAGTTGTTTATCATTTTTGTATATATTCCTTTTATATAAAAATTTATACAGTTTCAATTAGAGTTATAGATTACTTTATTTTATCCGCTTTATTTTGTATGGAGAACATTCGGTTTACTATCTAAGAATGCTATACAATAAACAGATTGCTTTCTTTTATGGAATCGTTGCATATATCATTGTCGGCGTAACGAGTAGCTGTAGATTTTATCCACAGTAAACTACAGTAACCAACGGTCCATCCACGGAATCAGAGGATATACGGATCACCATGAACGAGAACAAACGAACGGATGGATTGCTTCAGTGGACGAATAAATAGACAAATGGGATGTCTATTCACAATATTGCTTCATGAGTACTGATGAATGGACAATTTTTGCTTTTTTAAATTACTCCATTACATCACAAATTTTTTACTAACCTAATCGTTTCGTAGGTCGACAAAATAATTTTTATATCACTCCAATATTTTGTTGGATCCTCCAATTTTTGTTTCCAAATTGATGTTAACTTCAAATAATATTTCTCAAAGGTTCTTGCTGATTTGGAATAGAAAAAAGTAATTGAAATTCCTTTTTAAAAATTATTTCTTTGATAAGTACTTGATTAGAAATTCTGCTCCTAAACCGCTAGCGGCGTTGGTTGTAATTTTTGAAAGGAATTTTTGTAAGAGAACGTTTAGTATCCGCGTCAAGATGCTGCATCTGATGGAGCAACAACCATATCGCAAAACACGTCCGTCTGATAGTGGGTGAGTCACGGTAGTTGTGATCTCTTGAACCTTGCGGGAGGATGTTGTCGGTCATAACCAACACCCCGGAAAGTCGGATTAATTTTCCGCTCTCCCGTCCTGTTTCTTTTCTTCTTTTTTCCATATCTTATTGCGGGTCACTATTTCTCTTCTTCATCTTGAATGAAGTGTTATATCGTGCGTGCTGCTAATAAGGAATCGGATAAACTGCATCTCGAGGCCTTGAACCTTGAAATTGAATAATATTTTTGTGCTCGATTAGTTATAGTTTCTTGCACTTCCTTCATTTCGGTTTTTAATAAAAGCCATTAGTTTCAGATAATAATTAGTTTCTTCATAAAAATAATAATAATGAGTTTTAGTTTGTAATAAATTGCAACTTGAATTTTAAATTGGTTGATGAAATATAAATTTTTCAAAACTAGATAGGTTTAAGAAGTAAATATGTACACTAGGATCTTTAAATCTCGATTTTTTGTAAGTATACAAAATGACTGAGAGAGATTATTAAATTCTAGGATTAATGATACATAACTGATGAAAGTTTTAGTAATTTATACAAAGATTGGAGCAATTGATAAATTTTGTCGCCAACTCTTGCATGTTTCTTAAAAATGAAAGAAAAGATGATGATTGTTGTAAAGAACGAAATTTTTTAAGTAAACAGAAATTGAATGCACGGTGAGAAAGCATTTTTAATCTTTCTTTTAACGAGCGCATAGCCTGGTTTTCGAACTGAACTCGCGTACAAGAAGTAATGAAGGAACATAAGGAAGCAGTCTGCCGACGCATTCGTCAGCGAACTTCCATAAGTTACTCATCGCCCAGTTAACCGGCCAGATGTAACGCGCTAAATTTATCGCCTCTTAGGGTCCGAGCATCCGATTATTATTGACGTAAGTAATATCTTTAGCAGGACATTAACGCCATCAGGTCTTCTCGATACTAAGTATTTCCTTTTATTAATTCCCATTGCACGCAAAAGAGAAAATTCTTAATAAAAATAAAAAAAAAAAGTTTCTCTTCTTCTAAACCTATAGTATATGAGTAGATTCTTTTTCTAAAAGCGAGTCTTCATTTTTCGAAAATAATTCTGCGTATTCCATGAATTATATTACAAAAGGGAATTATTTTACAACACATAATTGTTGCGAGTAGAAGACCAGAAGCAAACTTGTGTTTTCAGTAGCAATAGTGTTTCTGACCAACCATTAAGATTATTGACTGAATAGAAAACAAGTTTTGAAATATTCTTTCTTGTTGTATTCATTTCCTCTTAAAGTTTCTTGTCCCAGTGAAATAGTTGAAAGAAGTGTAGAATTTACTATCTGGTAATAGATTATATGGAAGATGAGTCTTAAACAAGTCGAGTTCATTCTCCGCTTCAAGTTGGTAAACACTCATGCCAATTGTTACGAGTCTGATTGGTACATTCGAGAATTTGTAATACAAGGAAAGAAATAAACTCTCTTTTCAACCCCAATGGATGTCAGGTGTGATACGGTCTCTAGTCAGAAAACAAATCTCGCTTCCTTCAACGAGTTTGTGGTTGAAGAACAAACGATTCGTTCCACCTTCACGAGAAGCGTCATGGAAACTGGCCTTAATTGCATCGGGCGTTCCTAGTTCAATACCGATAACTATCGCCCTCGGGAGAAATATTCTTCTTCCGAGATCCAAAGCTTCTAATTAGGATGAAGCTTATTACTTATTTTGCAAAGATTATTGAAATAGATTCTTGTATTTTTAATAAATTTTAGTGTCTATCGAAGTACTTTATAGCTATTAATTTTATGCTTCTTAGGGGGCTTATGCTTCTAATATTCTTTCTGAATATTAGGAATTCTGAATGTTTCCTTCAGTAGGGAAAAAAATTGTTGGAAATGTTTACTACAAATTTTCCTGTAGAGTCGAATTAATTGGTTTGTATTGCTTTTCTTCGAAATAAGAGATGCGTGATGAAAGTACATATAAGAGTACTTATAGGACTTATAGGATGACTGTACGAATGCTGGAATATTTGCACCGTATCATTTGAAGGACACGAGAGTGTTGCATTGATGTTGGCGAGAAAGCAGACGACTAATTCACATCTATTTCTTAGACATCTTGAGTAGCGCTTCTGAATGTTTTCTTATGTAGCACCACCTGTTGAACAGGATATGTTTGATTATAATTATAATGATGCAGAGCAGATTCTTGCGAAAGCAGGAAATGATACATTGTCCGAGTTGACATCATGATAGTGGAATTTTTCAAGGTAAGATGGCCATTACTGGCGTTGGGATATTACTGCAAATTGCCACCCTTAAAAAAGCGAGATGCCTCGGTTTTGAGTTTTTACAACAAAACTGGTTGTTGTTGATCTTCCTTATAACCGCCTTATTTTGAAACTGTGTTTCGGCCTCGACGGTGTAATACTGTAATCGAGCAATTTTGGGTAACTCTTTCTACGGCATATACGAATAAATCCATGTTTAATGCGCCCTTAGTTCTTGTTTTCCCTCAAGTTTCTTTAGCCCTGTGCTTCATCATCATTTTCTTGCTCCTCTTTCTTCATGAGTCGCTGCTGTATCTCGTGCCCTCGAGCATTGGACCTCTGGAAGGTTCGCGTGCGGCTAAGTGGGGCCTAAAGAAAAGGTAAATGCATCCCGAAAGAAGAGAAGGAGGATGAGAAGGAGAAGGTGGAGAAGCCTTTACTTCGCCTCACCCACCTGTCTGCCGGCAATCTTCTAGTAGCCTTAGGCTACCACTTCGTAGCTACTAGGGGCTACTCTTCTGCTACCAACAACTGGGTCTGCCAGTCTCAACTGACCAAAGTGCCACCTTCAATGTGCACTTTTTTTCCATGCACCCAACAACTTCTCTGCATGTGTGATCCATCAGAAAGATCGTGATCCATCTTCACCTTTCAAATACTACTCCTTAACTCTGTCGAAATCAGAAAGATCTTCAATTTTCCTGTAGGATTTTATCAATATTGTTTGCTTATTTTCATTCAATTTATATAATAACTTTTCTCTCTTTCTGTTCTTCATGATAGTCATAACTTTCAATAATTATAGTAATTTTAATTCAAAACGCAGATTAGACAGGTGCTGACTAATTTTCCTAGTTTGCGCCTCACTAAACGAAAGTGCATCTATTCAGGGCCCTTTCTTAGAATGTTTGTTAAAAGACAGCTACCTTGATTTATGTTAGGACTTTTCAATTAAATCCGCCTTCCAGTAAATAATTCCTTATCTCTAAAAGTATTCTTAGAGCAATGATAATGATTAATAATGTTAATGATTCTGCGATAAAATAAATCCATGTTTCGTTAATTGTGATAATATTTTAGAATAAATTATATTGTTGTTCCGTTAAGAAAGTATAATTGATGTGAAAGTTGTTTTGTATTAATAGAGGAGACAAATTAATTGATCTAGACTGTAATGAATATTGCTATAATCATCTAAAGAAAGATGGTATCTCAAGTTTAGTGTTGATTGCCATTTTTCGACTAAATTTACATTTAAATTATAGAGAATCAGTTGACCTACCCCCGCACATCCCTCTATTCATTAGCCACTGCTCACATATTGCCAAGTTAGCTGATAGTGGGGCCCACCATGGAGCTTTATCGCGCAATTTCATCTATGTATCGGTGCCTTTTGTGGCCTATGCAAATTATGAAGGGTTCTTGATCATAAATTACGGTATTGACCATCCAACGTACATTCTACATATATAAACACTTGAAAAGAACGCCATAAGACGCGACCGTCGGGCACTATGCATTAAGGTAAGTGTAAATACATATATACAACATATACAACCGTGGGCGGGTTTATATAATGCTGATGTGATTTCTTTTTGGGGACTTTGCGCAATGAGGAAATGTGTCGAAGCGTCTAATTCGAGTAGTTTTACGAACCCCTTGAAACTGTCTTATTTTCAATACTAACGCGCTATGAAATAGTAAGTATAGTTGGAATTTTTACTAAATTTTATTACAATATTTTTACGAAGGTTTTCTATCTGTACCGTCTACAACCAAAGACAAGTTAATGTTAGACGAACGTCCAGCAAACAACCCTCTGGGCACGAAAACATCTTTGTTCTAGAAACTTTACCTGGTCAACATCGCATAAAACGTAACTTTTGCAACGTAACAGTCTTTTTAAAATGTTCATAACTTTTATATAATAAATTCTAAAAATTTTATTTTCATAAGCAATATTGGTGAAAAAATTTAATTTAAGATGCGCATCCAAACAAATTTATTAATTTCTTGTTATTTAAAAGTTATGAACATTTTAAAAAGACTGTTACGTTCAGCATAAAGTTTTAGAAAAGATTCAAAAAACTTTGCAACTTCTTACAAAAAGTCACATCAACTTGAGCAGTTCCTCAAGTTGATGTGACTTTTTGATGTCTTTTCGTGATCTTTATAAGAATTTTTCTAACTATACTCAATTATCCCTAAATTCTTTTGTTTTACTGTACATAATGATATGCAATAAAGAAAATATTGTTAAAAAAAGTTTCTCCGTGTAGAATCATTACTCAGCAGAATTAGCGAACTTTACAAGAAGTTTAATATAATTAAACAGGGTTTCTACAAGTCATGGAAAACCTGGAAATTGTGGAATTGTCATGGTATTTTATTTTGATTCATGGAATCATGGAAATCTCATGAAATTTCTAATCTGATCATGGATTTTTTTGAATTTATGTTGTAAACCCGTGTTACTGAAATTCGCACTCCTTTATTAGTCAGGCTGACAACAAGTTTCAGTTAATTAATTTTCCTGATATTAAAATTATTCAAAAGTTGATTTTCAAAAATTTTAACAAAATACTTGAAATGAATGAATTATTTTCAATTAAGTTTTACATAATTTTAACTATTCAAAAACAATTATTGAAAGATTTGTTTATGATTTCTTTAGCATTGTAAAGTCAATAGAAGTTACACTTTTAAACTAAAAATTGTGGTATGTTGGTGCGATGTTTGAAAAAAATACAACCTTTCTGAAATCAATTACATTTTATACAATTTTCAACTAAACTTTATCTTTTAATTGATGGATTTTAATAATTTTCCAAAAGTTCTTCTAGAATTCAATTATTTGAATACACAAACTCAATTCTTTTATAATAATTGTGACTCCCCATAGTTTTTTCTCAAGTAACTAAGGTATAATATTTACAAAAAATTATAAAGAAATTCTTACAATTAATTTTTGAAAAATATTTTTAAAAATATTTAAAAATAATTTTTAACGATAATAGTTTTTCAACTTTGAAAAATTTACAAACAATTAAAATTTAGTAAAATCTTTTAATAATAATTGAATTTTTAAAAAGTTATAAATATATAATAATAATATAATAAGTAATTATTATTATATTATTATTATTATTATATAAAAAGTTATAAAAGATTTTACTAAATTTTAATAGTTTTTCAGTTTTGAAAAGTGTCCATACAATTAAAATTTAGTAAAATCTTTTAAAAATAATTGAATTTTTTAAAAATTATAAATAAAAACGATGAAATTTTTGAAGAATTTTAATTAGAAACAGGACCATGATTTCTCAAAAATTTTAATAAGCCTAAAAAGTATCTTTAAATTTTAAAAAAATTATTACAAAACAATTCTAATAATTAATTTTTAAAAATATTTTTATTTCATTTTTCGAAACTATTTGTATTACGCAAAAGAAGTTGTGTATAATTTAAAATAGTAATGAATTTCGACTTAAAATTTTGAACATAATTTCTTTTTCTTCAAAATGTTAAAAATAATTCTAAAATGTTATTATTTTTGAAAATATGTAATTAAAAATATTAAAACAATTAAATTTTATGAAATGAGAAGCTAATTTTCAATTTTTAATTTACCTTTAAAGATTTCATGAAAATTTTTCATAATTTAATTATTATCAAAATCTACAATAAAAATTTTTCAATGGTTGACTTTAAAAAATTTTAATAAAATACTTGAAATAAAGAAATTATTTTCAATTAAGTTTTACATAATTTAAACTCGTTGAAAACAATTTTTAAAATATTTGTTTACAGTTATTTTTTGCATTATAAAAATCAATTTTTGAAATATTTGTTTACAGTTATTTTTCGCATTGTAAAAATCAAAACAAGTTAAACTTTTTTTTTACCAAAAATCGTGATATATTGTTGCAATGTTTGCAAGAAAAGTCGAAAAAGTCCCAATGTTTGAAAATATAAGTCGAAAAAGTCTCAATTTTCTTAATTTCGCTGAAAAAAATTTTTCTACGACATTTACCTGTTACTTAAGTGACAAAAATTTTCGTTTATGCGTCATGAAAATTTTATCATTTATCACCTGGAAATTATGGAATTTTGTAAGGAGAAATTTGTAGTAACCCTGTTAAAGCAATTGGTTTACTTTTCACAGTATCAAAAATTTTTTCTAGTAGACTAATAATTTTGTAATTTTCAATTATGATGATAGTTGTCATAGTAAGTACTTAGGAAGACTTTGAAAAAGTTTTTTATCTTTGGAAAAGTTGGAATTTCTCTGGTCGTCGATCGGAATTTGAAATAAAATTTGATAAAACTGAGTGTGTGTGTTCACTTACTGGATACAAATTGTGTATTAATAAAAAGACCAATGCGAATTGAATATATAGAGGAAATGCAGAAAACACAGATGTTCGAGAACGTTCAAATTGGAGTGGTCGTGAAAAAGAAGCACTTTGCGAGGATACATTGTCGTTTCGATAGTGTCAACCAATAAACGCATGGTACACCTTCAACAGGATTTACGAGCGAAAGTAACCACTAAATCAATTTGGATTAGCATACACCGCATTAAACATAACTTACGTGTTTCTGTTTATATTCACTCGTTGTTCATGCAGGGTGAATACTCACTATTTGTATGTAAAATCAACAATATCTCATTATATTTTTTAATAAAAACAAGAGAAATAACAGTATACTTCATTTGAAAACGATTTTTTCTTGAAGAAACGAAGACAATTGTCATTTGTTACAGTTTAATTCTTGTGATAGAAGAAAGTTTTTACTACTATTGTTTATATTGAAGTTGATTCGTTATTAATATTAATGTTATTATAAACAAATGTAAGGATATTGAAACAATTTACTTATGAGAGAAACAGGAAGGAAGAGATAGAAAAGTAGGGTAAAGGTCAACTTCTTACTCGGACCGATGCAACTTTCTTTTCTGTGTTGAGCAATTAGAAAAAACCAAAAGAATGTGAGTTATGACTGGTCAATTTGCAGCGAGTATGCGCTCATATAATCACATAGATCTGATACTTTAGTTTAGAAACACATCTACTTTTGCATTTTACCGGAAATACACTTTTACTCTCACTGCAATTTCCACGACTCCTCCATTTGTGTTTCTTTTATATACTTAAAAAACTTATTTATTTTCTTCTCAAACATAATCTCTCCATTGAATAAAATATCTCTAGAAATTTTTAAACATTAACCTAGCAAATTTTTTTTGTTGCTATTTCTTAATTTCTAAAATGAAAATTTATTGAAGAAATGCTGCCTCTAAATTTTACTTAGGTAATTATTGTTTTGAATGAAACTTTAGGGTTAATAGACTATTAATTTTTCTAAAATTCTCATTGTATGGATATAATGATGAAAATTACCGAGAAACTCGAACATTAATTAGATTCTTCTTATAGTAAACTTTGTCGAGGAGCAACATCTTGTCTGAAAGTTCCACGAATCTTTCCCGATGCTTTGAATTCCTGGCACATTGTTAGCTTCCTTATATATATTCTAGAGTCGTAACTCATCTCGGTTTAACTACTATACAAAGACTTGTCTCAGGCAATCCGAGAAATAGTCCAAAGTCATCATCCACGTAGGAGATGGTAGAGTCTATGTACTTCAGTCACAACTTCATTCCAATGGCATCCTAATTGGTCCCTGTAAGTTCTGCCGTTTAATTAAGCATACTAATTATTAATCACATCAGTGACTGGAGGGCATGAATTAATCGACAGTGTGGACCACATGAGGGTTCCTTGCCAAGTTTCACTTTGACTTAAGCATTGCTCTTAATGAGTCATAAAGAGTTTCAAATCTCACTATCGAAGAAAATTGGTATTACAATTTGTTGAGAACTGTGAACATGGAAATCTTGATAAAAAAACTGTCATTGTTAGAAGCAATCCGTTTCATGGCAGAAGCATAGGCTTCTGTTGCAACAGAAACTATAAAACACTGTTTTCAAAAGTCACGCGTTTGTATGACAGGTAAATTAATTTTTTATTCTATTAATTGAATTAGCCTTAAAACTATTAATTAATACAATTCATTTAATATGTAATTTTATAATTTATAGAAAACTTGACAACTAACGAAGGAAACTCTAATGTGTCTATCCAAAATCTCTTTAAGTACAAAATGCATTCTTCAAGTCTTAGTCAAGTTATTCAAGAAGATAATTTCTATTGCAAGGGACATTACTATCTTTCTAAGGACTACATTATTTTGACTTCAACGTCAAATCAATAATTTGACACCTGGACTCCGGACCTTTCACTTTGACTGGTCCGAAAACAATTCAAAGGAAATCTATTGCATATTCAGTTTTCGCTAGACAACGTCATTTCTTCGACCTCACACTGGAGGAGGTATCACCTGTTGGGGCTACGACTATAATAATAATAATTTTAAATGGTAAGTTACTAATACCTTAAAATCTTGCCCCTTTTAAATTCTTGATTGATCCCACAAGGTAATATTTGTTACAGTATCCCTGAAGACATCTGGATCTACTCTTTCTTTTGATTCTAATTGTAAAGGATTCAAATGAATAACTTTAATAATTTAACTCCAATTAAGCAGTTACTCTTTCTTAAAACCTGTCCCTTAATATCAGAGTTTACTGCTCTGTGAATAAATCAGGTTGAATCACCGATGCCGGACGAATTAAATATTTAAATTATGATTATGTTTAGTTTCATACTTTGAGACGTAACAATAACATAAATATCAACACTAACAATATAAATGACAACGAATCCGTTGATAATGGATGAGCTTCCTTCCGATCAGGAAATATTATTATCGATTAAGAAGAACACAACGGAGGATGTCCCTGATGAAGAAGACGAAAACAAAGGAGAATCTTGTGTTCAACATATATTTCAAGTGTTCAAGCTCTATCCGCTTTACAAACATTGTACACATTTTTCAAAACAATCATCTTGAAAGATGATTTTTTTAAACATTATATAATATTAAAAAATATTGTCAGTAATTATCATTTGAGGAACAAAAAACAATCTTCGATTCTTCATTATCTTCATAGGCAAACCAATAATTAAATAAATTAAACAATATACACATATTTATGAAAATATTACACGTATTATTTTTCTTCACTTTAACTTCGCTTATCGCTATAAGTTCGCTAACTTCGGCTATAAGGAACAAATTTCAATGGTCCCTTGAAGTTCGTTATAAGCGAAGTCCACTGTAATTTGAAGATGTTGGGATACCATCTTATTATCTTATTTGAAGACATTTTTCAGTATGGTAATTTTGCTTTCTAAAAATGTTCTTCTTATAATAATAATCTGAAAATGTTGTTCCGAGGTGTTAAATGACACAGTGATTATTAGCAATTGCAGAATGAATGCACATCAACATAGAATGTTAATTAAAAAGTAAAATGTGTTATTGGATATCAGTGGAATTGAGTGAATGAACACTTGGAAATGAATCCAGCATCATCCCGAGAATAAAACAAAGATAAGCTGGTTGGATATAGTCAGGAGGAGGATGAGAATGATGAGGTTCGAACTTTTCGATATTTTGCTCACGCACGCGCTCACGCAAGCACGCACTCGCTCACGCAACGAGTCGAGTGCAAAGAGAAGTCTCTCTCACCTGTTGCCAGCGGAGGTACCACAGGTGGTTCCGTGAGTGGGAGTGGACCGTGCTCCAGGTATAAGAAGACTGCAGTCTGATAAAGAGGAAGATAGTCATCCTTCTTTTTTTTTTCTCTCCTCCCCAGTTGGAGTGCATCAAACGATCTCGCTTTGGTACATTCCCTCTCATGAGGACCGCGAACTCGAGATGAAAAGAGAGAAGCCAAAATTAAAGAGAAAAATAAAAACATTATGAAGAAGGGGATAAAAGCAAGGGAGGTTAAAGCTGCTGGACTGCATTGCACGCTACGTGAGCGGCGTGCACGCACATCTTCTCCTCCTCCTCCTCCTCCTGTTTCTCTCCCGCCCCCTCCTCCAAGCCCTTCAAAACCTCCTCCCTCGCAAAACATCTCATCTACCGCACTTATTTCTTTTGCTTCGGTTATTCCACCAAGCAACCTCCCTCGCATTAAACTTTCCAGTCTTGTTTTCTTCATCAATCAATTTTCAAAATTGTAAAAACACTTTTTTTCGCAAATAAAGAATTATTATAAATTCAAAACAAGTAGGTTCTTTTTTATGTTTGACGAAAATTTATATTTAGATCAGGGACCGTCACGAAGCAAAGGTATCGTGTCGGTATCGTGTCACGATACGATATAATTCTACCACGGAGAAGAGTATCGTGTCGCGACACGATGCCGACACGATACCGACACGATAGGATTTTCGTATCGTGTCGCATTACAAAAATAGCTGATTAAATTACATAAGATGTGCACAATCATATTATACAAAATTACAAAATAATATTGGGGGCCATCCATAAATTACGAAAGAAATTTTTTTTTAATTTACCCCCCCTCCCATTAATGTAAGATATTTTACATACATTAGCGCCATTTTTATTGTTTGTAAGAATTTACACACCCCCATACCCCCTAAATGTCTTACGTACTTTATGTCATTACATTACATATAATAACTTAGTAACAAATTCAATATGGCGGACATGCGCAGAAGTGCAATTTAGTATTTATTGCTGCGCAGTAGCAATTACATTACTCTTGGGCATGCGCAGTAGGGCAACTAAGTACTTATTGCTGCGCAGTAGTTGCCTCCCACACTTGGACATGCGCAGTAGTGCAAATTAGTAATAAATGCTGCGCAGTAGCCTATCACTGCACTTGGACATGCGCAGTAGTGCAAATTAGTACTTATTGCTGCGCAGTAGTCTAATTTAGTATTAATGGATGCGCAGTAGTGTAATTTGGTTTTGTTGCTGCGCAGTAACATAATTTAGTATTAATTGCTGCGCAGTAGTCTAATCTAGCATTAATTGCTGCGCAATAATGTCATTGTGTATTTATAATTGCGCAGTATGCAGGTTTAATATACTGCGCAGCAATAAATGCTAAACTAGACTACTGCGCATGTTCAATTGCGGTGGTAGACTACTGCGCATCAATTAATACTAAATTAGACTACTGCGCATCAATTAATACTAAAATACACTACTGCGCAGCAATAAATACCAAATTACACTACTGCGCATCAATCAATACTAAATTATACTACTGCGCATCAATAAATACTAAATTATACTACTGCGCATCCATTAATACTAAATTACACTACTGCGCATCCATTAATACTAAATTACACTACTGCGCAGCAATAAATACCAAATTACACTACTGCGCATGTCCAAGTGTGGTGGTAGTACACTGCGCAACTTAAAATATATATATTTTTGGTTTTACAAGATGGCCGTATATGCGTCATGTGCTGATAAAAAGCATTTTTTAATGTAACATGTGCGACACGTTAATTTCGTATCGTGTCGGTATCGTATCGTGTCGCGACACGATACTTTTCTCGACACGATGCATCGTGTCGGGCGTCGACACGATACCGACACGATACTGATTTTCGTGTCACATCGTGTCGGTGGCGGTCCCTGATTTAGATAAATCAGAAAAAAACTTGGACTGATTTTTGTTGTATCTCAAAATAAGCCCACCTAGTAAGAAGTTCAGAATTAATAAGTACTTTTTAATTCTTTTGAATTCCGTTTGCGACCAATACTTTTCGAAAATTTCAAGATTCATCTCTAGAGAAGCCGAAAAGAAGGCAAGTTTAATTCTTCTTTCAATTTTTGGAGCTTAAAATTTGCGATCTGAAAAAAGGACCCTAGAAGCAAATCACATTAAGGTTATGTTAGCGTTACTTATTTTTATTTTACAGTTTTCTTTTGGGGGATTCCAAAGGTAAATCACACAGTTGTACGTGCACTTAAAAAAATTCTAAGTAAATTTGACTACTTTTCAACTACTCTCCTTAGTTCAATAAGTCCCTAAAGATATTAAAAATCTTATGTTAACATCAAAAAGTAGTTAAAATAATTAAGAATGTTGTTGGTGTAACAAGATTTTGTAGTTATTTTTAAAATTTAACTACTTTTCTTAGTTGCTTCAATTCTAAATTTTAACTACAGAAGAAGTAGTAAAATTTACTAAATAAACAGTATTAGATTAAATGAAAAAGTAATTAATTTAACAACTTGTCACTCTACTATACCCAATAGTCGTTGAATTTCTCCAACAAATTTTTTTCAGTCTGAGAAGTTACCGATTTGTCTTAAAGTTTTTAGGCGTATTCTACCTTCAAAAATTGTGAACTAGCAAAAATTTCAAGTTCCTGCCTCATAAAGAACGCTTACAACCGTCACTTTCGTGAAAAGTACCATTTTTTAAAACTAAGATTGAAAAATCCATTTTTGCGTGAAAAAGTGTAAATTTTGGTCTAAAAAAATTGGAAGAGTACTAGTCGATGGGAAATTTTCCAAGAAATCCAAAGCAGTTGGAATTTTTCAGAAATTTCCAAACGCATGCGCATTATATTAAAAAAACTGTTTTTTTTAAATGTATAATTAAAGAACAGCTTTTTCGATTGGGCTCAAATTTTCACGAAACATAGTCGAAAAGCCATACTTTAAAGTGATTATTCCGAAAATATGGGTATTTTGAGTTTTCAACCATATATTTGCAAAATAGTGAAATAATTCGACTTTTTTCAACGTTTTATTACCGTTTTTGCCTTTTTGTGCCCATACGCAGCTATATAGAAAAAAAAATCTAAGCCCAAATTCACAATCCTCGGGAAATTCGCAATCAGTTTTCTACATTGAACCTTTTTTTCTATTTTAGACAAATTTTAACAACAAAAACAAATAGAAGTTATAATTAAGAGTATTAAAAATATGAGAATTTATTTTTTTTGAATACATTTTTGGTGTTTGTTTTTTTATCATTATAGTATTTTTAATTATTGTAGAAGGATATTTTTTATACAAAGAATTATAAAACAACATTTTTTCATTTTTTTGTAATATAAAGTTAATAGTTTAATTTTTACAATTCCAAACTCATTGGTTTCTGATTAACTGGTCTTACAAATCCTTTTGCAAATATTCGTTAAATAATTTAACAACAAATTATTTATTAAATAATTGTGGAAGAATTTACTAAATATTGACTTTTATCAAATTCCATGATGTTTTTGTGAAAATTAAAGTTTTTGAATATAATAATAAAAATATTAAACATCAAAAATGGATTAAAAAAGAAATTCTCATATTTTGAATACCCTTAATTATAAATTGTATTTGTTTTTGGTGTTAAAATTTGTTTGAAATGAACAAAAATAAGTTTCAATATAGAAAACTGATTGAAAATTTTCCGAGGATTGTGAATTTGGTCTCAGATTTTTTCTATACAGCTGCGTACGGGCACAAAAAGGCCAAAACGGTAATAAAACGTAGAAAAAAGTCGAATTATTTCACTATTTTGCAAAGATATGGTTAAAAACTCAAAATACCCAGATTTTCGGAATAATCACTTTAAAGTTTTAAAAAATGGGACTTTTCACGAAAGTGACGATTGTAAGCGTTCTTTATGAGATAGGAACTTGAAATTTCTGCTAGTTGACTATATTTGAAGGTAGAACACGCCTAAAAACTTTAAGACAAATCGGTAATTTCTCACGTACAACTGTGTGATTTACTCGTGGAATTCCCTTTTACAAATTGCAAATTAAAATCAGTGTTTATTAAATATTTTAGTTGCAATGAAGACTTAAAAATCAATAATTTATATTGATCCTCATTTTATATTCATCCTTATTTTGTATTTACCGTTAAAAAATTGCAAACATAACCTATAACTTTTTGCTTCTAAGGACCCTTTTTCTTCAGATCGCGTCACAAATTTTAATTGAAAAGTTGTTAAATTTATAACTTTCCTATGAACCAAAAGATCGTGAATAATTTACAAAAATAGATTTAATACATTCTTTTTAAGCATTCGATAAAATTTATGTCATAATAAATTTTTTCTTCACTATATGTATTTTCCGGAAATACTTACAATGATTTCTCAATGACTATTCATTCGCAATTAATCCACGCGTCCGTATCGATTATTGCTGTCGCATGTCGTTCTTATATGCGCCGTGAGTCGCTTGTAGACCGCGGCATAATAAATTCACTTTTCTTTCCCTCTTTTTCTTCCTCTGTCCTCTTCCGCCTCTTTCTCTGCCTTTTTTAGCGAGAGAAGAAACTATTTGCATCATTAATTTCCTTGGTACGCACTATATATGTATAAATGCTGCACGCCAAGTTCACTTAAATGTATATTTACTATTGAGGATTGAAACCGGTTCGATGATATTTATTGGAATTCGTTTTTCACTATTTCAAGTTGTTGCAAAAACTTAAATTATTTGCATTTTTTTCAGCACACTTTATTAATGAATATTAATAATAATTACAATATATATGATTTGATTTTTGATATATCAATTCGTTGGAATTTGATACATTCTTGTTATATAGTATAAAGGATATAAAAAATCGTTAAAAAATCGATAGTAAAAATTATTAAATTATAAAAGAAACTTATCAGATTGTGACATTCCGAATTTCCTGCAAAATCGTCAAGTAGGAGATGATCATAATTTTTTTTCCCGTATTTTCGCGAGATGATCGTTTGATTTTTTAAAACACTTTATTTGATGCTGTTCAATTTCCGAGATGAGCCATTGAATATAAATTGGTTGAATATAGTTGTGGGATATCGCACATGGAAATATATCTATCTAGCTTTATCTCGTTTGAAAATAATATGGCATCGAAGCAGGAAAGTGGTTTCGGTTGATTCCAGTCGTTTGCTACTCATAATGAGTGGTACTTACCAGGTACTTGAAGGGAAACGATATCAAGTTTATAGTAAGCGAGAAGTAACCGATTTTATAATATATACATACATATACATAGATACAATAGAGATAAGCCTCGGGCAAGGTATCTCATTGATGTATAGTAAGAGTATATATATGAATGAGCGAAGGATACCTGAGAATATGAATGCTTGCCTTCATTTTCAGTTACTAGAAATACTAGTCGAATTCTCTTTCATTGCGAACTATAAAATAACAAATTTTTCTTCACATTCTCTCCAAGTTTTATGAATACAAAATCTACAAAATTTTTTTTTAAATTTGGAGAAATGTAAAGTTAGTTACACTGGGTAAATTGGAGGTTCGAAAAGTGGATTTTTTTATTGCTTATTATGAGAGTTTGACAATCCTTTTAAAATTAATTTTGAATTGATTTGTAGTGAGGATGACGCTCAATATTAAATACAGAATTCCATAGAACAAATTATATAAACAATTCAATAATCATTAGATTGAGTAGGGAAGCAAATATGATGAGTGATTTAGTTGAGTTTTTTGATACTTCCTTAAGTAGATTTTTAAATGCATTGCGACATTCATAACTTACCTTAATAATTGTTATTAAGGCTTTTTTGTACATTTATTATTAAGTACTTTTGTACGAAAGGGTTAATTTGAAACAATTTTATTTTCAAATAAATAAATAATTAAAACAGTTCACTTAATCTTTAAATGCATCCTTATTGGGATTAACATTATTATAATAAAATAAAATGTCTTTGTTTTAATTACACAAACAGAAAATTTTGTAAACAGGGGGGCGATTATGTAATTTCACTTCACTTCTACTCGAAATTTAATTTCACTCCCTTTTCACTCTCACTCAAAATTTATTTTCACTCCATTTTAACTTCACTTTCACATACAATCAAAATTTATTAACACTCCATTTTCACTTCACTTTAATTCAAAATTTATTTTCACTTCACTTTCATTCAAACTTTATTTTCACTCTATTTTCACTTCACTTTCACAAACACTCAAAATTTATTTCCACTCCATTTTCACTTCACTTTCACACACACTTAGAATTTATTTTCACTCAATTTTCACTTTAATTTCAATCAAAATTTATTTTCACTTCACTTTTATTGAAACTTTATTTTTACTCCATTTTCACTTCACTTTCACATACACTCGAAATTTATTTTCACTTCACTTTCACATACACTCGAAATTTATTTTCACTTCATTTTCACTTCACTTTCATTCAAAATTTATTTTCATTTCCCTTTTATTCAAACTTAATTTTCACTTCAATTTCATTCAAACTTTATTTTCACTTCACTTTCATTCAAACTTTATTTTCGCTCCATTTTCAGTTCACTTTCACAAACACTCAAAATTTATTTTCAGTTTCACACACACTTAGAATTTATTTTCTCTCTATTTTTACTTCACTTTCAATCAAAATTTATCTTCACTTCACTTTCAGTCAAAATTTTTTTTCACTTCACTTTCACTCCACTTTCACATACACTCAAACATTTTTTTTACTCCATTTTCACTCTCACTCAAAATTTATATTCTCTCTATCTTCACTTTATTTTTAATCAAAATTTATCTTCACTTCACTTTCAGTCAAAATTTATCTTCACTTCACTTTAACTCCACTTTTACATACACTCAAAATATATTTTTTTTAATTTCACTTTTTTTTTCGTTGGTCAATGTTGTGGACTTTAACTTCGCATTGAAGAAAAATAAAAATAAAATAAAATTTGCTTGGATGTAAAAGTTCTCTGAAAGTGATGTAAAAGTGGATTCAAAACAAATTTTGAGTATAAGTGAAGTGAAAGTGGAGTGAAAATAAATTTAGAGTGCATGTGAAGGTGAAATGAAATGGAAGTAAAAATAAATTTTGGGTAAAAATCAAAGTGGAGTGAAAGTGGTATGAAAATTTTTTTTTAAGTGAAAGCGAAATCAAGATAATAAAAATATATTTTGTGTGAAATTGAAAGTTGAATGAAAATAAGGTCAAAAAAAGTTTAAATGAAATTGAAAATAGAGTGAAAGTGAGATGAAAAAGATTTTTGAGTGAAATTGAAAGTGAAGTGAAAATAGAGTGAAAAAGAATTTTGAGTAAAAGTGAAGTGAAAGTGGAGAGAATAGTATATTGTGCAACTAGTGGAGAACAAGGGCGATTTCTCGCGAGCTTGAAGTTTGCTGCTCGAGCGCAGCGAGAGCAGCAATCAAGCAAGCGAAAATCGCTGTTCTCCACGAATTGCACATAATACTTTGTCCAACAACTGTTTAAACTTATTTTATTTATATTAAATTTAATTTATTGAGTTTTTACATGTGTAAGCAATGTTAAGCTTACTTTTACTCTCTTGCTTACTTACTTGAAGTAAGCAACTTGTTTATTTAGATACTTCCTTAAAACAATATTTGCAAAAATGAATTAGAGAAATAAATGAATTGTAAGCCAAAACACAAATAATGATAAACAAATAACTCCATTCCTCCACTGGACAAACTCATTCCTCCACTGGGCAAACTCATTTCTCCACTGGACAAACGGCCAGTGGAGGAATGAGGTACATTCCTCCACTGGTGCCTAGTGCACAATGACTCCATTTCCCTGAAGGCGTTGGACAAAATAAATTTTGAGTTAAAATGGAGTAAAAAAAATTTGAGTGAAATTGAAAGTGGATTAAAAATGAGATGAAAAAAAATTATGAGTGAAATTGAAAGTAAACTGAAAATAGTGTGAAAAAGAATTTTGAGTAAATGTGAAGGGAAAATGAAGAGAAAATAAATTTTAAGTGAAATTGAATGTGGAGTGAAAATGAAGTGAAAAAAATTGTGAGTCAAATTAAAGTGAAAATTTGTTTGGATGAAAGTAAAAGTGGAGTGAAAATGAAATAAAAAAATGTAATCAACTCATTTATATGAATCAGTAGACTATTAATGAATGAAGATTATATATAAGGGACTTCTGAAATCCCTACTAACATCGTGCAACTTTTTCGAATTTTAATTATTTTATAAAAATTGCATAAAAAACTCTTCTCTAAATAAATTATTTTTAATAATTTTGAGAAAAAAAAGAAAGTTCACTTCTGATTCGTTTAAAATTTAATCACTTTCAATGCAATTTAAAGAAATTTACATTATTCAAAAAATTAACTCCTTTCCTTCATTTCTACATTAATTGGTCTGATGAGCTAAAAATTGGTATACTAATGTATTTTAAGTCTGATCACAAAAATTTATTTAAAAAAATTTTTGAAACAAATTTTTTTAGGTACTAAATGATCTAAATATTAGTGTACGAAATCCGCCATTTCAGTGCGAGTTTTATGCGTTAAAAGACTTACTTTTAGCCAGAATAAGACAGTTTAGGAAAAATTTTTTACTGTGATTGTTGTTTACAGTATAAAAATTAAAATAAGTTTTATTTTATTCGAAAAAATGATGTAGGCATAAGAGGAAATTAGGATCAAAGGATCTTCCAGCTACTGTGAAGGTTGTGAAAAGGAGTCCTATTTTTATCAGACAAATTTTTTGTAATTAAATCTCGAAATCTTATTTTAACCCCATATTCAGTCTTATATACATTCAGTTCAGATTGCGAAGAATGAGATCTTATTCTTATAAGAATTTCCAGAGATTGATCTGCTAACGAAGAGAGAAATACTTTGGATTCTAGAAGCTGGTTTAAAGTGCGTTTTCCGCAAAATATTTACGTTATTCCGTAATTAGGTGCAGGTGTTGAGCTATATTCTGAGTTGATAAAAAAAAAATTGCATTTTGTGTATCTCCTAACAATCTTGAGTTTATCAAGATCAAGCTATCTGGTTCTCGCACCTTGAACGACTTTTTAATCATTCCTGTTTTTATCTGTGAGTCTTTTTTTCTAAGGAGAGATGATGGGGATGAGAGGATGAATTGATCGCGCGTTGCACTTAGCGTTTCGACACACAAAATATAATCGTTTGAAATGCAATGTTACAATGCGAAGAGGTGAGTTGAGTTGGATTTTTTTACACGACTTCCTTCATTCCCTCCCTCGCTTCTGCTCTCTCTCTCTCTCTTTTCTTGCTGCCGGCACGAATATGCGCCTCCCGGTCTTATGGACTCTCTTTCTTGAGGCGCGCAATAGCCGCGCGGCTGTCGAAGAAGAACGCCCGAAGAGAGATGCTTTCCGCTTCCCTCGTATTATAAGTCGAGAGGCGCATAGCTCGAGGCGATTTTGGTCCCTGCGATTGCGAGCATGAAAAGAAGAGGAGATCTTGGAGAGAACTCAGTGCCCAACTGGGCCGCGACCACTCCCATCGTATAATCACGCTTGTGGATGATGGTTTGCGCGTTTGTATCGTTTTTACTTTTGTTTTTTCATTTTCATTTCTTCCTCTCTTTTTCTCTCCTATACTATACTCTACCTTCTCATTCCACATCACTTTTTCTCGTGCAAAAGAGAGCTCCTCTCTCTCTCTCTCTCCTTCACGCACTAACCAATAAAAGCGTTTTCGGTAATAAGTAGTTTCAGCTTCTTCTATATTAAGGTGCACGTAGTGTGTATAACTCGAAAAGATATATACATGCCTCTCACTCAAGAGGAAAACACTATATTGTTCGACAATTTCCGGCTCCTGAAAGTCTCATTCCGTTAATGGTTGTTTGTTAAATATATACACACGCGAACTTCATTTTCTTGCCAAAAGTATATATGCACGATTGAAAAAGAAATAAACTTTATTTTTTGGTTCTTGAATTTTTCTTTTTTATCTTAAATCAAGTCTGCTTTTTTCAAAATTAAAATTTTATCAGGGTTGCCACAAATATTTAATTTTATTTTTCCCTGACTTTTCCCTGATTTCCAGACAAAATTTTCACTTTTTTCCTGACCCTAAAGAATATTCTGATTCACTCTAAAAATTATTAGATAATCAAGAAAAAATGTTTTATTACATTTATTTACAAATTTCATTAATTGTAAAATTGTTCAAAAACATCAATAACTTCTTTTTTTAATAAATATTTAATCATTATTATTTTTCTGTAGGAATTAAAATTCTTCAAAACATTCTAATGCAAACCTTTTTAAATTGAACAACTTATAAGAATATTATCACAAAACATGAAGAAGATGATCACTCCGAGTCTTCGCAAGAATTCAATTATTTTTACAAGCAGTAAAATTTCTCAAAAAAATTAAATTATTTTAAAAAAATGTAATAAAATTCGTGGCAATAATTCAATTAGTTTCATAAATAATAATAAATCGGTTATCCGTTAATTCATTTTTAAATCAATTTTTATTAGAAAATTCTAGAAATATTCAATTATTTAAATTAAAAAATAAATAATTTATTGAATAATAGAATGTTCTTTGTTAAAATTTAATTCTCGTAAAGAATTTTATCAATAAATTTTTAAAAATATGAATTTAATTTGACAAATTTTAATAAAATTTTTAAGAATAATTTCATTTTTCGAGGAATTTGATTAAAATATATATTGTATAAAAAATCATTAAAATTCTGCTATGAGTTTTATTACTTATGAAAATAATTTAAATTTTCTTAAAATTTCCATAAAATAATCGAATTTTGGAGAAGAATTTTATTATTTTATAAAGTTACTTGGAATTTTAACAAGAATTTTTTTTTTAATTTTCAAACACAATTAGATTTCTGCGAAGAATTTTATTACATTTTAAAAATAATTAAATTCTTCCAACGAATTTTATTCAAATAATTTATAAAAATAACTGTATTTATGTGAAGAATTTCATTATTTATATAAATAATTGAATTCTTACAAAGAATTTTATTCCAGTTTATAAAAATAATTGAATTTCGGTGAAGAATTTTTTTAATAATTTATATTTTTCGAAAAATTTTATGAAATTCTATATTTTAAATAATTGAATTCTTGTTAATAATAATGAATTTTTTGAATTAATTCATTAAAATTGAATTCCTACAAAATTTTGCCAAGAATTTTATTAAAATTTTTAAATTTAATTGAATTTAGATTAAGAAATTTTGATTTATAAATATAATTGAAATTTTGAAAATATTTTTTTTAATTTTTGAGAATAATTGAATTTTTGCGAAGAATTTTATTAATTTTGAAAATAATTTAATTCTTCCAATGAATTTTATTCAAGTTTATATAAATAATTGAATTATTACAACGAATTTTATTTAAGTTTATAAAAGTAATTGAATTTAGGTGAAGAATTTTATTATTTATAAAAATATTTTTATATAATTGATATTTTTCGAAAAATTTTATTAAATTTTGCATTGTAAATAATTGAATTCCTGTGAAAATTTTTTATTACTACTTATGAAAATAATTAAATTATTTTAAAGAAATTTATTAAAAATTTAATAATTGAATTCTTGTGGAATTTTGTCAAGAATTTTATTAAAACTTTTAAAAATAATTGAATTTTAATGAAGTATTTTATTATTTATAAAACTAATTGTAATTTTTACGAGAATTTTTTTTTAATTTTTGAACATAATTGAAATTCTGCGATGAATTTTCGTAACTTTTGAAAATAATTGAATTTCTGTAATCATTTGTAACTTTTTCAAAATCTATTTTTTTTAGTATTTTCAACTAAAATTCTTTTATCAACCTAGTATTTATGAAAATTGTAAAAATTATTCATAAAATAATTTGAAAGTCATAATTTATGATAGTTATTATTAATTTTATTTAATTATTATTTATTATTATTATTTATTTATTATTTATTATTAATTATTAATTTTATGATAGTTTTTGAAAATTTAAGTTATTTAAAAAGAAATTATTGGCAGAAATAAACAAAATTGGAGGTTTTGTATTAAAATTTGTGGTAATTTCTAGTTTACGAAGCAAAATGAAAAAAAAATTCAGTTTTCTCATGAATTTTAAAAATTCAATTTTTTCCAATACTTTAACTCAAAATCCCTGACTTCCCTGACGAATTTTACTTTCCCTGACTTCCCTGACCTGTTGCAACCCTGTTTATCTTAAATCAAGTCTGCTTTTTTCAAAATAGAAATTTTATTCTAGAATAATGGAAATTTCATTCTAAAGTTGTTTGTTCAATTCGGCAGTTGGGAAAAATTGAAAATACCGGTGCATCGATGTGACAAGATTCAGTAATTCGATCGACCTCAATTTTGAAGAATTCTTCAAGAGAATTGATACAATAAAGTATGAAGGATCATTGATGGTCGTCCTCAAAGGATCGAATTCTCGAAGCCCTTGAGAGGGATTTTTATATTCTTAAATTACTTGAAGATTCGTTACACTGACACACGTACAATTCTTAATTTATTAAACCCGGAAAAAGTTGTATGTACAAATTCCTCTTCTTAAATTCTTTACAAAAAAATATGTAGGGCAGTTTATTTTTATGTATTATTTTTATATATATATTCTATTTTGAGCGAGAAGTCGTTTTGAAAAAAGAGGAAAAAACGAAAATCTCGTGAAAATACATGGAAAACAAATGAATACTTAAGTCCTGTCTTTTTTCCTTTATTTACAATTTCATCCAAAAAATTTTCACTTTTAACTTAGAACTAAAAAATTTTCACTTACAACTTACACTTTGAATTTATAACTTTCACTTTCACCCAAAAAAAAATTCACTTTTAATTTCACCCAAAAATTTTCACTTTTAATCTTCCGATTCAACTTTAACTTATAACTTTAAGGTTCCATCTAAAAGAAATTTAACTTTCAATTACAGTAAAAAAATTGCCACTTTCAACATTCATTAAAAAGTTTTTCACTTTCAACTTTTACCCAAAACGATTTTCACTTACAGTTTTACTTTAAAAATTTTACCTTTCACATCCACAATCACCCGAAAAAATTTTCATTTTTTATTTCACACAAAAATTTTCAATTTCAATCTTCAGATTCAACTTTAAGTTATAACTTTAAAGTTTCATCTAAAAAACAGTTTAACTTTCAATTTCACTTAAAAAATTTCAACTTCCACTTTCACTATATCACAAAAAAAATTTGCATTTTTTATTTCACACAAACATTTTCACTTTTAACCTTCAGCTTTAACTTATACTTTTTACTTTTAAGTATTATCTATAAAAATTGAATTTTAATTTTAATTGAAAATTAACTTTTAATTTTATCCAAAAAAATTTTTACTTTCAACTATCACTCAAAAAATTTTCACTTTTAACATTCACCCAACAAAGCAATCTAATACAAATTTACTTGGAAAAAATTTTTAAAAACCGATGCCCAAAAAATGATTTATTTTCATATTAAAAAAAGTAATTAATTGAGATTTAATGTGACCGCGTTTGAGTAATTCATATTTTTTAAGCATTTACGTATATAAAAAACCTTCAAAATTAGATGCTATTGCTTAGAGAGGTGCTTTTTAGAATTAACTTTTCAAAAATGTCTATAGCCTAGAATTATTAATCGAGTTTAATGTTTTTTTGTTTTAAATTAAAGGGGAATAATTTCTTAAGATAACCTTTCATGAAAACCTGAGAATTCTATTGTTTATAATTGCACGTGATTTTTGAAAATTTGTTAAAAATCATTAAACGCATTAGGCCCATTCTAGGAGTTTTTGAAAAATATTCTCTACATTATAAGGTATAAATAAATTAAAAAAAAAATAAAACCAAATCGGGTCCAAAGTAAATAAAATTAATTTATTTATAATCAATTTTTTTAAATTTACATAAACCTTTTTTTATTTTCTAAAAGTCGAAAGAAAACTAAAACTTTTATTCTTTAAGAACTTTTTTCTGTACTTAATATTTTTAGACTTATAAGCTATTGAAAATAGGCCTACTTTTAAAAATCCAAAATTTCAAAAATTCATAACTCGAAAATTTGGGCATTTAATCAAAATAAAAAATGTAGTTCAGATTTTTTTACAAATATTAATAAAAAAATATGTTTAACAGAATTTTAATGGTCATTTAGCTAAATCTCAATATGATTTTGGACGACGAACGACGGGAGGAAGCAACTTAATATAATAATAGATTAGTAAATATAAAACAATTAGTTTAGAATTTTTTTTTTTTTTTTTTGAATCAGGAGTTTCTGTTTTTATTTGAATCATTTTGAAGAGGGAAAAGAGGGAAAATCAAAATTTTCGAAAGGTGTAACATTCCGAGGCGTTCCTTTTTTAGGCGTTGAATATTCAAATTAATCTTCATTTAATTTGTCTGGCACGGTTTCTCTCACGTAGAGAAAAAACTAAAATCCATCTTACGTAAATTCAAACTTGCCATATAGAAGCATGAAATATCTGTCTCTCAAGATACTCATTCGTCTTACTCAAACGTGATCAATCCATCACCCGAAAGTTCGTCAAAAATCTTCATGGAGGTCCCTCCACATAATTTCACGTGTCCCTCCACTCTATATACAATATATACACATTCCGAATTAAGAGTTTAAAACAAGAATTATTTTCTATTTGGCAAAAATTGGTCGTTTAGAAATTGATAAATACTCAACCAAATACGGGTCCAGACTGGGCTGAAAAATTTAAACAGGTCAAATGATATGATTCAATCAAACTTAAATATGTTTGACTGTACAGCAAAGATATTTTATGTTTTTGCTTCCTCGTAGAGAAAGTATAAAGTATTTTTAGATAAAAAAATAAAGTTGAACTTTATTTTTTTTTAAATAATTATCCAGAAAAATGGATAGATACAGAACCGTCTGAAATTGTCGCAGTGCACCCATTTTTAAAGGAAAGAAAACAAATTTTTAACATAAAGTTCATAAGAACTAAACATTTTTTTGGTTTATATTTTGAAAGACGATAAAATGTTGAAAATAATAAGATCTTATAGAAGTCATTTGGTTAAAATTTGTAGAAGATATTCTTAAAAATCGTCATTTTCAATGTTTTACAAAAATGTGAATAACTTCTAAAATAATGAACGCTTTTTAATAATCTTAGGCTTATTTTACAGCTCATGTTCTACGAAACAAGAATTACTTATAGGCATTAGCCTGTAATTTTTTACTTGGAATAAGCATGACGTCAAAGTTGGACAAAAAAATTCAAAAAATTTGAAATAATATTAAAAGAAAAATAATTTTTTAAATTCAAACATGTTTTCATTAAATTTTCTTGAAAAATCTATACCATATCATGTTTTATAGATGTTCTAGAATAGTTTTTAGTACAAAACATGTATTTCAAATTTTCACAATTTTTTTGCCCAACTTTGACGTCATGCTTATTCCAAGAAAAAAATTACAAGTTAATGACTATAAGTAATTCTTATTCCGTAGAAAATGACTTTTAAAATAAGACTAAGATTATTAAAAAGCGTTTATTATTTTAGAAGTTATTCAAATTTTTGTAAAACATTGAAAATGACGGTTTTTTAAGAATATCTTGAAAAAATATTTGCCAAACGATTTCTGCGAGGAATTATTCTTTTCAAAATTTTATCGTCTTTAAAATATAAATAAAAAAAATTTGAGTTTTCATAAATTTTATGTTAAAATTTTTTTTCATTTCTTCAAAAATGGGTGGACTGACAATTTTGACCGGTACTGTAATTATATTAAAAAAATAATTGTTGAAATTAATGACAAAAAAAGACAGGTTAAAATTAGTGAAAAGAATAACATATAAATAATGACGAATAAGATAATGAAGATAAAAAAGTAGTCTTTCCGTATTACGGGACGATATCAGAAAACATTAAAAGATTGTTAAAGAATTTTAATATCAAAACAGTTTATAGTGTCGATTCAAAATTTGAAAAATTTATAAAAAAAAGAAAAGGATAAAAGTTTAACTAAGATGACAGATTTGGATAATTTTCATAAATCGTATGAAATGATTTTGGAGTTTATTTTAAAACAATAAGTACTCATTTCTCTTATTCTCTATTCTTGTATTGTATTGTTTATACATTGATAGCTGACACAAGTTAAAATTTTATTCAAATTTTAATCGTTTTTCCACGTTTAATTTAATTAATTTATTTTCTTGTGTGTTTATATGATTATTTACTTATTTTTTAAATGTTTTTTGTGATAACAATGTTTTGTCTATTCATGAGATTTCTTTTGTGTAATTTTTGTGAATGGATTCTATCCTTGTTGTTGGTTCATAATTTTTATTTAATTTTTATAATTTTTTAATATTTTATAATTTTTTTATGTAATTTTTTTTATGTAATTTCATTATTCAATTAATTTAATAAATTTAACATTTTTTTTAATTTTATTACTTTAAATTTATTAGTAGTACAAATTATTTTTATTATTTTTAATTTTGTACATATTTTTTGAATAGACTCCCTGAAGAGGAAATCAATTTGATTTCGAAACGTTGAAGTATATAAAATTTGTTACTTTGTCCTAATGTTTTCGTTTTCATCTATTGACTTATTTATGAAATATCTCGGAAGTTAAAGATTATTTAATTAATTACTTTGTTTTTGATTTTCATTTTATAATTTTTTGATTTTCAATCTATTTTTCCATTTTAGTTATTATTGACTCCAATTCCTATTGTTTTCCAACGTTTTTTGGGTTTTACGTAAAAATTGACAAATTTTATTTTTATGACGATTTGAAAATGATGATGTAAACAATAATTTATTTCGGTAAGAAAATTAAAAATCTCTTATTATTTTAGTTATTATTGACTACAATTTCTATTGTTTTCCAACGTTTCTGGGTTTTACGTAAAAATTGACAAATTTTATTTTTATGACAATTTGAAAAAGATGATGTAAACAATATCACTGATTTATTTCGGTACGAAAATTCAAAATCTTATTATTTTGCATTTATTATAATTCATAATAATGTATAGTTTGTAAATTCGTTTATCACAATTTTATATTATTGTTTGATAGACTCCCTGAAGAGGAAATCGTTGAGATTTCGAAACGTTGGAGAAATATATACAATAACATTTGGTCCGAATGAATTCGTTTTTATTTACTTTATTTTCTTCGATTTCAAAAATCATTTTCTAATAATGTCATTCCTTATGTGTCAAAATTTTAAATTTTCATAAATATCTCGAGATCATAAAGAGCCTAAGGGTTGCAATTTTTTTTAAATTCTTAGATCTCACGTGCGGACATAAAATGAGAGTATTTCAAGAATTGGTATCTTATTCTCAACCAATTTTGGTTTTTACAATAATTTCAAGACTGATTCCCAGCGAGAATAAGTTTCCCAGTTTTTTGAGTTGAGTGCGGAGGGTATATTAAGATTGAGATTGTCGCGGTCAAAGGTATTGTGATAGGGATTCACGTACTTCAATTCGATATTTCATTGATGTCAAATCGGGAGTTGAAAAATATTAGTGTCGAAACGAAAAAAAACACGTCCTCAGGTGTGTGACGGAATGTTTCTGTTCCAGAGTGCTATCTGGAGAATGTGGGCGTATTCCATTTGTTAGTGAAAAGAGTTGAGTCTGGCGACGGCCACTAATCGACAAAAGGAGAAAAAAAAATGTATATTCTCAATGTACTACTTAAGCTGGTACGATAAATTATTCAACTTTTAGTCAATGCGAATTCCCTCTTACAATTAAGTGCACTTCCACCACCATTCTGTACACTGATAATAATCTTCAGTCACTTATTTGCATCTAAGTTTTATAAGCCTGTTCTATTCCTGAATGTTCAAACAGCGTTTTGAATTACATAAATTCTTTCCAATGAATAGTAATCAACGCATTATCTTTGAATTTGCTTTTTGCATTTTGTAATCGATTTCAATAAGATGAGAATCTTTTTTTTTCACTAGTTTCTGGATCTTGTATTAGAATGATTTTGATTTATTGTTTATTTGGAAGTTTTCTGAACTATTTAGATTCTTGCAGTTATCAAAACTAATGTGTGGAAGAAATTGTTTTTATTGAACAATTGCAAATATGGAGAAGCTGCGTTTTTGCTAATGAAACAAAATCATCATTAGGAGATGAGAACATTCCGTTCGTGTGTAGGGAACGAGAATCCTTTCCGTGAAGTGACCGCAAGGAACAATCGATCAGTATAGTGACAGTAACACGCGTTTCTCGAGTGTGTTCAATAAGACTGAATCCGCAGGAGTGATCCACGTGAGATTTATCGCTTATCGGCACTGTTCTTCGTGCAGATTGGTTGCCATGAAAACATTTGGTTAACTCCTCGATCACTTGTTGTGGGTGCGAAATTTACGATCGACTTGCGATTTCATTATTTGTGAATGAAAAACTATTTTGATTTGATTTGAAAATACGAAAATATTAATTGCACTACCTTTAAAATTTTTCCATTTGTCTAAATAATAAAATAATAGTTGCACAGTTTTCTTGAATGCAACAAGTTCAATACTAAAGTGGATCAAATTGATGCCACAAATCTGATTCCATTTTTTTATTTCACCTACATTTTTGCTACCAATTCGTTGCCACTTGATACTTTTAAGTTAACCGTGTGTTGTTTATTAAAATCAATATTTAAAATCAACATAGTCTAGAATCACTTACAATATATGTGATTTTACACAAAATTTATTACCATTTCGATAGCATTTCAAAAGCATTCGAGTTGGAATTGAAGAATTTCTTTTTATCTTTATCTGAATAGTAGAAAATATTGAAGGCCTGATTTGAAAGGAATCGACGAATGGGAAAAAAAAATTGAACAAACGCGGTGAAACGTATAAATTCAGCTTTTTCATGTCTGTGGGCAGAGTTAAAAATCGCACAGGATGTGAGGACTTGTAGCTCGCAATTAATGGGATCGGATTGTAGTAGATACTAATCGTGAAATATAGACGATGAAGGTTAAGGGAAAATCGATAATCGTTCTTCTCCTAAAAAAAAGCAAGAAATAGGAAATAATAATTACTTCAAGTGTGACGTAAAATCGTAATTAGATCTCTCATATCTTAGTCTTAGGTAGATAATAATTTTCCTTCTCTTATTATATCCTCTTTGCACTCCTATAACAAGGAAAAATTTTTATCTTTCGTTTCGGCTCAAGAGTTCATTAAATTTTTATTTTAAGACATCCGTTATGTTTTTGGTATAGTATAGAAAAAGTTTTAAGCAAAAGGGTTGATATATTTTTATTTATTTTACCAAATATATGGGCTGTTCGAGATTTTTAAAAATTTATTCTCCCAAATTGGGCCCGCAATTTTGAATTTTGTGAATCTAACGTTAGATTCTTATTCGTCGACCTTAAAAACCCCTGAGTGACAAATTTGAAGCAAGTCGGAGGACATTAAAAAATTTATTCCGCCATATTGGATCCGCCATTTTGAATTGTTTAAATTCAACCTTAAATTCATAATCAGCGACCCTAAAAACCCTCGAGTGACAAATTTGAAGCAAATCGGAGGACATTAAAAAAATTTATTCCGCCATTTTTAATTTTTTAAATTCAACCTTAAGTTCATAGTCAGCGACCTTAAAAATCCCCGAGTAATAAATTAGTTACAAATTGGAGATAATTAAACTTTTTTGCCGACATATTGAATCCGCCATTTTCAATTTTAAAAATTGCCCAACGGCATATAAAAGTAGACACTTTAAGCTAATTTTTCCAAAAGGTTTTAGATTTTTTAAATGAAAACAAAAATGGAAAGATGCGGGGTGGTCCGATTAACAAAAAATATCGGATAAAAATTTGTTTAATATATAAATTAAGGTTTATTTGAATCCAAGTTAAGTTTAGGTCTTTGCTATGGTTTTGACGCAAATAAATTTGGTATTTGGACAAAATAATTAATTATTTAACCTCAATTAAAGGGAAATTACTCTAATTTTAATTAAAATAATGAATAATTTAATATTTGATACAAATAAATGTGACGCGTTTCCAAGAAAGGTACCTAAGAAGCGAAAAATTTGAGATTGTTTTTAATTTTTCAATAAGTAAAAATACGGAAAGAAAATCAATTATTAATTAAAAATTATTGATCTTCAAGTCTTCATTATATCCAAAATATTCCATGAAAATTGATTTCAAATTCAAATAATTAAAAATAAAATTGTAATCAAAATAAATCTAACACGATCCTAACCTACAATTCGTTTGTTTCTTAGGTACCTGTCTTGGGAGCGCGTCACAAATGTTTATTTACTTTGAAAAAAATTTATTGATGCAACTAAATATTTATTTGATAGTACAAATTAAAATAATTATGTCCATTAAATTAATTAATTACGTTTGAAATGAAAAAAACGCAACTTTGATAGCGAATATCTGTGGTTCGGTGCTGTAAAAATTCTTAAAATTTTACAAATATTTCAAGAATGATACTAAGAAGACATGGTCAAATTTTAAAAAAATGAAGAAACGGGTCTAATGGGGTTTCTTCAAAGAGAAGAGGGATATACAATATTTTACAAATTAATAAAGAATTATTATAGTTTCTGATGAGGACTGACGTGATCCATTTAACTCAATAATTTTACCAAGTGATAAATTCCATTTCATAAAAAAGTAAAAAGAATTTTCTGTCATAAGCCTCTATCCCAGCTGAAAAAGTTCTATAGAATTTCACTAGAATCATTCTATAGAATTATTCTATATAAATTCTAGAGAATATTCTATAGAATTTCAATAGAATGATTCTATAGAATTTCTACGTGAATTCTACTAAATTTTAGTGGTTTTTAATTAGAAGAAATATAAATTTCGTAAAATAATTTTTTTAACATTATAGTTATGTATGGTTACGAAGTTCAATGAATTTTATATATTTAAAGGATATAAACAATCATTTTGGCCTAAAATTTGTTGAAAAATATTATTTCACAAATTTAAAGTCTTTCTAATTAAAAATCACTAGAATTTAATAGTATTTATGTAGAAATTCTATAGAATATTCACTAGAATTCATATAGAACGATTCTATAGAATGATTCTAGTGAAATTCTATAGAACTTTTTCAGCTGGGTTTTAAAATTTGATTAATTTTTCATTTTGCTTCTTATTATTTGCCTATTGAAAATTTCGTTCCACTTTGAAAAAATTAATTTATTAATTTATTTATTAAAATTTTATTTGCAAAGATAATTTGCTTTAATTATGAAGATTATCAATTTTCTCAATTACTTAAAATGATTTTAAAACGACTCGAAAATTACAGAGACGCTTATTAAAATGAATTCGCAGAAGTGTCGCTTCACTCTTAAGTTTACTTTCGGCGAAAGAAGAAGAAGAAGAAAAAAGAATTGCGAATTTATTTGTCGTACTTTTCAGAAATAAAAGGTAAATTCATTTGGGATTATATTAGTTTTAATTTAAAATTGTTATGAGCGGGAGAGATAATGATCATGATGTGCGCACTGTTTTATATATATCCGTATATATCATATAATATCAGATGAACATTAATGGGAAATAGATGGAATTTGTTTGAACCGCCTTTCAAAATTTCTTTTGATATCGGAATAAGCCGACCGCGAGATAAATCGATGGACCGGAAGTGCAGAACCGGGACCCAATTACTGAAAAGAACTTGTATATACCCGGCATACATCTGTACCGTTATAACAGGTGCGTTCATACGGCCACCCCGAATCAAAGACGAAGGCGCTGCAGGTCGTTTTTGGCCTGATTCGAGCTCACGTTCGAGATGAGAAGTCGAATGCCTCTGACCTGACATCAAATGCCTTTTCAAATTGACAGCATCACCTCTTCTCTCTTGCGCAATGAGAGGATATATATCACTTATAATTGTCTGACTGAAATCGACTACTTCCACTGACTTTACAATTCTACGATTATTCTCGGGAGAAAGTTAAGGTTTTTTTTTCAATTTCTCTCTATCAAGAAAGGTTTTAATTGTTTTTAATTTTAAAATCACAAGGGGAAATACAAAGACGAAGTGTTTACAAGTTTACAAGTTGTTTACAAGTTGATGAAATTTTTACTCTTTTGCTACTCAAACGTGAAGTTTATTATGCAATGGCACAGTATAATATACACACGTTTCTGCCACCTTTTTTTTCATTTTTGTTTGTCTGCTTTCACATTTGAATTTATAGAGGTTTATGTACGTTCAAGGAGACGCGGCACGCAACTGTGTATACACGTCAGGCCCTTGGGGTTTTGGTACCAATATCAGCCGCGTTGTCAACTCGAAACGAAAGAAATCCTATACTACTCGATCTGACATTTGTTTTGGTGTGTGCTTCAGTAGAACATCAGTCACTCTGATAATGTCACGAAAATCAGAATAAGTGAGACATTTAAATAAAAAAAAGTTTATCTTTCACTCGCAGGCGAATATAAGTTCATTCAACCCCAAGTTGTATGTTACTTATCTCCATCTTTTTATAATTCTCATGTCCATCTAATTTTTTAACGATTTGTTTTTTTTTGTAGAATTAATATTAATTAACTTTCATACAATGTGTAACGAAGTAAATCGTTACTTGTATTGGAGAATTTTCGTTTTGAGTCCAATGCTATAGTTAGTGACTTTTGTCTCCGTCTTTTCTATCGCTCCGTTGCCTTTTGCAGCCCAGCTGAAAAAGTTCTATAGAATTTCACTAGAATCATTCTATAGAATCGTTCTATATGAATTCTAGTGAATATTCTATAGAATTTCACTAGAATGATTCTATAGAATTTCTACATAAATACTATTAAATTTTAGTGATTTTTAATTAGAAAAACTTTAAATTTGTAAAATAATATTTTTCAACAAATTTTAGGCCAAAATAAAAATGTTCTATTACATTTATTTACAAATTTCATTAATTGTAAAATTATTCAAAAACATCAATAACTTCTTTTTTAAATAAATATTTAATCATTATTATTTTTCTGTAGGAATTAAAATTTTTCAAAACATTCAAATTCAAACCTTTTTAAATTGAACAACCTATAAGAATATTATTACAAAACATGAAGAAGATGATCACTCCGAGTTTTCGCAAGAATTCAATTATTTTTACAAGCAGTAAAATTTCTTTAAAAAATTAAATTATTTTTAAAAAATTTAATAAAATTCGTGGCAATAATTCAATTACTTTCATAAATAATAATAAATCGATTATCCGTTAATTCATTTTTAAATCAATTTTTATTAGAAAATTCTAGAAAAATTGAATCATTTAAATTAAAAAATAAATAATTTATTGAATAATAGAATGTTCTTTGTTAAAATTTAATTCTCATAAAGAATATTATCAATAAACTTTTAAATATATGACTTTAATTTGACAAATTTTAATAAAATTTTTAAGAATAATTACATTTTTCGAGAAATTCGATTAAAATATATATTGTATAAAAATTTAAAAATCATTAAAATTCAGCGATGAATTTTATTACTTATGAAAATCATTAAAATTTCCATAAAATAATTGAATCTTGGAGAAGAATTGTATTATTTATAAAGTTACTTGAAATTTTAACAAGAATTTTTTTTTTATTTTTCGAACACAATTGGATTTCTGCAAAGAATTTTATTACATTTTAAAAATAATTTAATTCTTCCAACGAATTTTATTATTTATATAAATAATTGAATTCTTACAAAGAATTTTATTTCAGTTTATAAAAATAATTAAATTTCGGTGAAGAATTTTTTAAATAATTTATATTTTTCGAAAAATTTTATGAAATTTTGTATTTTAAATAATTAAATTCCTGTGAAAATTTTATTACTTATATGAAAATAATGGAATTATTTTAAATTAATTCATTAAAATTAAATTCCTGCCAAATTTTGCTAAAAATTTTATTAAAATTTTTAAATATAATTGAATTTAGATGAAGAATTTTTTTATTTATAAATATAATTGAAATTTTGAAAATATTTTTTATTTAATTTTCGAGAATAATTGAATTTTTGCGAAGAATTTTATTAGTTTTGAAAATAAATTAAATCTTCCAATGAATTTTATTCTAGTTTATATAAATAATTGAATGCTTACAACGAATTTTATTCAAGTTTATAAAAGTAATTGAATTATGGTGAAGAATTTTATTATTTATAAAAATATTTTTATATAATTGATATTTTTCGAAAAAATTTATTAAATTTTGTATTTTAAATAATTGAATTCCTGTGAAAATTTTTTATTACTACTTATGAAAATAATTGAATTATTTTAAAGAAATTTATTAAAAATTGAATAATTAAATTCTTGTGAAATTTTGTCAAGAATTTTATTAAAACTTTTAAAAATAATTGAATTTTAATGAAGTATTTTATTATTTATAAAAATAATTGTAATTTTGACGAGAATTGTTTTTAAATTTTTCAACATAATTGAAATTCAGCGAAGAATTTTTGTAACTTTTGAAAATAATTGAATTTCTGTAATCATTTCTAACTTTTCGAAAATCTAATTTTTTTTAGTATTTTTAACTAAAATTCTTTTATCAATCTAGTATTTATGAAAATTGTAAAAATTATTAATAAATCAATTTATAAGTCATAATTTATGATAGTTATAATTAATTTTATTTAATTAATATTTATTATTTATTATTAATAACTAATTTTATGATAGTTTTTTGAAAATTTAAGTTATTTAAAAATAAATTATTGTCAGAAATAGAAAAAATTGAAGGTTTTTGTTAAAGTTGAAGATTTTGGAGACGCCGTTGTTACGAGATTTCAAAGAAGCAGTTAAAGTTTGTATATTGAGTCCAAGCAATCTAGAGATCTATGCATCGCGATTTTAATTCTCAGCAGTTCCCCCCTTTAATGAGATTTTGTAGAATATTGTGTCCTTTGAGAATTAGAGTTTGAGATTATACACTGTAAAAAATTTAGGGAGTTAACGGACTCGGGAGTTGGGAGTTAAATTTTTCGAGTTAAAAATCAACTCCAAAAGAGAGTTAATTTCTAACTCCCTTCATTCAACACCCGCGCGAGTTATTTTTTCCACGGGGAGTTAGCATTTGGGTGTTAAATTTTAACTCCTTTTATTTAACTCCCCTGGCATTAACTCCCCAATGGGTGCGACTTTTATAGAATCCCCTGGGGAGTTCAAATTTAACTCCCTTTTTTTACAGTGGCAATGACTGAATTTCGGGTTAACGATGCAATAGTTTAAATTGAGTAAATTATAAATAACTATAAATTTGCCCGTTATAAATGTATAACGAATATTTATAATCATGCTTTTTATATAGAGTACATATATTTGTCTCTTTCTCTCCGATTTTTTTACATACCGCGAGGGTTGTCAACTGTGCTTTTGATTTTCTCGCGGTTATACATAACAAATCAGACCTCCATGCTCGACGGGGATGCTGGTGAGAAAAGATCGAGACCCTCAAGAACAGAGTATCTTGCGATCTTGGATTCGGAGCAACAACATACATTTCGAGATCGTTAAATTAGCAGCTGTAATTTTAGCTCCCGGAAATGGTCCTCTGTTATAAAGTAAATCCTCCCCTGGTGCGCGATGAAGGACCTGTCTTGATGTACATAAAAAACTTTTTTTCACAACACGGCACTGTACCAAACACTTTGGAATTTTCTACATATAACCAAAACGTTGCGAGCACGTAGAGTGCATAAAATTGATCTTTTATCGGACATTAATTGCAAAAATGGTATACTTGGAAAGTCTTTTGAAAAGATTGCATTAATTCACTTCGTGAATCTGTTCTACGTGAGAGAATGAAATTTTATATTTTTTTATATTCACAATCTTCAAGTGTATTATAAGATATAAAAAATCTGCGAAATTAATTTCTCAGGTTGTATATCGTTTTTATTGTAATTTTAATTTTTGAGTTGCTCTGCCTAAAACATTTCAAAGAACTTTTCCAATATATTAGCTTTCTGAATTTTCAATTCTTACAAATCCAAATTTTAAATATAAATATATTTTATGATTCGATGGAAATGTTGTGCAATCAAGAAGAAAGAATAAATTTATAAATTTTGTCATAATTTAAATTGATTACTATTAATTTGTTGAAACAATTATTGTTGAACAATTGGAAATTAAAAACAAAAAAATAGGTATATCTTTTTTTAATTTGGCTATGAATCTAATTGCTATATTTTTAATACAATGGCTGGTTTCTTCATGGGATTTAATGGGTTAATGCGATTTCGTTTCAGAAAATAATTTATACGGATGCTGATTACATATTACAATTTACAATTCATCAACTACAAAAGGAGAAGAATAATAATTATGGGTTCTCTCAAATCAATACCTAGAATTTGTATTCAATGGTTTAAATTTAGCAGATATATTAATTATAGAATTATGAAAGTAAGTGTAAAAGATCCTACTAAAGGCACTAGTTATGTTTCAAATAATTCAAAACTACTTCGCAATTAATGAAACAGAAGAAAATGGAAATTTTATCTGTAACAAACCATTTTTGACTAAAATTGACCAAGTCTTTTAGACAAACATTTAAAACTATTTTTTTTACCTCAATTTAAGAAAAATAACCTTTATCAGAAGTTTGCAGAACAAGGAGAAAGATTTAGAATTAAATTTTTCTTTCTTATGTTTACACACTTTTATTGTATCTGCTTTTTATCATGTAGTACAAAAAAGCTGAAGATACTTTTGTAAACTATAAAAACAAAATGAAATAAGTTCAAGAAAAATGAAAAAGATTATTTGGCAATAAAAACAAAGCAGAGCAAAAAAGTTGAAGATTTTGTCATTATGACAGTAAAAACGAAACTAACAAAAAAAAAAACTCATGTATATTGTTGTCTCGTATCTTCCTCTTTCGTCGACTCCTTAACGTTTCCAGCTATTCGCAATCAGGATTTTTCACAAACAAGACTTCAGGTTCATCGACTCAAGTCACTTGTCCCGAACGATTTGTCGGTGCGCTGCAATCAATGTCACATCCTTCAATGATCATAAAAGAAAGGCAGAAAAAAAAATCAATTTCTATGTCTAAAGCAACGAGAAAATACCCGGAAGTATAGAAAGTTTGTTGGTGTGATGATGTTAATGATGACGATCGTCATCATCTTCTCGACATTTCTTCAAATCAATGACGACGATCCATTAAGTTATATACAAGCACACAGTGCGACCCTCTTCGGCATTTATCAAAAGATCTTGTAATTATCTCCCATCTCTCGTGTTCGGAATTTTTTTCTTTTTCATAAAAAATTCTTTGATTTATGTCTCTATGATGATTATTGTCCAAGGATTGACGAACTGCATCAACACAGTTCATTATCTATACTTGAAAAAGTATTAACTAATATTATTGATTTAGAAGAACAATGCAAATTAATAAAAGTTTATGATCAATCGAACGAAAACTTATTTTCATATTTCACCGATTTTTTTAAAAGCATCTGACAAATTAATAAAAGTTTATGATCATAATAGAACAAAAATTCATTTTCACATTTCGCAGAATTTTTTTGCATCTGAAAAATTGAGCCTTATTTTCTGAAGTGCGTTTTGTAATAGAAGTTTCTGGTATAGTTTTTTGTTAAAAGAAAATATTGTTCAAGGAGGAACAGGGTTAAAGAACTTCACACAGTAAATAGATTCTTTTTGCATCCCTCATTTCACATTTATTATTTTTATTTTCCTTTCTTCGTCTCACTCTGCGGTAACCAGCTGCACGTAAACAGCTGAATTCATGTAGAATAAGAGGTGGATGTTACCGCAAAGACGTGGAGAAGAAGGAGCAGCCGAGAAAGAAAAGAAAATAAAGAAGATTGTGAAGAATAAGGCAAGGAATCAAGTCTCTCTCTCCCTCTCTCTCTCTATTGGTCGAAACTAATCATTCATCTTTCTCCAACTTGGTCGTATAGCAAAAACCTTGCTATTCATTAGAGTTGTTCGCGCTATTAAGATAATTGCTGCGCCAGAGGATCCGCGAGGTGCGGGAATCCAGATGGTCTCAGATTTCTACTATCACTATTATTCTTCCCTAAAGAAAAGACAAACACATTCAAATTGACTTTTTATTTTTTTCTCAAGTTTAAGTTTTATCCAAGAAAATAATATCGAACGTGTGACACAATATTAATACAAGGAAAAAAGATTTTTCGAGAGAACGTTTCTCACATTATTTTTGATGACCGGTTTTAAAGAACGAGGAACTTCATTTCAGAATTTCGTAATCCAAAAGCTACTTGAAAAACATATTGCAAGGACCTGGTGAGTATACTCGTATACTGGATCCTTTCTCACATTATTATTTTTAGCTGACCGGTTTCGAGAAGCGAAGAACAAGATAAATGATCATGAAACTTGGTCGTCAAAATCGAAGTAATTTCAATATTGTTTAATTCAGAAAATAATGTTCTTAAAATACAAGTTTGCTAAAGTGAAGAAAATTTGTCCAAATAATTTTTCAATGATAGATACGTTTTGTACCAAGATTTAAAATATCAATAAAAAAATTACGCCTGTGCGTAATATTCTGTCAGGGCATCACACAATATAACGACTTGACCGATTATAATGAAACTTTTAATCTCAGTCTATCATAAAATCTTAGCTATGTTTTAGATTATTTTTTAAAAACATGACAAATAAGAATAACAAATGCACTCTTACACAAAATATTTAAAACTTGCTATTTTAATGTTGCAAATTTACCATTTCTTTTGTACAATATGATGTAAGTCCCCTTATTTCCAAAGTTTGCTACAAATTTTTCGTAAATTTTTAGTAATAGCAGTCTCTCCGTGTATTGACAATTGTTTTGCAAATTTAACACAAGAAATTCACAAAATTTTCATGAGATGAATGTTGAGAAAAAGTTTTCGTCACCCCTTCATTTGTCGACATTGACTTGGTTTTACGAGACAAATTATGAAAGAGGATGTTGTAGTACCTATAACTACATCTTCATCAATTAGCCATGCTGAACGACTCTCTACTGGTTAAAAGAATGACGGGAGACGAATACGTGAAGGAAGCTGAGTCGCCGTCTTGTACTGAGAATCGGCATCCTTTGGTCCCTCATCGGACATCCATAGGTAACCATTCTGCATCGATCCCCCAGGGGATCTGTTCAACGACAGCGACGACATCGCGGGGACAGCAAGGAATGTGATTTGATGATTCCTCTAAGAAGATAGATCCTGCCGGCATTCCATTTGCTCATCAAGTAAAAGTTCTATGTCACTCTGAAGCGTTGCAAACCAACAACAACGACATCAAAACAAAAAATGTTTTCAATGTATTTTTATTAGTATTAATATAATGACGAATTGAAGAAAAAATATATATTCATTCTGTAAAAAATAAAACTGGTTCGTAAAAATTTTTAATATTATTTTTTTTGCTTAGGGAATTTTAGGAAATCTGCATACTGATACCTTGAATTTTTCACTCCAAGATTATGTGGGGTTCGTATAATAAAAATGAAAATAGAAATAAATAAATATGTTTAATAAACTGACAACCTACTGCCAGTCCCGACCCACTAAAACCCTTAACCTTTCGTTTGAAGGCATTTACATCCAGTAAAAAGTCAAAACATAAAATTATTTTAAAAAATTTATGTCTATCATATTAGATCCACAAATTGGATTTAAAAATAACTCCAGAATTATAATCAGCGATCTCAAAACCCAAGAGTAACAAAATTCAAGCGAACACAATTATATTTTTAAATTTATGTCGGACATTTTAGATCCGCCATTTTGAATTCTTGAAAACAAACAACAGGATCGTAATCAGCGACCTCCAAGAAGGGTCCTAATAAAGACCTTAACAATGCGTCAAAATCTAAATGAAATTCATTATAATTTTTTACCTAGAGTTTAAAAGAGGCATAATGACGACCGTTATTACGTTAATATATATGTGTTAAAATAAAATTTAATCTATTTTGACCTATACATTAAAAGTCGTGTCACATGAAGTCCATCATGAGGTCCGTCGATTTTTTGACATCTCTTTATGTTATTTGACCTCAGGAGTTCAAAAATGACATTTTTAAAAAATATAAATATAAATAAATATCTCCAAATTATGAAGAGCTTTTGGACTGAATTTTTTTAAAATTGTTGGTCTCATCTGCGGACATAAAATGAAAGTACTTTGAGACAGATTAATAAAGTTTAACTATGTATTTTTTTAATTTTTCAAAAAAAAAGTTTTATGCCCATAACTTTAAAGAAATGTTAGGACACGTATAAATGTTTTTCTCTAATTTTGTAGTTTTTTAGACGCATCTTTTGAGCTCTCAATGAACATTTTTTGATCATATTCACCAGAGATATTAAACTTTTAAAAATCAAAAATTTTGGAAAATAAGTTGTTTAAAAATATATAGAAATAACTTTAAAACTATCATTATCATCTTGTAGAGCATTAAAAAACTCTTTGATTCACCTATTTTTGAAGCTAATTCGATTAGAAATAAAGAAGTTATTCATATTTTAAAAAACAGAAATTGCGATGTAAATTTAAAAAATAATTTTTAATGTGGAACTTGAATTTTTAATCAAATAAAGAGAAAAAATTATTGCAGCAATTGAGAATAATTGTTCAAAATTTATATTTTATTATTATTCCCAACCAACAACTCTGTATATATTACATTATTATTTAATTTTATAATGAAAGTTAAAAAAGTTTTATTTGAGTCCTATTTTGAGTATGCATATTACAGGTGTAGGACAGGGACTCAATGGTGAGGGTTATGGTGTTTTTTTAACTGAAGAATTACTTTGTCTGATCATGATGTGCAATATGGGTCTATTGAAAATAGACAAATTTTTAATGGATCAATAAGGCGTTGAGATCTAATCCGATTTTGCAGTGGGAAGAAATTGATTCCCTGTATTATGCAGAAGTTTTTTGTTACTAAAAGATTTTAGTAAAGCTTTTATTTAAAATGGTTTAAAACAAACAAAGTTTTATTTTATTTCTGTAATGAAAAACACATTTTATGAATAAATATTTATTAATCACATCTGCTTACCGGTTTTATAATCGTTACCCTGTTCCATTTAGAGGGTCAACGAATCTCCTTCGAGTTTTAATATTGGTTAATTACAAACTATTTTTTAATTTACTGGTCAAGAAGAGTATAATATAGTATATCACTCTTAGAATAAATCAGTACATTTGACTCATTCAAACTTATCACCTACTGTTATTGATTGAATCAGTCAAAAATACTGAATAAACCAGTTGTTTAAAAGGTTTACTTACTTACACTAAAATTTCAATAAAATTCTGTCAAAATTTAGATCAAATTTGATCAATTTTTCTAATTGTTTGAGTTTTACATCATTTATGTATTATTATTTATTATTTTTTCTCATTATTTACATTTAGACTCTTGAGAAACTATAACATCGAAATATTGATTTTATGACCCAGAAGAAACAAAAACTTTACAACAATATATCAACGTTAAAATTTAAATTAACGATTTGTTTAGCTAGATTGTTTCTATAAGGTTTTTTAAATAGTTTATAGCATTATTTTATAATTCATAGATTTAGGGAAGTAAATCTAAGTATTTGTGCTTACCACAAGAGATGTGCGCCCTACGGACACTTTTAAGTGTATTTGTATTTGTAAGAAGACACGTGGAAGAATATAAAATCCGCGACAAAATTTGCGGTAAAGGCGAAATGGTTCTCTCATTACAAATAATTTACGCAGCCACAAGCCGCGGACTTTCAATCTTAGATATAATGTTTTATACATATTATAATTTATTTTTGGTCTCAAGAAAAACAGTCATTAAGTCAGCCTAATCATCGAATGAAACTGAAGAGAAATCCTAAAGTACTCCTACTAATTTGTTGGTTAGTAGAAACTGATGTTTATTATTGGAGCTACTAGATAAATAAGTGTCGAGATTTTCTTTTTAAGTGAAACTAACTGTTAAATAGAAAAAAGTGTAAATTTTTAAAGTGTATTATGCGTTTTTAATAATAATGACCTTAAATGAGGATTTAAAATCAATTTTTCTGGAAATCCAGAAGGATGTTAAATCAACAAAAAGTGATGGTGGAGAATTAACAAAGGATATCAAAACTTTAATACAATAATTGGAGATTATTTTTTGCAAAATTAGACTAAAATATGACTAAGGAACATGTAATACTTAATTATAAAGAATTTAAAAGGAATACGTTAAAAATTTTGTTTCAAACTGATCAGCTGTTTTTAAGTGATAGGCGCAAACAAAGATTCGAACTTGTACGTTAATTCAAAATCTCCAAATAGTTAGAGATCGAACCTTTATAATTCTAATTAAATCTAATCCATCATCTCTTCTCACAGTAAATCGTGAAGTATTAAAAAGTGTTGCAAATTAAATTAACACCAAAAAAGATTAAAATAATCAATTTTGGTGTTATTTTACACAATGAATGAAATTTTAGTTTATTAAATTTTTTATGACTATAAATCATGAAGATATCGAGAAATCAGAGTCTTCGACTCGGAGTGATCGATTTCTTCATATTTTATAATAATTAAAGTTGACAAAGTAATAAAAGCATTATATTATAAGAATATTATACTTCTTCAAAATTATTTTCATTATTTCAATTCAAATTATTATTTTCAAAAAATTTTAACTACAATTTTACTTTATATCTATTTATTTTTAATAAGAATTAATTAACCAATTTCGCGAAATTTCAATTATTCCTAAATTCTTTAATTAAATGCATATTAGAAAATAAAAACTTCAAATAATATTAAAAAAGTTCAAATAACTTTTTCAAAAATATTAATATCAAAATTCAATTTTTTCTAAAAAGTTCAATCCATATTTCTTTTAATATTCAATTATAATTTAAAATTTTAACTGAAATTCATTTTTAAGAAATGAAAATCAATTTTTATTAAAAAATTCCACAAGAGTTTAATTACTTAAATAAAAAAGTAAATAATTTTTTGAATAATTAAATGTTTCTCAAAATTCAATTCTCATAAAGAATTTTAGTAACAAATTGTTTAATAATTCAATTCTCTTGTCGAATTTCACTAAAACTTGCATGAGCAAAATTATTTTTTTCTAGGAATTCAATTAGAATTGTTTGAAAAATAATTGAAACGCTCCGATGAGTTTTATGAGAATTTTCAGATTTATTCGTTTACAATTCAATTTTACAAAATTTCAATTATTCGGAAATTTGCAATTAAATATATATTGAAAAATAACTTGAAATAATTTCAATAAAAATCCTATTAATCTTTTAAAAAGAATTAATTCTACAGAACTTTTTGTCAAAAATATTAAAAAATAAAGAATGTCAATAATTTTAGTTTGAAAATTTTTCAAAATTTAATTATTTCTAAAAATTCACATTATAATGCTTTTAATACTTAAGTATAATCGAAAATTTTAATTGAAATTCATTTTTATTCGTAAATTCCACGAGAATTCAATTATTTAAATACAAAAATAAATAATTTACTAATTTCATGTTTGTTAAAATTAAATTCTCATAAAAAATGTTATAAACAAATTTTTAAGTCATTAAATTCTTTGGACGAATTTTAATAAGGTTTTTAAGAATAATTACATTTTTCGAGGAATTTGATTAAAATTGCATTAAAAATAATTGAAATTTGGCAATGAGTTTTATTATTTATGAAAATAATTGAATGTTTGCGTAGAATTTTCTTCAAATTTTTTTTAATAATGGAATTGATTTGGAAAATTTTATTGAAATAGTAGATATTGAAAATCATTTAATTTTAGAAAACTTTTTAAAATAATTGAAATTTTGCCAAGAATTTGATTATTTCTAAAAATCCACGTTATAATGCTTTTAATATTTAATTACAATCTAAAATTTTAACTCAAATTCATTTTTAAAACCATTTTTATTAGTAAATTCTACAAAAATTCAATTATTTAAATACAATATATAAATAATTTATTAATTTTTATGTTTCTTGAAATTAAATTCTCACAAAAAATGTTATCAACAACTTTTTTTAATCATTCAATTCTTTGGACGAATTTTAATAAGATTTTTAAGAATAATTACATTTTTCGAGGAATTTGATTAAAATTGCATTAAAAATAATTGAAATTCTGCAATGAGTTTCATTATTTATGAAAATAATTGAATTCCTAAAAGAAGAATTGACAAGAATTTGATTAAAATTCTGTAAAATAATTGAATATCAGAGAAGAATTTTATTATTTATAAAGAAGAGAATTGAAATTTTGACGAGAATTTTTTTAAATTTTTGAACAGAATTGAATTAAGTAACTATGTTAATAAGTTAGTTAATAACTAAGTTAGTAACTAACTAACTATTCTCCCTGGAGAAGCTAAATTCGTTGAATTTTTACAAATCGTTGACTTTGGTGTTTTATTTAAAATAAAATTTCATTCATAGTTAAAAATATCACCAAAATAATTTTAATCCTTTTTAGTGTTAATTTAATTTTAGAGGGATTAAAATGTTGCAGATTATTTTAATCCATTCTGGTGTTATTTTAATACCTCGTATTTTACTGTGCTATGGAATCTTCCTTTGAGGCTCCAGGGAAGCTATGATTAAGATTGTATAATAGTTTTTGTGAATTGCATACTTTAAACTACTCTGGAAGTTTTCCGCAAGTCTCCTGGAAATTGACGAAAACATTCAATATCTTGCTGTGTGATATACTTATTTACATAGTGACTACTTTTAAGAAAAGAGTTACAATGAGAAGATATTCCAGATAAAGAGAATTCTCTTTCAGGAACATTTTAAAACATTGAGATGAAATATATTTTACTTATAGATGTGAAAAGAAATTTTAAGTGGTTTTTGAAAAACGTAAAAAAAATGACGAAAAAATATATAAGATAATACTGTTATCGGGTCTTGTTGAGAGGGGAAAGTGGTTCGATGGGTTCACATCTGTGGCCCCTGCAGGTGAATTTTACACATTCATCGCGGTTTCTGAATATATATGTACGCCTTAAAACCTCATTCTCGCTTGAAGGCGGCTTTTTCCCACACTCACAGAAGCGATTCACTCATGCCCTGGTCCGAATCTTGTTAAAATGCGCCGGTGGTCGTTGGGCGGCTTCAGTCCACGTCCCAAGATCACCGCAGGTGGCAAACGTTTAGTCTTTAATTGCACCTCCGCAAATCTCCTGATTATTCAACATCGAACCATGACAGAATAGTGTCTGTCTCGACGACAGTTGGCAAATCTCATTTTCAAATGTTTTACTCTCAAAAAGTAGACGAAAAAGACAATATAAAATGTACACAATCTCACAGTAAAACGTGAGGTGTTAAAATAACACCAGAATGGATTAAAATAATCTGCAACAATTTAATCCCTCTAGGATTAAATTAACACCAAAAAGGATTAAAATAATCTATTTTGTTTTATTTTTAACTATGAATGAAATTTTATTTTAAATAACACACCAAAGTCAACGATTTAGAAAAATTCAACGAATTTAGTTTCTTCAGAGAGAATATTAAGTTAGTTACTAAAATATTCGAAAAGAATTTCATTATTAAAAAAAATTTTAATACATTTCTACGAAAACATTAAATTATTTTCATAAATAATAAAATTTTTTACAGAAATTCAATTATTTACAAATTTTCTTAATAAATTTCTTTGCAATAATTCAATTATTTTCTCAAATAATAAAATTCTTTTAGGAATTTAATTATTTTCTTAAATAATGAAACTCATTGCAGAATTTCAATTATTTTCATAAATAATGAAACTCATTACAGAATTTCAATTATTTTCATAAATAATGAAATTCATTACAGAATTTCAATTATTTTCATAAATAATGAAATTCATTGCAGAATTTCAATTATTTTTAAATTTAAATGCATTTTTAATCAAATTCCTCGAAAAATGGAATTGTTATTCTTAAAAATCTTATTAAAATTTGTCCAAAGAATTTAATGGTTTAAAAAATTTGTTGATAACATTTTTTTAAGAGAATTTAATTTCAACAAACATGAAATTAAAAAATTATTTATTGTTGTATTTAAATAATTGAAATCTCGTAGAATTTACGAATAAAATTGGTTTAAAAATTAATTTCAGTTTAAATTTAAGATTATACTTAAGTATTGAAAGCATTATATAACGTGAATTTTAAAAATAATTAAATTTTGAAAAAGTTTTAAACTAAAATCATTTATATTCTTAATTTTTCATATTTTTGACAAAAAAATCTGTAGAATTAATTCTTTTTAAAAGTTTAATAGGATTTTTATTAAAATTATATTTCAAGTTTTTATTTTTCAATACATATTTAATTGCGGAAATTTTGTAAAATTGAATTGTAAACGAATAAATTTGAAAATTCTCATAAAACTCATCGCAGCGTTTCAATTATTTTTCATACAATTAAAATTGAATTTCTTAAAAAAAATAATTATGTTCATGCAAGTTTTAATAAAATTCGACAAAAGAAATGAATTATTAAAAAATTTGTTACTAAAATTCTTTATGAGAATTAAATTTTGAGAAACATTTCAATTATTCAATAAATTATTTACTTTTGCATTTAAATAATTAAATTCTTGTAGAATTTTTAAATAAAAATTAATTGAAAAATGAATTTCAGTTAAATTTTTAGATTATAATTGAATATTAAAAGAAATAAAGAGTGAACTTTTTGAAAAAGTTTAATTGAATTTCTTTAATATCAATTGATGTTTTTATTTTCTAATATGCATTTAATTAAAGAATTTAGGAATAATTGAAATTTTGTGAAATTGATTAATTAATTATTGTTAAAAATAATAGATATAAAGTTAAATTGTAGTGAAAAATGTTTGAAAATAATAATTGAATTGAAATAATGAAAATAACCAAAATTGATTATTTTAATCTTTTTTGGTGTTAATTTAATCTGCATCACTTTTTAATACCTCACGATTTTATGTGCTTCCTAATGTGTTTACACATGAATACAAACAGAACAAAAGTCTTACAACTGTGTAGGACTAATTTTAAAATCAGTCTTTATTTTAGTCTGTATGTTGTTTTCAATGCTTAATTATTTGGAAAATAGTTCTCACTAAATAATTTGTTTGAAAATAATTTTCTTTATTTAAATTTGTTTTTTTTTTAAATTCTATATAAAAATTTAAACTATGCGTTAATTTAGTAAAGACACGTCCTCGGCAAATTGTTTTTGAATTTGACTAGATTAACTATATATAGTGCTTAGTGAACATTTTAAAAATCGAGTTTGATGAAACTATCGCTAAAGTAAAGATGGAAAACATGCTCGAATTGCCTGAGGGATACGGGGAGAGGTCCTTGGACAAGATCATCAATCTACGCAGAATGTCGCTCTTTATTACACGCCTGATGGCATATAATCTTCGATCATATACGCCTGCGCTCTTTGCTTATTCATGTGACACTTAATCACCAAATCTAAAAAGATGGAAAAAAACGCTAAAAGTTATCCACAGTTTAAAAAAATTATACTTTGATAAGGATAATGATACATCTCAGTGTACTTAATTTAATGTCATGCATTTTTTCCATCTCTCATCTTTTTACAACTGAATTTATCGATATTTGAATTTGTAAAAAAAATTTTTTTGTTGGAAAATGTTTGAATTTGATTTTAAGATGAAAATATTTTTCAATTTTTTTCTCTGCGGAAATTAGAAAGCATTTTACTAAAGTTTACAATTTACTTTCTGTATTAAAAGAGCATAATGGAAATTATAATATACTTTTCTCAATTTGTCTTCTAAGAAAAGTTGATTTGAGTACAATTATGTAGTCCTGATTTATTGTTATTTTCTTTCGCAATCAGTGATTAATCTCATAAATGTCAACTTGGGAATATTAGTGCGGCCAAGGAAAAGATTTATTATTACTGGATGTGATTATAAATAAATTAAATTAACTAGTCTAATTAAATTATTATTGCTGTATTTAAACATATGTTTTAAAAGGTAGAACATACATCGCGGTGCACATGGAGAACAGTATTTTATTTCCCTTCTTTTCTAAATTGTAACACTTCTGTATATTTTTTTTTGTTAAATAGCATCTTTTTCGTATTTCGCACATTAACACAAAAGACAAAGCGATATTTGTCAAATTCGCATGTGAACTTTATACATCAATATGTGAATAATTTATATATAGGTTCGCTAAGGAAATATTGTACTTGGCGTAAATTCTGTGTGTCCCCTTAAAAATTTTATATGGACATACACTCGATTCGCCGACTTTGTCTCAATTTCAATCTAGAGCGGCTTTTCCTTTGTCGCTTATTCGTTGCTCCGAAAGAGGAACAGATAACGAGGTAAAAATAAGGGCTGACGGAAGCCGGGCAAGGGAGGGGAAGGACGTCGGGCATTCAATCCAATCCAAGAAATTGATTCGCATTCGGTATAGGCACCGAAAAAGTTGGGTCATCGGCCCTAAACATTTATAATGTTCCTAAAAATTCTTTTTTACTCTATAGCCTTTTTTTTCTAATTTCAATTAATTTCTGTAATACTCAAAAGTGGACTCATCTGAAAGAATATAAATTAAAAAGTTATATTTTTTTGAAAAGAATCAATAGTACAGGGTTGCCACAAATATTTAATTTTATTTATCCCTGACTTTTCTCTGATTTCCAGACAAAATTTTTACTTTTTCCCTGACCCTAAAGAATATTCTGATTTAATCTAAAAATTATTAGATAACCAAGAAAAAATGTTTTATATTACATTTATTTACAATTTTCATTAAATGTAAAATTATTCAAAAACATCAATAACTTCTTTTTTAAATAAATATTTAATCATTATTGCTTCCTCATAGTGAGGAAGTATTGTAATACCAAAATTTTTCAGGTTCGATTTTTTAACATATCTTTATGTTATTTGTCCTCAGGAGTTCAAAAATGACATGATGTAAACATCATATTTACATAAATATCTCCAAATTATAAGGAGCTTTTGGGCTGAATTTTTCTTTAAATTGTAGGTCTCATCTGCGGACATAAAATGAGAGTACTTTGAAACAGATTAATAAAGTTTAACTATATATTTTTCTGATTTTTAATTTTTCAAAAAAACGTTTTTTGCCCATAACTTTGAAAAAATGTTAGGACACCTATGAATGTTTGTCTGTAATTTTGTAGAGTTTTTTTAGACGCATCTTTTGATCCCTTACTGAAAATTTTTCGTCCATATTCACCAGAGATATTAAACTTTTAAAAATCAAAAATTTTGGAAAATAAGACTTTTTTGAGAATTTTGTTGAAAAATGTAGAAATAACATTAAAACCATAGTTACCAACTTGTAGAGCATTAAAAAACCCTTCGATTGACCTATTTTTGAATCTATTTCGATTAGAAATAAAGAAGTTATTGATATTTTAAAAAACAGAAATTGTGAAAAAAAAAATTTTTCATGTGAAAGTGTTAAATAAAGAGAAAAAATATTACAGCACTTAAGAATAATTGTTCAAAATTTATACTTTATTGTTATTAACATCTCTATGAGGAAGCAAAGTGTTCATGAAATAAACACAACAAGATTTACGAAAACGAATGAAATGAGTACCAAAATTATAACAAAAATTTATAACTTGGCAGCGGTTTTATTTTTCTGTATAGGAATTAAAATTCTTCAAAACTTTCAAATTCAAACCTTGTTAAATTGAACAACTTATATATTTTTAATTTTTGAGAATAATTGATTTTTGCGAAGAATTTTATTAATTTTGAAAATAATTTAATTCTTCCAACGAATTTTATTCAAATTTATAAAAATAACTGTATTTATGTGAAGATTTTTATTAATAAATAATTGAATTCAAACTGGAATATTATTCCAGTTTATAAAAATAATTGAATTTTGGTGAAGAATTTTATAAATAATTTATATATTTTCAAAATTTTTATGAAATTTTGTATTTTAAATAATTGAATTCCTGTGAAAATTTTATTACTTATGAAAATAATGGAAATTATTTTGAATTAATTCATTAAAATTGAATTCCTACAAAATTTTGCCAAGAATTTTATTAAAATTTTAAAAAATATAATTGAATTTAGATGAAGAATTTTTTTATTTATAAATATAATTGAAATTTTGAAAATATATTTTTTTAATTTTTCAGAATAATTGAATTTTTGCGAAGAATTATATTAATTTTGAAAATAATTGAATTCTTCCAATGAATTTTATTCAAGTTTATATAAATAATTGAATTATTACAACGAATTTTATTTAAGTTTATAAAAGTAATTGAATTTAGGTGAAGAATTTTATTATTTATAAAAATATTTTTATTTAATTGATATTTTTCGAAAAATTTTATTAAATTTTGTATTGTAAATAATTTGTATTCTTGTGAAAATTGTTTATTACTACTTATGAAAATAATTGAATTATTTTGAAGAAATTTCTTAAAAATTGAATAATTGAATTCTTGTGGAATTTTGTCAAGAATTTTATTAAAACTTTTAAAAATAATTGAATTTTAATGAAGTATTTTATTATTCATAAAAATAATTGCAATTTTGACGAGAATTGTTTTTAAATTTTTGAACATAATTGAACTGCGAATTCCGAAAAGGGCTCAACTCGGTTTTTTTTTAAATTTTACAGGAGAGACAAAAAACGTTTTATTATAAACAGTTTTAATTAAAAGAGTCTAGTTTTTTTCATAGTAATTAGGTGCTATTTTGTGTGAGAAAATGATAAATACATTGTCTGAAATTAAAGTTGGATGGAGAAAATTGATATTATAGTTGTCAGAGTTGAGTCATTTTCGAAATTAATGAAAAAAAATCAATCGTTTTAATCATAAAAATATATTAATTAAATATTTTACTATCGAGAATCAATTCAATTACGTTTTTATTTAATTTCAAAATATAATATTTTTTTTTTGGGCTCAAAAACAATTCAGCAATAGGTTAGAAAACAAAAAATCTTAGGGTAAAAGTCAAAGGAAAACACAGTTTAATACATTTTTTTCCGTTAAATGTACCACAGATGAAATTTTCCTTTTAAAAAAACGTCAATAGATATATAATAATGCAAAAAATACAAAAAAGTGAAATTTGAAAAAAAGCCGAGTTGAGCCCTTTTTGAAATTCGCAAATCAATTGAAATTCTGCGAAGATTTTTTGTAACTTTTGAAAATAATTGAATTTCTGTAATCATTTGTAACTTTTCCAAAATCTTATTTTTTTAGTATTTTTAACTAAAATTCTTTTATCAATCTAGTGTTTATGAAAATTGTAAAAGTTATTCATAAAATAATTTATAAGTCATAATTTATGATAGTTATTATTAATTTTATTTATTTATTATTTATTATTAATTTTATGATAGTTTTTGAAAATTTAAGTTATTTGAAAAGAAATTATTGTCAGAAATAGAAAAAATTGAAGGTTTTGTATTAAAATTTGTGGTAATTTCATAGTTTACGAGGCAAAGAGAAAAAAAATTCAGTTTTTTCTTGATTTTTAAAAATTCAATTTTTTCCAGTCAATTTAGTAAAAATCCCTGACTTTTCCCTGACCTGTGACAACTCTGTAGTAAATTATTTATTGGGCAAAAGCAATTCTAAATTCACAAATACTACCTTATTGATAGCAAAATCTTGAATTATTTTTATAGTTGGATAATTATTGTAAAAAAATGTATCATAAAAAATAAATTAAATAATTTACATCTGCCTTTGAAGTCGAAAGATATTTTTTTATTTAGACCTAATAATAGGAATAAATTCCTTAACAGGCTAATTGTACTTTATAGAATGCTGCAATCGTACAAGTTTTAGTGCAATTTAATGGTTAAATTCACTGATAAGAATTCAGGAAACGGTTTTACAATTACTTTATCTGTCGAAACTGAATTCTCCCGATTCAGCGACTGATAAAAATTGATCTACGTATCGTTATTGTTCTTGTAAGTATAATGAGCGTTGAGAAAGATTTTACGACTGTAGAAATAAACAATTCTCTCTTTCTCTCTCTCTCTCTTTCTTCTTCCCTCTCAAAAGGTGGTAACGTTATCGCTAAACCTGGCAAGATGTGCCTAGGCAACGAGCATTACGGTAAACCTTTATTTGGCATTGATTGCGTTGCATTATTGAATCGTTTGCATATCTGCTTTCCTTCCTTATCGCGTTGAGCTTCGGCTCAGCAGCGACTAACATAAAAGAATCATTAGAGATTCCAACTAGGCTGCTTCTTTCGTTACGTGTCTATATAAATGTCCACGAATACGGACCAAAAAACGGTTTTCACATCCCGCGCCATACGATTGATAAACGGCCGCATAAATCGAGGCACTGTGCGCGCACGCACGTTCGTTAAAATGCAAGCGAGTCGTTTGCCTCCAAGTTGCGTATAAAATACATATATAGTTGTCCTCTTCATCATATCCCTGGTGTATAGCAGCAACAGCAGCAGCAGCAGCAGTCGAAGAGACGAAAAGAAAGGAGAAGAAACTTCGTAGACCAGCCATCATGTGGGCGTAACACGTCCTCTCGTTACATTGGAGCCAAGAATTCTCATGTTGATCACTGTTGTCCGCACGTTCAATTCACTGTGGGTAACATGAGGTTCCTCACACAATGTTCCTTTGGTTATTCTTTATTGTCCAAATTCTTTAGAGTGAGATTTCAATTTTTGTGTTCGAAATTTCACAGAGTCAATTATTAAAGACAAATTGTTTATTGTTGAGCAGAGAATGTTATCAATTAATGGTTGTTTTGTTGGAAGAATTTTGTATTCATGCTACCTCTTCACAATAACTTTTACTACCAAAGATTGATGTCTGTGTTAGATTTTTATCCATTATATAGTAGCAAAAGTTAACGAAGATTGAGATTTATTACACACCTTGCAAAAAAAAGAGTTTCTATTTTCTGAGATCGAGAAGTTATATTCTGCAATTTTTTTAATGAGCTGAGTACGCATCTGATCGAATCCTCCAAGGAGTCATTATACTCTAGGTCAAGATTTAGGTCAAATGTGACTTCTTTTTTAACCTGTAGGTCGAAGAATCGGCCAAATTTGATCTAAATCCCTTTGATCTCTTTTTTTGACATTTCGGTTAAAAAATATATCAAAATGAACCTATATTGATCGGGATAAAATGATAGATATATCTTTTATATACACAGTAAAACCTGAGGTGTTAAAATAACACCAGAATGGATTAAAATAATCTGCAAAAATTTAATCCCTCTACGATTAAATTAACACCAAAAAGGATTAAAATAATCTATTTTGTGTTATTTTTAACTATGAATGAAATTTTATTTTAAATAACACACCAAAGTCAACGATTTAGAAAAATTCAACGAATTTAGTTTCTTCAGAGAGAATAGTAAGTTAGTTACTAAAATATTCCAAAAGAATTTCATTATTAAAAAAAATTTTAATACATTTCTACGAAAACATTAAATTATTTTCATAAATAATAAAATTTTTTACAGAAATTCAATTATTTACAAATTTTCTTAATAAATTTCTTTGCAATAATTCAATTATTTTCTCAAATAATAATATTCTTTTAGGAATTTAATTATTTTCATAAATAATGAAACTCATTGCAGAATTTCAATTATTTTCATAAATAATGAAATTCATTACAGAATTTCAATTATTTTCATAAATAATGAAATTCATTGCAGAATTTCAATTATTTTTAAATTTAAATGCAATTTTAATCAAATTCCTCAAAAAATGGATCCGTTAATCTTAAAAATCTTATTAAAATTTGTACAAAGAATATAATGGTTTAAAAAATTTGTTGATAACATTTTTTAAGAGAATTTAATTTCAACAAACATGAAATTAAGAAATTATTTATTGTTGTATTTAAATAATTGAAATCTCGTAGAATTTACGAATAAAATTGGTTTAAAAATTAATTTCAGTTTAAATTTTAGATTATACTTAAGTATTGAAAGCATTATATAACGTGAATTTTAAAAATAATTAAATTTTGAAAAAGTTTTAAACTAAAATCATTTAAATTCTTAATTTTTCATATTTTTGACAAAAGAATCTGTAGAATTAATTCTTTTTAAAAGTTTAATAGGATTTTTATTAAAATTATATTTCAAGTTTTTATTTTTCAATACATATTTAATTGCGGAAATTTTGTAAAATTGAATTGTAAACGAATAAATTTGAAAATTCTCATAAAACTCATCGCAGCGTTTCAATTATTTTTCATACAATTAAAATTGAATTTCTTAAAAAAATGTAATTATGTTCATGCAAGTTTTAATAAAATTCGACAAAAGAATTGAATTATTAAAAAATTTGTTACTAAAATTCTTTATGAGAATTTAAATTTGAGAAACATTTCAATTATTCAATAAATTATTTACTTTTGCATTTAAATAATTAAATTCTTGTAGATTTTTTAAATAAAAATTAATTGAAAAATGAATTTTAGTTAAATTTTTAGATTATAATTGAATATTAAAAGAAATAAAGAGTGAACTTTTTGGAAAAGTTTAATTGAATTTCTTTAATATCAATTGATGTTTTTATTTTCTAATATGCATTTAATTAAAGAATTTAGAAATAATTGAAATTTTGTGAAATTGATTAATTAATTATTGTTAAAAATAATAGATATAAAGTTAAATTGTAGTTAAAAATGTTTGAAAATAATAATTGAATTGAAATAATGAAAATAACCAAAATTGATTATTTTAATCTTATTTGGTGTTAATTTAATCTGCATCACTTTTTAATACCTCACGATTTTCTGTGATGTATTCCTTCTGTTATTAGAACACATTTGCAGTTCTTCAAGGTTTTTTTTACAATTTCTCTTTCTATTAAATCTCTTACACATTTTATAAGCATCTCTACTTGAAAGACATTTTTTAAAAATGAATCCTCTATTTTAAAAATGAAGAAAAAAGAACGAAATTAAGTTTGACATAAATTATTTTGTCATTTTAGCGAAATATTATCCTTTCAATAAATTGCAGAATATTTTCTGTTGGTGCGTATAGACAAATGTTAATTCACTTGATTTATGAATGGGACAAAAGGGTGATAAAGGATGAAAAATTGATGGATCTTACGAGGAAGTAGGATATTCGCATATTTGAAAGTCAAGTATGTAAGTGCATGGATGTTTTGTAAGAGGAAAAAGATAGGTTCCCACGTGAAGTTGAATTCAGTGGATTCGCGAAGCGATTAGCAATTATATCCAATACCGACGCGAGATAATTTTGGCGGAAGTACATTAACTTCAAGTCTCATCATTTCCGACATTTCAAAAAGAAAGGGACAACATTTTTTTTAATATTTAAATTTAAAAACAGTTAATTTTTAAACAGTCTTGTAACATTACAGAAAAAGGGGGTATTATTGGACTGGGAGGGGGTAAACAATGGGCCAAAATCGTGTGACGTATTATGTATAGGGTCCCTTATTATCACTAACATCTTTTTTTTAGGATCTACTCAATTTGTAACGATTTTTAATACCTCGTCGTTTGTTGTAATATCATAACAATTATGTTTAATTATTGACACACTATTTTTTCCACAATTTCAAAAATCTCCATTTGTTTTATTAGTAAATTAAAAATTCACTTTCTTTTTTCGTCTATTATGTTATCAAGAATGCGTTTATCTTTACAGTATCTTCACGAAATAATATGTAAAATTTTTATGAAGCATTTATGTCTCGATGTCAAATTTTAATGACTATTACTTTTCACTTCTCTTTGGGAACATTTTAATTTTTATTTGAAACTGTCGAAATATTCATGGCCAGTCACGATTTACCGTTTCGGCTTCCTTAAATGAAACCCTGTGAATGTTTCTTCCGCATCTTTATCTCGCGAGAAATGAGTGAAGCCCAAAAGGATGGACGCTATACATTAAGTGGGGATGAGAGAAGTGCGCGGGCGTGGGAATATTATCGCTCGAGGGACCCAGAACACGATATACACCTTGAGCCTTTTTAAAATGACCTCAGGGCAAGTCACTGGCCCAAACAATCGTCGGAGAGGCCCTTTTAAATGCGAAGTGATCAAAACAGCCGAACTGGAAAACGAAAAAAAAATAGTGAATGAAATTATTATTTTACTCGCACTTCTTTCATAAGTCGAGCAATTTAATATTAATTAAACTAAAGTAAAACATTTAATTCTTCAAAAGAAAAAAAATAGTTTTTACCTTGATTTTAAGGTAAAAATTCCCTGCATTAAAGTTCTCATCGTAACAAGAATACATTTTTGTGTTAATTAATTACCGAAATAATAATTTATTTCTAAGAGAATAGGTAGCATTTAATCATTTTCTGAAATTTTTAAAATAACTAGCTAGAAAAAATTTGTTACTATAAATTATTATTAGTGGAACGATAATCTACATGTTTTATCTGTTCGGGCCTGAAATTAATTGATCCTCCCTCACAGTTTTAATAGATTATCTTTCAAACGCGCACCGTTAAGTTATAGTGTCGGCATGCATTCTTAATTCTAAACAATTTTTAACAACCTCTCAAGGTTTTTATGTCTTTCATTCTTTTTTTTTTAGAAAATTTTGGTACATGCTTTTTACACAGGGGCATTTTAAATCATTAAGGTGATAATGTATTCGATCAGCAGGTACATCTAACAATATTTTATTGCCTTGTCTAGCGCACCGTTTAAATGTTTATTGCCTGTTCATGAATTTCATAAGCCACTGAAAATACAGGGAATAGAAAGTACAAACCTGTCTCTACATCATAGAGTAGTAGCACAATGGGACCGATCTGCCTGTATTCGATGTGGTCACACTTTTCCGGAAATAATTTATAATTATCTCCTGTTAATACTACAACAAAAATCAACTTTGATTTTTTCATTTTACAAACTTAAAACTAAATTTTTACAAATTAAAAATAGGAGACTTTCTATTTACCCCTAAAAACTGGAAATTCGAGGTAAATTAAAACAGCATAGAAATTTTAATAATATTTTTGATAGTATTAATGATAGTATTCTTTCTATCAAACTACAACACTATAAAAAGATTATATACGTTTACAAAAAAAATTATGCCATAATTTGAAACATATTACACAAATAAAGGTTTGTTCTCTCCTATTCTCTCTTATTATCTCTTACTATAGTGTTATTTAGTTCGATAGAAACAATTTTTTCATTTTTATTATCAGAAATATTATTATTATTTTCATTATTTTTTTTCTTTCTTGTCCTCTCATCAGGAATCAAATTTTTTTCTTTTTGAATCTCCTGTACTGCCTTTTAACAACTTTTAACAATTTGATTTCTTGGCTATTGATTTTTCACAATCTAAAATGGCGTGGCAAAATGCAATTAAAGTAATGTGTAAAAATGATAATTGTAATCAAGCATTATCGAGTGTTAATGTTACCACTATCTTCATTAGAAACTGAATTTCTATTTAAGTACGTGAATAAGAATTTATAGCATATAATGCTATAGTTTCAATGATAAAATTTCTTATACTTTTATAAGAAAATTTTTTAAACAAATAAACATATCTTTGCTTTTCTATATACATCTGAATCTTATTTCAAGATACACTTTTTTGAAGATTTGCACACAACATATACACAATTTGAGATAGAAATTCACAACTAACCTAAACTTAGCTTTACAATGGTAAAAAAATTTTTATTAAACATAATATAATTAATAAAAAAAATTATGTTTGAAATTATAACCTTTTAAATATCTCAAAACACGTCACTTCCGATTTTTTTGAAACTTGTATCAAACTAAAGCTAAAGAAGCTAAAATATTGTAGTTTCATTCCCTGTAATTTCATTATGTATAATAAATATATAATAATGTAATTTTTTTTTAAACTACTAATTGTAAATAAAGTTTGGCTTCAATAAATAGTAGAAATAATTATTTAAAAATTGACTTCCAACATTAATTTTTTTATAAAGGGGGTCATTTCGAAATGGAACGTCTCATTCATATAATCTTAATACATTTAAATGATGTTGATTTGAACTTCCTTACATAAGAAACTGATGAAATTATCACTGCTTGTGAGAGAAAAAATTTAATTTTTCAAGTAGACATAGCGAATATTCAGTGCCAAAAATGTTTATCAATCTAATTATATTATTTTAGAAATCTTTTTTAATCTTTATTTTTATCCTGGTTAATAGTCTAATTGTTAAATAAATTCTTTTTTAAGTTTAAGGCTTGATATTTTAATAAGAAATGCAAATGTTATTAAATAGTAGAAATGTATTCTTATATTCAAAAATCATTTTAACAAAACAATACCTAACATCTTTAATTAAAATAGGTATAATGACTACAATTTTACTGCACGGTACTATTAATTTTATAGCATAGAATATAATATGTGAATTATTATAATTTATAATAATAAATAAATATACATTTTTGCATCAAAATGAAAATTTTTTAACAAATAATATATATTATTTTGGTCCCACTCAAGCCAAGATGATGGAAATAAACGACACAGAATTTAAACTTCTGAGAAGACGTGGATCCAACAATAGAAAAATATAAGAAACAAAACGCGAATAATGTTCATGCATTAACGGTCGAAATACGAAACGTGTGTGTTACACGGAATGCATTCATAGAAAAGGAAAAGAAACCACTAAAAGCTCATGTCTCTTTAAGATTTGTGCTCTAGTAAATTGACGAAATGGCACTTAACTTACTACGAATTTAAATTCCATATTCCCTTAACAATTCTACTCTAAATAAAGAAACAAATGAAAGAGGTTTTTTTAATTCTTAGGTACAGTCAGGTCTCTCTAAGTGTCGTCACTATGCATTTTTTGGGACTGTCGGTCTCACTAAGTGTCATTGGCCTGGCCCCTTCAATAAAAGCGGTCATGTCATTGATTTTATGTTGCAAACATAAACTTGTCGGGTCTCGAACGACGATACTTCGTGCGATAAATAAATAAATATTTTGCGATACCTGACTGTACCTATATCATTTTTTAAATAAAAAAAACTCAATTATATAAAATCTATTTATTGATCTATTTATTTGACACAATTTATTGATTCAGGGCTCGGATTGTGTGACTTTTTCGACTTTTCTAAAGAAATTGACTTTTTTCGACTTTTTTGTGAAAAGATGCGACTAACCGACTTTTTCCAGATTTTTTTAGTAAAATACGACTGAAATTTTTAAAATTTTCAGAAAATTGAAGTTAAAGGAAAAAATTTTAGTCAAAAAAATGTTCTGTTAAGTTTATTTACAGATTTCTTTCAAATTTTTCAAAAAACATCAATAACTTCTTTTTTGAATAAATATTTAATTATTATTTTTCCATAAGAATTAAAATTCTTCCAAAGATTTAAATTCAAACCTTTTTGAAATTAAACTACTTATGAAAAATTGTTATAAAACATGAAGAAATCGATCAATCCGAGTCTTCGACTCGGAGCAATCGATGTCTTCATATTTTATAATAATTAAAGATGACCGAGTGATAAGATCATTATTTTATATAATAAGATTTTTAAAAAATTATTTGAAAATAATTGAATTTCTAGAATGATTTTTTTATTTATAAAGATAATTAAAATTTTGACAACAATTTTATTAAAATTCTTTTCAAATAATTGAATTTCAGAGAAGAATTTTATTATTTATAAGGATAATTGAAACTTTGAACAGCATTTTTTAAAAAAGTTTAAAAGTAATTGAATTTTGAAGAAGAATTTTGATATTTTTAAAAATAGTTGAAATTGTGGGGAGAATTTGAAAAAAATTTGAAAATAATTGAATTTCTGCGATGAATTTTCTTATTTTTTAAGACAATTGAATTTTGCAAAGAATTTTATCAGCAATTTTTAAAATAAATAAATTTCCATAATGAATTTTATTATTTATGAAGATAATGATAATTTTGACGAGAAATTAAAAAAATTTTTTGAAAATGATTGAATTTCGGCGAAGAATTTTATTACTTTTGAAAATAAATGAATTTCTAGGATGAATTTTATTATTTATAAAGATAATTACAAATGTACAGAAATAAATACTTGAAATTCTGACAAGAATTTTATGAAAATTCTTTGAAAATAATTGAATTTCAGAGAAGAATTTTATTAATTATAAGGATAATTGAAACTTTTAACAGCATTTTTTAAAAATGTTTAAAAGTAATTGAATTTTGAAGAAAAATTTTGATATTATTAAAAGTAGTTGAAATTGTGGGGAGAATTTCAAAAAATTTGAAAATAATTAAATTTCTGTGATAAATTTTATTATTTTTTAAGATAATTGAATTTTGTAAAGAATTTTATTAGAACTTTTGAAAATAATTAAATTTCCATGATGAATTTTATTATTCATGAAGATAATTATAATTTTGACGAGAAATATAAAAAAAAATTTGAAAATAATTGAATTTCCGCGAAGAATTTTATTGCTCTTGAAAATAAATGAATTTCTAGGATGAATTTTTTTATTTATAAAGATAATTACAAATGTACAGAAATAAATAAATAAATATAATTGAAATTCTGACAAGAATTTTATTAAAATTCTTTGAAAATAATTGAATTACAGAGAAGAATTTTATTATTTATAAAGATAATTGAAATTTTGAACAAATTTTTTTTTTAAATGTTTAAAAGTACTTGAATTTTGAAGAAGAATTTTGATATTTATGATGATAATTTAAATTTTGAGGATTTAAAAGAAAAATTTGAAAATAATTGAATTTCTGCGAAGAATTTTCTTACTTTTGAAGATAATTGAATTTTGCAAAGAATTTTATCAGAACTTTTGAAAATAATTAAATTTCCATGATGAATTTTTTTATTCATGAAGATAATGATAATTTGACGAGAAATTAAAAAAAATTTGAAAATAATTTAAATTCTGCGGAGAATTTTATGACTTTTGAAAATAATTAAATTTCCATGATGCATTTTATTAGTTATAAAATTTTGACGAGAAATTAAAAAAAATGAATGTAATTGAATTTTTGCGAAGAATTTCATTATTTTTGAAAATAAATGAATTTTAGAGAAGAATTTTATTATTTATAAAGATAATTGAAATTATGACAGGCATTTTATTACATTTTTTAAATATAATCGAATGTTGGAAAAGAATTTTATTATTTATAAAAATAATTGAAATTTAGAACAGATTTTAAAAAAATGTTAAAAATATCTAATTAAAATTTTGCCATGCATTTTATTAAATTTTATTAAATATTATTCCAGATTGTTTGATGTTAAAGTATGTGTTGGCGAGAAATGTGATTTTTTTACAATTTTGACAATTTCGTGTTTCCTTTTCGGCGTTTTTTTCCTAAAATTTCATTCGACTTTTTTCCGACTTTTTCGGAAATTTTATTCGTCTTTTCGTGACTTTTGTTGTGAATTTCTGCGACTAAAGCGACTTTTTTTGAGTCTCAAAGACGATCCGAGCCCTGTTGATTCACTTGTCAATTGATTCTATTATATCAAAGAATTTTCGAAAAATAAAAAAACATCCACTTCCGAGTATTGCTGATTTACATTACAAGAAAAATAAATCCCAATTACCGATCAAATTGCAATGAAATTGCACATGCACTGCGCCTAAAATAAGTAATATTAAAATAAGCACTTCCTCTGCGTACTTTTTTCTAGTTAATAACTCAAAACCTGAAAGAAAAAAAAGGTTAATCAATTCTGTTAATGCATATGTAGAATGGGGCTGTAATTTATCAGACGACCATCAAGAGAGTTACAGGACCGGACGTTATAGTATACATTCGCATACTTTTCTATGGATATAACCATAGGAGACGCATATGCATAGCCAGGAGAGATGTCCTATAACTATAATATAACTACCGAAGAAGTATTACCTTATATGTTAAGACAACGTTCTGGTAAAAATATTTTTAAACCCTTCCTATAGAAAGATTTCCTACCCATCGAATAGAACATCACAAAAATGCCTCCTTTCTCTATATATAAATGAATACTGCATTGGAAATAACATAAGGAAAGTTATGCGCCATTATTTGGCCCTTTGTTGTAGCTTTAAATCACTCCTAAGTATTCGTAAAATTACTATTTACGTAAGAAACTTGTTAGACAATAAAGAATATAACAGCGATTAACTTATGGCTATTGAAATTAAAAAATCCTTTATTTTGAGGTGAAAAATTTATAATTTATTAATTTTAACTAAAAAATTATATAAAATAATTAAATTAGTCTTAATTTAGTTCTACTTGTAAAAAGAAAATATAATCTGGATTTAATAAGACTTTTCGAATACTGTAAAAAATTTTTCACTCGTCGTTTTATGTATAGCTAAAATATCTTATATGTGATATAAGTTATAAAAGTGAAATAAAAACAGCGCATCTTTAAGGTAAGTACTAAACTAAGATTGGAATTAAATTCGCATTTAAAATATACGTTGCCATACAGTACTTTTTTAAGATAATGGTCCTATTTTACATCTATATTATTATTATCGAAATCTACTCTCATAGTAAAATATTTATAGGGAACATAAAAGTTTTTATTTTATTATTGCTAGTAAAAAGGAACTTCGTATTTTATCAATCAGCAATTAGCGTTTAACTTCAATAAAACGTTCGATACTGCATTTTAGGTCCTCTTTTTAAGCCAGTTTTCAATTATGCGATATACCAAAAAAATTGGGATCAAGTGAAAAATTGATCTCAATTTTTGGTATCAATTTCATACACTTTAGCGCAACAATTTGACTCTCACTCTCACACAACAATATTTTTGTACTGTACTGAGTGAAAATTATATTTTTGAAGTGAGAGTAAAAATTTTTTGAGTGAGAATGAAAGTCCACGGTTGCCACGCAACCTGGAAATGCGAGGAAATTTTATAAAAATTTAAAAAACCTGAAAAAATCAGGGAATTTTCATCGAAATTCTGGAAAATTTATTTTTGAAATCTAATTTTTCTTAAATATTTCAAAATTAATTCAAATTTAAAAGAGTTGCAATTTCAATTTTTATTAGTAGATGAACTTAAACAAATTTTGTAAAATTTCAATTTTAAATGAATTTCATTAAAAATTTAAAAACTTAGATTTTTAAAAAACCTTAATAACTAAAATTCTTCTAAAATTATAAAAATTTATTAATATAATATTTAATTGATTATTTAAAAATAATGGATTTATAGAAGAATTTTAGTTAAAAAACACTAAAATAAAATTGAATTTTGAAACAAATACATATATTATTGGAGAAATTCAAGTATTTTTAGAAAAAATAAAATTCTTCTCAGAAATACAATTTTTTTATCTTTTATTATTTGTTCTTGAAAGAATTAAATTATTTTCTAAATTTCAATGAAATTCTTGTGTGACAATTTAATTTTTTAGAAAATAATTTTAATAAAACTCTTCGTAGAAATTTAATTGATTATAAAATTGTTTTGAATTTAATTATTTTTAATGTTTGCAGTTTGAATAAAATTTCACGAAACAATTCAATTATTTAAACCGAAATTTTAATAATATTAGTCTGACGAATTCAATTATTTTCAAACGTAATATAATTCTTCGCAAAAATCCAATTATGTTTGGAAATTTACAAAATTCTTATCAAACTTTAAATTATATATATATATAAATAAAAACATTTTTCTCCGAAATTCAATTATTTTATCAAATATTAATAATATTCTTGGCAGAATTTCAATTATTTTTAATATACAAAATTTTCTTCGAATTTATCGACAAATAAAATTATTGTTAAATTTATTTTTCTATTTGTCTCTTGATAATAAATAATAATAAAAAACAAAATAATTAAGTTGTGTCAAAATTTGTTATAAACATTAAATGTTAAAAAACATCCAAGTATTTTTTCACTAAATAATGGATTATTTAAATAAATTATTTATGTTTATAATTAAATAATTGATTTTATGTAGAATTTTCTAATAAATATTGATTTAAAAACAAATTTCAGCAAAAATTTTCGATTGTAATTAAATATCATATTAAAAAACATTTGTTTCTTTGAAAATTCTACGAGAATTAATTCATTTCACTCTAAAAATAAACATTATATTAAATAATTGAATTTTTTTTAAATTTAATTTTCAGAAATTTTAGAAATTTCAGAAATTCAATTATTTATTTGATCTTTTTTTATTTATTCTTCAAACAATTAAATTATTTTCAAAAATTTCAATAAAATTCTTTTGTGACAATTTAATTTTTTATTAAAATAATTTTAATAAAATAAAATAAAATTGATTTCAAAATTTTTTTTAAATTCAATTATTTTCAATGTTTACTATTTGAATAAAATTTCACGAAACAATTAAATTATTTATTTTCAAACGTAATATAATTCTTTATAAAAATCCAATTATGTTTGAAAATTTACAAAAATTCTTGTCAAACTCAATTATTTTTAATATACAAAATTTTCGTCGAATTTCTCGAAAAATGAATTTTTTAATGAAATTTTAATGAAATGTTAAATTTTTTTTTTTTAATTTGTCTCTTGACAATAAATAAAAATATAATTGAATTTTCGTGAAGAATCAACAAATTTTTAAATAATAATTGAATTCTTCTAAAACATTTTAATAAATTTTTTTTAAGTAATTGCATTTTTTGAGAAATTTGATAAAAATTTGGTATATTATACACTATTGAAATTTTGATAAGAATTTTATTAAATTTTGTGAAAATAATTGAATTTTGAAGAAAAATTTTATTATTTACAAAGATTATTTAATTTTTGACAATTTTGAAACATAATTCCATTGTTTTACCTGAAAAAATCAGGGAATTTGAAAAGGGTAAAGTGTTAAGAGTACCAAAGAACTCTTATTAATTATTGTTAAAATTGTTTGTTTTAAATTAATAACGACAATAAATAAATTAAGAACGACAATATTTTTTTATTTCTTCTATTTGTATTTTATTTAGAAAAAAAAATTATTTTTTTGATTAAAACAAGTTAATTCTAAACTAAATATTGTTTTATTTTAATTATTTTTCTCTTTTCGATAGCAATTTTTTAACCCCTTCGCAGTCCAGCTAAAAATCGCTTGTGGTCCAAAAACGGTACAAGAAAAAAAAGTTTCTAAAAACTGTGATTTCATTGTAATTAAGGTTTTTGAAGTCGCAAAATTCGAATTTGAAGTCAGTTTTTCAAAATTAAAAATGGCGAATTCGAAAATTTTAAATTTTAACAGATTTGCTTGAAACTTGTTACTCGGGGGTTTTCGGGGTCTCTGATTACGAATCTAATGTCAGATTTTCAAAATTCAAAATGGCGGTCGAGAAAATAAAAAAATTCAACGGATTTGTTTAAAACTTGTTACTCGGGGGTTTTCGGGGTCGCTGATTACGAATCCGATGTCAGATTTAGAAATCCAAAATGGCGGACCTAAAATTCGATCAAATTGCATGAATTTTGAAATTATCCACCATATTGGATTCACCATTTTAATTTTGTAAATCTGACAATATATTCGTAATCAGCGACCCCGAAAACCCCTAAGTAACGAGTTTCAAGCGTATTTGATAAATTTTTAAATCTTCATAGTCGCCATTTTAGGTCCACCATTTTGAATTTTGAAAATCTGACTTGAAATTCGGATGCAGCGACCCCAAAAACCTTAGTATGCACTTATGGTCATTTAAATCGAATTATGTTTAGTATTTTATTTTTGAGATGGAAAAACAAAACTTTATAACTTCACGTTTCTTAAATTTCCCAGCTCTTAAAACGGTTGATCATCGCCTGAAACTAAGAATTGCTTTCTCTGTTAAAATAAGACTCTCCTTTAAATTGAATTCAACTTCGATTTCGCACATTCATACTTGCTCGTGCATGAAAATTTTTGTCACGAATAAATATCACTATTTCTTCCGAGTTGTATTTCTATGTTTATAAATTCTGGGACAGCAGCGCTCCTCGCTTACGGAATTGAAAACCGTTTTATCCGACATTTGAAATTTACTAACCAATTCATCCATATTTTGCCGCGATTTTTCCCCGTATGTATATATATATTTATATTTCTAGAGAAAGAGGAAGGAAAAAGGAATTTTTTTTCCCCATACTATTTTATGTCTCTCGTAGGTCGACGGACTATTTGCAAGATATTGGCGGAGACGTTTGTAAAGTAACCTCGTCGGGGGGGGTTTGGTCATGAATGTTTGCGCATCAGTGCGCATATGAATGTGCACATTGCACGCGTGGCAGAACACGAGAGTGTGTCGATATCGAGCATCGCTGCGAGTAGAGCTCATAGAGAAGACGCACCGCGGCGACTGTCGGCCAAACGCCTCTGGCATTATATCTTAGAGGCTGCCAAGGAGGTCGTTCAAGGTCAAATAATAAAGACGCGCGATGTCTTCAAAGTGCCTTTGCGCTCACGATTGCCTCCACCCGAGGAGGCACTTGAGACGGGTTCCCCTCCGGCGCACTTGTTCAACTGCGGATGCACTTCCCATTTTTTCTCGTGTTTTATTTGCTACCGACTATATTTTCAACTTTAAGTACATCTTCGTGTTCCTCTGTCACTAGATAAGCCAATGATAAAAATTTACCGAAAAAAATTCACGGAATCTTTTGAAAATAAGTTTAAAAGTCACGTACTCATAATTGCATCATTTTTACCCTATTAAATGCCAGCTTGCACTCTTTTCTGATTTATTTCATTCAATTCCTCTTTGCGGGAAATTGCCTTTACGATGAAACGATTAAATGTGTATTTATTGCCCCCATGAAAGCATTCAATCCCGCAGGTTTATTACTTATACACATCTAATTTCAGAGTCATTAAAACTTTATATTTTGTTTACGCGCTACTCCTTCATTTCGATAAATATATTGTATATAATTCTTCGCATTTTTTGAATTAATTTCTTTTGAATGAATAGTTATTTTTAAAGAAAAATTCAACTAATGCGATAAATTCATAAAAGGCACACGAAAGAATTTTGTTTCGAAATTCTTTACTATAATATTTGTATAAACTATAATCGCAGTTACGATATAGGGAAATTGAGAATGCTCACGGTGATCAGGAAGAAAGTTAAGGCTTATCTAAAATGACCATAAAAACTAAATGCTCGAGGTTTTTTTTTTCTAACTAAAACTACCAGAAAATTGTATATAGAAATCAAAACAGCTCTATTTTGATCCAATATGGCAAAGGTCAATGTTGAACATTAATCTAATTTACTTAAAAATCATTACTCGGTCGTTTTTAGGGTCGGATTACAAATCCGATGTCTGCTTTTTAAAATTCAAAATGGCGGATCCAATATGTCAGATCAGTAATTCAAAAACTTTTTAATTTAGTGGTAAATACCATCCTAAGAGTTTTAATGATTTCTAAATATAAGAATGTGATAATAAATAATGAAAAAAATTCCTACTTAGCTGGGATTGAACTCGGGTACCTTGGGCTTGAAGCACTCCGCCTTAAGCACTTGAGCCGTTTAAGACAGATATGAACCTCTACAAAGTTTACGATCTTACTTGTCAATGAAATAAATTTAACTTAGAAAAATTCCAATAACTTTTATATTCATCAGTTTCTAAGTCCATGTTGAACTTAGAAAATAATATTTTCTATTTTCAAAAATTGAATGAAAAACACGTCTTTTGTACAAGTACAAAAGATGCCCGCACAGGGTTTGCACAGGTCAGGGAATTCAGGGAAAGTAAAATTGGTCCAGGAAGTCAGGGAAAAGTCAGGGATTTTTACTAAAAGTACTGGAAAAAATTGAATTTTTAAAATTCATGAGAAAACTTAATTTTTTCTTTTTGCCTCGTAAACTATGAAATTACCACAAATTTTAATATAAAACCTTCAATTTTTTATATTTCTAACAATAATTTCTTTTTAAATAACTTAAATTTTCAAAAACTATCATAAAATTAATAATTAATAATAAATAACAAATAAATAATAATAAATAAATAATAATTAAATAAAATTAATAATAACTATCATAAATTATGACTTATAAATTATTTTATGAATAATTTTTACAATTTTCGTAAATTCCGAAATTCAATTACTTCTATAAACTTGAATAAAATTCGTTAGAAGAATTCAATTATTTATATAAACTTGAATAAAATTCATTGGAAGAATTAAATTATTTTCAAAATTAATAAAATTCTTCGCAGAAATCCAATTGTGTTCGAAAATTAAAAAAAAATTCTTGTTAAAATTCCAAGTAACTTTATAAATTATTTTAAAAATTCTTCACCGAAATTCAATTATTTTTATAAACTGTAATCAAATTCTTTGTAAGAATTCAAGTTTTTATATAAATAATAAAATTCTTCACATAAATGCAGTTATTTACAAAAAAAAATGAAATTCCTTGGAAGAATTAAATTATTTTTAATATGTAATAAAATTCTTCGCAGAAATCCAATTTTGTTCGAAAATTAAAAAAAAAATTCTTGTTTAAATTCCAAGTTACTTTATAAATAATAAAATTCTTCTCAAAAATTCGATTATTTTATATGGAAATTTTAAGAAAAATTAAATTATTTTCATAAGTAATAAAACTCATCGCAGAATTTAAATGATTTTTAATGCAATTTTATTCAAATTCCTCGAAAAATGTAATTATTCTTAAAATTTTTATTAAAATTTGTCAAATTAGATTTATATAATAAAAATTTATTGATAAAATTCATTATGAGAATTAAATTTTAACAAAGAACATTTTGTATATTCAATAAATTATTTATTTTTTAATTTAAATAATTGAATTTTTCTAAAATTTACTAATAATAATTAATTTAAAAATGAATTAACGGATAATCGATTTATTATTATTTATGAAAGTAATTGAATTATTGCCACGAATTTTATTATAATTTTTTTAAAATACTTTAATTTTTTTGAGAAATTTTACTGCTTGTAAAAATAATTGAATTCTTGCTAAGAATTTTTTTAAGGATTTTTGTAAATAATTAACCTATTCTGAAAAATGTTATGGTAATTTAAATTATAACAAAACATGAAGAAGACGTTTACTCCGAGTGGAAGACTCGGAGTAATCGCCTTCTTCATGTTTTGTAATAATATTCTTATAAGTTGTTCAATTTAAAAAGGTTTAAATTTGAATGTTTTGAAAAATTTTAATTCCTACAGAAAAGTAATAATGATTAAATATTTATTTAAAAAAGAAGTTATTTTTTTCTTGATTATCTAGTAATTTTTAGAGTGAATCAGAATATTCTTTAGGGTCAGGGGAAAAGTGAAAATTTTGTCTGGAAATCAGGGAAAAATAAAATTAAATACTTGTGGCAATCCTGGATCAGTTTTATGAAACAGTGGTATGAAAAGTTTCTCCTTGTAAGTGTAAGAATAATAAGAGGATATTAATAAAAATTACGATTTTTTCTTCCTCTTCATTTTGTTTGTAAGAATTGGTTGCTTGACGTACAGCATATTGTTTTCGACGAGAGTGAACGAACCTTTTACTTGTGTATTGCGATGTATGTCCGCATTACGCATAATGATAGAGCTGAGACGCCACTATTAACCCATAGCACCCGCATTTTGCCGTGATATGCTTCTCTAAACGGCCACCTAATTACAGGACAATGGCGAAATGAGTCTTGAGGGTTTCTTCTCGTTCATTCTTCTGCGCCTGCTGGTCCATGATGCCTCGTAGGGAAAAATAACTTCTCTTCGCTCACACTAACTTGCTTACTCTCGCATTTAATCAGTGAAATTTCCCTTCGTTTTGGTATTTTTTCTTTTCTACATAATAGTGGAAATAAAAACATTAATAGTTGTTGCATTTAACAAAAATTATAATAATTTCTTACTTGTTTCTAAAAATATTATTGGAAATTTTATCTTCTTTTTTGTCACATTAATAATCAGCGACCTCAAAAACGCAAGTGTACCCATTTAAAAAACTTGGTCGCCTAAAAATTTCATATTTTGGACCCACTATTAAGATATTTCTCCTTACATCAAAGGAGTTAATGACCCCTTCATATTAGGTCATATTTGTAATATGATAAGAAGGAAATCTGTTCAGTCAGTAATTTCAAAATTGAAAAGAAAGAAAAATTTAATTAATTTGAAAATAGAGGATAAGTTAATTAATTTTAAATTTAATCAATGTTTAGAATTAATGAATGAAAAACCTGATTTATATTATTTAGGTCAGTTTGTTTCTTTACAGAGTTTTGGACCTTGAGAATGTGGAACATTTCTTTAAAATCCCTGCGTCTGAAATTTCGTCCATTACAAATGAATGTTTATTGAATCGAAACTAAAAAAATAATCATTCTCATGCGCATGTGTTACCAGAGCTGTTCTCCTATTATCATTATTGCAATCCCTTTTGTGCTCGCTTAATCTACTTTTAATATATCTACTACTCTCACCAATGTAGCAAGCTCCACATTGACAAGGAATACCGTAAACCAAATGCGATCTGAGATCAAAAGAAGTATTGTCCTTATTTTCTGAAAAAAAAACTTTAAATGGGTCCTTCTTATAAGAAAAACAATCTTCGTGTAATATTCGTTATACAATTCTTTCAAAGAATATTGTAATCGGTATGTCATAAATAAAATTTATATTTTTAGTTAAAAAAATTTTGGTCCGACAGTTTTATGGTTCTATCTACCAAAATGTTAAATAATTGAAATTTTATCTTTCCTGGATACATTAGAATTAAAATTTATATATCTACAAGAAAGGGTATCTTTATGATACCAATTAGTTACAATAGAGCTATTCTCTCTGATAAGAAGGGTGTTCAAGAAACTAATGCGATTATTATTTTATTTTCGAATTCAATGGTAAATTGTAAATTATTCTTATAATCAATAAATGCATTTAAAAGGTTTTTAGCATTATCTTTATGGATACATGTGATATCATCCACGTATCTGAATTAAAAAATTAATTTAAATTTTACATATTTCTCTTAAGACATCCGTTTCTAGCTTCTCCACTACTAAAACAGGTATGACACCAGATAATGGAGAATCCATAGGAGTTCCAAAAATTTGTTGGTAAAATTTGCCATAAAAACAACAATACGCATTATCAATACAAAACTCAAAAATATCAATAAATATATATCTAATCTAATCTTATTTTTTATAATTCTGTAGAACATTTTTAGAATATCTACGAAATGATTCTATTACATTCTGAACGTCTTTCTTGTCATCTTATGCAAATTCTTTGTCCGAGAGTTGCAAAATGTCAATTTTACAAAAGACTATTTTAAGATGTCTAAATAACTAGACATCTAGTTGAACAGATTGTTACAGTCTGGGTGTTTCAAAATATTAATTTATTATAAAACTTCTAAAGAAAGTTGTTCAGAAAATACCTAAATATCAGATTGGTCCGTTTTTGTAATTTGGATATCTCAAAATGTTTTCAAACATCAATGATTATGATGATATTTATAGAAATTCATAAAAAAATTAACCTCTTGTTAATCTTGGTTGGTCCTTTTTTTATAATTTGGATATCTCAAAATGTTTTCAAACATCAATGATTATGATGATATTTATAGAAATTCATTAAAAAAATTAACCTCTTGTTAATCTTTTACTTATAGATACACATTTAGCTTCAGAACTATTATTTACAAAGCGACGACTTTTTAATACATTCGTGTCTGTCAAGACTGAATAAATATGCAGAAAAGAAAAATCGATAGCTAAGTTATGTGCTTTATGAGTGAGAGAGAGAAAGAGAGTCGTAGGTGTCGAAGAAAGACGTCTAATATAAGTGCTAATATGACGATAAGAATTAGCGAGTCAACAATCATTATGTGAAATAAATCTTAGAAAGAGCCATCAACGTCATTGTCTTTTATGCTAACTCAATGGTACATCCAGTTCTTAATATCAGATATTAAATACAATTCACGCGTGTACCATTTTTGTCTGACCCACCCGAAGACCAGACACGACCCTGAAAAGAAACTCATTGCTGTTTTCGAATAATATTAAAGAACCATATAGACATCATGAAAAAGGGGAGCGGGAGTGAAAATATGAGAGATCGTATGAATAATGCGGATCAAGTCGCGTCTCTTACAAATAATCATTATGATAATTGACTGTGAGGCGCCTCTTAAGAATTCTTTGTACACTTCTTTTTATGCTGAAAATGATCAGAAAAAGTACACTTTGCAATTGAAAATTTATATGTATCTCCTTCAGGAAAAACATCGTTTGAATTTGTCACAAGTCGCAAAGAAAATCACCTAAGTAGCAAACAATCGATTTTCGGAAAATGATCGTTTCAGATACATTAAAGATTACTTTTTAATGATCTGAAACCAACATTAATTTTTATCAAATACTTTTCTCAAATTCCCTCGTAATAACGATTTCATAAAGTGAAGTTCGTGCTGAGAGTTGATTCTCTCCTTTTTTCCTCCACCTGTAAAATTGCTGTATGCTTTTTAGGTGCTTTTCTTCGCGACTAGTTTTGTGTCGACACAAAACTAAATTAAACGTCAATTTTTAATATAGTTTCCTTTTAGAATCGATATCCGATTTAAATTCAAGTACCTAACATTTTTTCTAGAAGACAACATTTATTTGAAAGTAGAAAAGTTCATTTCCAAGACAACCTTGTTAAAAAGGAATAACCAAACAAGAAAAAAAGCTAATATCGAGCAGTCATACCGCAGGAAATGACAGCCCCTCGATCATCGTTATACATATAGAAGATTTGATATCCATCTAACATGACCAAATAGATAAACCACATGAAAAAGCAGTTTCTTCATTTGCTCGACAAAATTGCTTCTATACACACATGAGAGCAGGAATGAAGTCTATAACACAATATATATGAGAATCAGAGGTCATATGAGAGTGAGAAAAATGTATGAAGATTGAGAGAATGAGAACTATGCATGCAAAGAGAAATATACAATATCGAATTTAAAAAAAAAGACACACGCACTGAAATAAAGTGGAAGTTGGAAATAGATGCCAGGTAAATTTATTAAAACCTTGATTTGAAAAAATGCACACGGTAGCAGTGCAACGGTAGCAACGCTTCGGGGCCGGCATGCAATAATATAAACATTGATTAATTAACCATTTGATACATTGGCTGGAGGCATGCGGCACATAATCCTTTTCTACATACTATATACGCTCGGCGAAGCGATCGAGAACGAGATTGCGTTTACTCGCGCGTAGGAATCACCTGCTATATTCAAGTTCTTAGCTTTCAATATATAACATATATATGTATAATATTCTACGTGTGTAGTGAAACTCATATACAAAAGCAAGAGATTTATAACAATGTTGAGAAACATGAAATTAGTGGAACCAATGCTAAAAGACAGGCCCGGAGGCATTTAACGAGAAACTACTATTATAATTGTCATACAATATTATTAGTGATGCATAAACTTGTCACTACCCGCAGAATTCACTTCGTCTAATATTCAATATATTTGATTATTTCTATTCCAAAAAGTTTGTTAGGGGACCAGCTTAGGACCACTTTCCCCTAATTCCAATAATTTTTCCTGAACCATTTCCATCTGAGTTTAGATATTAAGGCAATCAAAATTTATTTTATATAAATGTTTTGAAAAAATAAAACTTTGATAAAAATGATGAAAAATTGACTTTGTCATTCTGCACAGAATCGACTTAACATATAGAAGGGGTTATTTGTTTATTAGAAATAAATTGACTAATTAAAGTTGAAATTGATTGCCCCAGGGCTGGTATAATAAAAGTGGCAATATAATAAAACACATTTACTACTAATAAATGATGACAATGATGAAGATGAAGCATTAAATATAAAAGAAGAAATCAAAATAGAAATATTTCCAAGGAGTCAAAGATGAAAGATCCTGTTCCCAGACGATATTTATAATATGGTTAATTCATATTCAAAATTGCAATTTGTTTTCCTTTGTTGGAACAAGGACATGATGTTCTCTTAATTGGGTAATATGCATTAAATTCATATCAACTTTCACATATAGATTATTTGAATTGGCTGAGGATTAACATTAATTTAAATTCTCCATTTAATTAAAATTTATTGAATTCTTTTTCAATTAAACGTTTTAATTTTTAAAAGAGATGCTTATAAAAGCAAAAATGCAAATATAAAACTAATTTAAAATAAGCACTAAAGAGAGCCTTGATAAGTGTTATACATTAATGTTTCTAGTTTCTCACAAATTCTTGTTTTGATTTGATCATATATTAAATTGATTTTTTTCCAACGATAATTATGTTGAACAATATATTATATATTCCTATGTAAAAATTGACATATTTTGCGGTAGTAAGTAAGGAAATGCCTCGCCTGGTCGCGGCCAGTTCTTGGCGACAATTTTCTGATCAGGGCCTCATCTAGTAAGGTGATTCATGACACAATAGGGACCCCGATTAGAGCCATGGAAAAATTTATACACAGACTTCGGTATACGTATGTGCAATGAAATTTTGTTATCTTTTATTCGACCTGAAGCAATAACAATTTTCGCAGCTCGAGGCTAGACGATCTTGCTTTAACGATTTACCTTGACTTTGAATAAAAAATTACATCTTTCGCGCGACTCTATTTAATATTTCAATCACACGGGACATGGCGAAGATCTGATTGGCGGATATGAACGTTAAATTCAAGCAGCAAAACTCTCTTGAAATTTATCTTTGCGAGCAATTCCATCGAGAAAACATCTAATTTAATGTAATTTGAGGTAATTGAACTCCTCTTCGAACATTACTGTCATTAAGTAACAAATTATTTTCATTCTCGCTTGTTATTGCTCATTTTTCTATATAACAAGCTCGACAAATTTCAAATCAGTTTCAATGCTCATCCTAACTAGTAATTAATTGTAACAACTTATAAATATTTATACAAGCAAATTTTTCCTAATAATAAATCAAATTTTGATTTTCATAAAAGTATAGGTAATTAGAAAATTTCAATTTAAATTAACTTTTTAAGTTAAAAAAGAAGTACGTAGATTAAAAAAGTAATTTCTAATAAAAGAAATTTTTTTAAAATAAAAATTGACTGAAAGTGTATACATGTTTTTAAATCTTTGATTGCAATCTCTCGCGATAGTTTGCGAGAGATTTTCAGAGAAGCAAGCAGCATTAAAAAGGTATAAAAAATTGAAGAGGCAGAAGAAAGAAGAGTGTGCAGAAAAAATAGTATTTCATTTACCCACCCTCTTGGTCGGAACACGCCTTCTCGAAAAATATAATTCGCACACGTACTCTAACAAGCACACTCATTTCTACATAAGCATAAAACATAATAATAATATTACTAATAATAATGATAATAATATTAACAATAATAATGATAATAATAATAATATAAAATACTATCGTATGTTGTAAAAAAAACTTCGGAAACACTACAATATTAAAAAATGCACAATAATCATTTTTGATTTTCAAAATCGAAACATAAATGATATGCTACTTTTCCAGTTACATACTAAAATGACTGAAATTATTACCAATTATTTGAAAAAGAGAAAACCAAGTAAATTGACAAAAATAAGGATTTTCGACGAAATGATCATATAAAAACAAGAGCTAACTTTGAGAGGGCAAAAAATAAAAAAAATTGAGAAAAATAGCTACTTTTGACGGAAGGATCAAATATAAAGGCCAGTGCTTGCCTTGCGTGGAGAGTATAAGTTGGTGGCTTTGATAAGTTAAGGAGAATGATGAGATTGGCAACGAAGGGGAAGAAGGGGACTCGTTGGCCCAGTACTTGTACACCCGCGATACGCGTTCCGCATTCATATTATTTCATTAACTTTTTGCAGGTCGCTTGGCTCTTTGGAATGGTGGTTCCATCGACTGACGAGCGATCTCCACCTCCTCATACTTTTTTTGTTCATCATCATCTTCTTCTTCTTCTTGTATCTACTTGAGTTCAGCCTCGATCGTTCTCCTTCCACAGCATATAGTGGACCCACCGATTCCTCTCACAGTATTCGCAAGGTATGCACACAACTGCCCGGTCCACTTCTCCTGGAGGCTCGAGATCCTCGTAAAAGCCGTCGGCGTTGTCGTCGTACTCTAGAAAATCAAGATTACCATTTACGATATTCATCTTTACAATACACTTTAGTTACGCATTTTATTTACGCAAAACTTAAATTTAATATGCATATTCTTTCAAAAACAAAGAAAAATTAACATTCATGTTTAGGACAGAATACACAGAGAGAAATTTATAGTATTAGTGGGTAACATAATGATGGTTGTGGTGACCATTTTTAATAATGCTACATATGCGGACAGCTGTATAGATTGCATTATTTACTATCAAGAGATTATGGGACTTTGATTGTTCAGGTAACAAATTTTGATAATAAAAATTATATATCATTAGACATTGTTACCAGTCGCCAGAAAAGGGCAGAAGTATGCAGAACGAGCACAATGGCTGAGCTCTCGTACATTTTCAACAAAAAATATGCTTCTACAAAATCTTTAAAATTAATTTTTAAAAAAAAATTTATTATGAGAAACTTTAAATGTTTCTTTGATAATATAAAAAAAATTTATTTCATATTTATAATGTCCTTTCAAAAGGTAAGAAGCTTATATTTTCATAAATGAAAACTTAACCTGTAAATTCAATTCAAATTGAAACAATCTTTTTTATTTTCTCCTTCAGATCATTTGATTTTTTTATTTAATCCTTTTTGAAATCTTATAAACTATGTCCTATGCTTGGATAATAAAACATTTATAAAATTATTCATCCCCTGATGAGGAACTATATAGTTCGAAACTACTTGATATTTTAATAAAATTCTCTTTAAAAAACAAACCGTATCTAGGCCTTCTCATTACTCAACAAATTAATTAATACGGCCAAACAAAAACAAATAAATTACAAAGTAGTATATCGCCATTCATCATTTGGTATCCTAGTGTCTAATTATTTGTCGTACAGAAACGATTTCTTCCTGACATTTCCTTTATAATAGTATATTACTGGAGCACCGTGGGTGTCCAGGTAAGGAAACGTTTCTAGACGGACAAAAGTAGTTTTTGTTACGTTTTTAAAATAGTCATAATTTACATAGTAAATAGAATAGATTAAGCTATTATCAATTGCGTTTCGTGTACTTGCAAAGTAATTGCTTGTTATTTTAATTATTTGTGTGTAGATTTTATTAATATTAGCTAAGCTGTAAATAAATTTATTGATATGCATTTTTGGAAATTTGATTCGGTTGATCTATATTTTCTTAGGCATTCTCTTAGGTATTTTCTCTCCAATACTCTAATTCTTTCTACAATAAATGCATAATAATATAGGTCTTAGGAATAGCATTTAAGTTGATTTTTATTTTATAATTTGAATGTTTACTAAATATTAATCTTCATAATTTGGTTCAAATTTGACGTTACAGTCTGTCCTCTTGTTTTGGACCTCCGAAAAACGTCATTGTTCAAATGGGATCTTAGAGTGGGGCATTTTATAATTTAAAAAATTGTTTAATATATTTTTTTTGTACATTTTGAGATATATAATAAAGGACTAAATACGAAAATTTAATAGCTTTTAATATACTCTTTGAAAAAATTCTCCAATTTGACCTTTCTTTTTTACACGTGCAAAATGTCCTGACCCCTTAATGAATTCTTGCTTGAGGAGAGCTTTTAATGACATTAATATGTTTTTTAAAGAATTTAATTCTGTTATTATTTTACTTTTAAAATCCTTTTATAATGTGTATTTGATAAATTTCCATGGTGTTTTTATTTTAGATTTTTGGTAATAAATTACTCATTGCTATTGTTATACATTCATTAATATCTTTCAAATAATTATCAATTTCATCACTTAATAGAATTTGATTAGATGATTTGCTAATGTCGGAAATTTAGTCAAAATTTTTTTCAAATTTCTTTCTAGAATAAAATCCGTTTGTGTGTTGTAAGAAATATTTAAGAGAATAATTGCGTAGTGATTGCAAAATTTAGTTTTACTATGAATTGTCCAAGTGTATTTTTCAAAAGTTTTTTTATATGTCGAAAGTTAATTTTGTATTCTTAAATAATTTCAGGTAAACTAAATGCCAACTTTATAATGAAAAAAGAGGAACCTTTTGTAAAGTCTAGTAGGAAGATTAAATTTCTTGATTATGCCTTAACTTAATTCAGTTGATGACACTCCCTCTTGGTTGCCCAAGATCGCATGAGTGAGAATCATCGCTGGGAGAAGGTATCTAGGTATCAAGGAACATTTACCTCAAGTATACTTGGCGAAACACGATATCCAGGCAAAGTTTCGATTTTTTTTCGTGCAAACATTTCGTAATGGTCATTTAATTGCGATACTGTGCTTGCATCCACCTTGATTAAGCAATAAATGTGCGCATCCATAAAATAAGTTTACGCTTGGAACGTTACGGGGTAATCAGAAAACATCTCACAGTGTTTTGCATTTTCTCTGAGAATCATACTAACACTAATATGTAGTATGATGAATTATTTTAGAATTGAAATCTAATATTCGTTCTTTCTTCCGTTGTTTTATTTATTTACTTATTTGTTCTATTTAATAGAATCAAGTAGTTTATTTTAAGCATTTTTTAAAGATTTAAATGTCCTGATTAATTAGTGCTAAAATCGGATGAAACTTTTCCCTATTTTAATAATAATAATATTATTTTATTATTATTCTAACTTTAGGAATAAGATAAATGGAAAATATACTTGAATAGAAGCCAATATTAAAGTTTTAAACTTAGAATATCATTTTTTGGTGCTAATATTAATTGATTTTAATTAGCTTCAGTGATTTCTTTTTAAACTCTAAATTTAAGTGTAATTGATTTGACATAAATAAATACCACTAAGTGGAGGATTAATTTAATGCAATGAAAATTACAGAAGCAATATTGTATTAGATATAGAAACATGTCGTGATTGCAATAGAATTATACAATAAACAGAACTGATAGTGCAATGGCTCCAAGTCATTACGAACCGATGACCACTGTACGGAGAGGAGCTTAGCAAAGCCCTTTTTCTTCTCTTTGCCAAATCGCCAATTTATTAAGCTGTAATTGGGTTTTCAAGTTTGCGATACAGCAACGAAGATACAAGTATGTATTGAAGGTCGAAGATGTTTAAATATACAATCGAAAAAAACTACAGAAATTAAATATACACATAAAAAGAATAATAAAACAAAGAGAATTCTATGTAAAGAAGGAATGGAATATCTGTACGAGTGCAAAGGAGTGATTTAAAAAAAGTTGCATTTGAATTTCAGAACATGCGCGTTCGCCGTTCGCGAATTAAAACAACGAGAACCAGTGTGACCAATGTCCTGGGCATGATTAACTTAAGTTTTAACATGCTCAACAGAGCCAACACTCGACTGATAAATTGTGTCCCCTACAACAATTTCTTCATCCGATGCTAAGTAATTTAAGAAAATCTTACTCTACATCACTAATTTAGAAAATTAATAACAAGTCTGATGATTTTGTATTTCAATTTCTTGTGACCTCATGTGGAAGCATTGTTTTACTAAACATTTAAAACACTTTTAATTAGGATGTCGATGACGCTGAAATAATTTTTAATAATTGGACTGTTTGTCTCCTAGATATCAGTTTGTTCGTATACTTTTCAGTGTTTTTAATAATTTTATTTTTTTGACATCATGTGTAACTGCTTTGTTTCGGGTCTGTCTCTTAAACCTTGCCAATTGAATAGTTTTTATAAATTATCAACGTTGTTTATCGGTCACACCGTCCAGCAGTATCTCTATTTTGAAGAGACACAGCCGCAAGTAAAAAGTACACAGGTGTTCATAGTTACCTTGCTCTTCCACTCTCAATCTATGTAATAACGACACGTGTATGATTCTAAACAATGAAACAGTTTCGTATAAAAAGAGAGACAAATTAAGCAAAGATCAGAGAGTAATTTTTTGGAAATCAGCAGTATTCATCTAATCGTCAACAAGTGAACAGTCTCCCATTATACCTTTGAACATTATTTAAAAGTGAACTCCAAAAATTAATTTAAACATACTTCATTACAAGTGAATTATTCCCCAAGTATTAATTTGAAATCAGTTTCAAATCAACACCCCATTCATCGATCTTCGAAATATAACTTTTATCAATTTCCAAAAATATAAATTTGGAAATTCTTTCGAGTGTCTACAAAACTCTAATATTGAAGTATCACATTCCAAATTTCGAAACATCGAAATTTGCTTAAGAGGCAACAACTGTCTGGGACTAGCAGATATTTTTCGGAATACAATACACTATCTCATTAGTGTAAACACAAGCACAAATACTCCACCATTAAGGACAACAATTAGGCGGTCCCTTTTCGTCTAGTGCTCATCACCACTCAAGATTGAATTACAAGATAATCATCACACTACAAGTAATCGTTATTCTTTAAGTAAAATTCATAATTTTGTACTCATTGTATTTTTGTCAACTCTTTTCTTTCTTGTTGGTTTTTTAATAAATTATTCTCTCACAACATTTAGTAGGCTCATTGACTTATCCTCAACCCAAATTAGATTCATTTATGAAACTAATTTAAAACGAGGAACGTTAGGTATATTTAAAAAGGTTTCTTGTTTTGACGTAACAATTCCACGGAACAATTAAAATATTTGTAACTTTTGAGAAAAAATGTTTAAATCTGAAAATTCACGTATCTTCCTCAATTTTGTATTAAATTTTTTTTGAAAAATACTCATTTTACGCAGAATTAAAGATACTTTTAAGAAATTATTATTAAAAAAATCTGTAAATTTGAATACTATTGTAAAAACCTCGTTAATGTTGAAAAAATGAAATGAAAATCGATAAATCGTAAATATTTTCAACTACAGTTTTGGCAGTTTTTATTTTAAGTAAACGAGCAATAAACGGTTAAAAATATGTGCTTTTCCCTTTTCAAATAAAAGAACAATTTTGAAAATCAGTTGAAAATTACAAATGTTACGAGTAATTCTTTACATGAATACACAAAAAACGGTTTTTTGTCCCTAAAATTAAATTTTGGGCGTGTTTGGGAAATTACAAAAATACTACTTTTTTCAGTTTTTCAAGACGAACAAGTTAGGATAGGATTACATACAGTGTAATCAACCAGAACGTGTGGAATTCTCTTGGGATAAACAATATATTTTTGTACAACTCAACATTTCTGTGTTATATCGATTCTATACAATTCAAAGACATAATCACAAAGAAAAAATATTGAGTTCGATTCTGGCTACCGTATTTAATTTATAATAATTATTCAAGAATAAATTGAATGAGTTTTGGCGAGAACTTAATTCGGTTTTTATAACGTGATTATTTAAAATGAACGTTACAGTGTCTGTGTAGAAAAATTTTAGTTTATATTTATGGAAAGTTTTTTTTTCGAGTAAATTGATTTTATGTGGTAAGAGATATAAATACATATAGAACGCATTACTCGATTAAAAATAATTTTTTCTTCTCTTAAGAAATGAGATACATTGTGAAAAAAATAAATGCATTTATATGTAAAGACAAAATAAATCTGCAACTGTCAAATCGATAACCTGCTGTAGCTTATGTGATTACAGCATTTCTCGATGACATGAAAATAAATACATTTTCGAATCTGGTAGGGGAGAAATCTGCGTGAGAACCAATTAACGATTAAACTCAACGAATGTCGTTTGCGCCGCGCGCTATAAATGTAATCGCTTATGCAGATTCCTGGCATATCACAAAGGGGATGAGGGAATGAAGCTACTTATTTTAAAGATGTAATACTGATTGTATGTTTAACTCAAATGATTTGCCTGAAAATGATCAATTGATTGATAATGAAAACAAATTATACGTAAAGATGTATAAATTCTTTTCATGTATCCGTTCATGTGAAGTACTTCTTTTCAATTTTATTTACCTTTAATCTACTTTGTAAATTATCAGTTTTTATTTCCTTATGCAGACGAATGTAGTACGTATGAAAAAGAATATTTTTATTTTGTCCAAATTATATTTTTTATTAATAGTTTATTTTAATGAAAACAAAGTAAAATGTTCAATCTTAATGGTAACATTCTAAATACAATTATCATATTTTATAATTACAAACTTTTTGCTTGGAAATAATTTGTACTTTTAGAATCACGACCATGCATATATTTGTCGCGATGGCAATATCATTAAAAAATGTCTTTTACATAAAAAGATTATATAGTTAATTTTTATTGTTGTTTCCATTATGAAAGTTTATTAAAGCATCATTTTCAGTTGGCAATTTAAATTAACGTCTGCAATTGATTATTTTCAATTGGTCCTCTCTTTTTTCCTCTCTCTCTCTCTTTCTCCTGTTGAATGAATCTCGTGAAGTTTTAGGCCCTGTTCATTAAGCTTGCACGAATGAAGATAAATAAAAAACCATGGGGAGAGAAAAAAAGGAGAAGCAACTTTTACTCATCGTGATAAAACGACGCGCTTTTACATGTAGGCACCGGCGCTAAAACCGTGAAATACGTCGGCGTTAAATGAGAGCGACTGGAATATCGACCATATACGTAAAACTCACCGCGGGGAGGATGAGTGTTCAGAATTGAAGAAGAAAGGGTCTTTAAATTAGGCCCCTGGTTCGTTAAACCGACATTATTTTTGGCAGTTGACGTTTACGAAAATGAATTTCTCTCCTTTTAACCCTTTTGTTTCATAAATTTTCTTTTTAATATGTGCCTCTTAGAAAATTTTATAGGACGGATATATGCATCTAATTATGAACATCAAAGGCCAATGGAATATTCTTCTTTTTTAAATTGACAAAAATATATTTTTTTTAAATATTCGATTGATATTTGAATGGACAAAACTTTTTAGTTGACTCAACAAAATTTTGTAATTCAATCTTGAATTAAGATAATTGCAGTTTATCATTAGTTGATTATATTAGCGGCTAGTTTTATTATCTTGCATTGAAGATATAGAAAACTTTTATTTTTTGACAACTTTTTTCTAAAGTCAATAAAGAGATTTTTTAAATAAAGTGAAAAAATGAGCATGAATGACAGGCGCGCCGTTTGGCTCTAGTTGACGTATTATATTCGTACATACACAACTGGTTGTGAGAAATTCCTTTTACCTTTTAGTGAAATTACCGTTGATAAAATCAGACTTACGAAAGAATTTTTTATTTTTTTTATGATTTGAAAACTTATTTTGAAACAGTTTCCGTTACCATGAGATGAAGAATACGATTATTAATTCTAGTCAGTCTTTTTCAGTTTTTATAAATCCTTATAAAGGAAGTGGAAATGTTGCACATATTTACAACATGTGAGCGATTTGCCACTCTCCCAAGAGATGTTATTGCAAGCTCGGGGTACTCGAGGGATTCATGCAAGTTATAGCTTTTTCTGTTAAAACCTGACAGAACTCTTGGTTCATTTAAATGTTAATTTATACATCTGAGATGTACTAATTAATATACAAGTTATTTTTAATCTTTTGCTTGAATTCGTAACTACATATTATGATGAATATTTCGCTGACTTGGTGAAAAAAACTGTATTCGGGGGTTTTCGATGTCGCAGATTACGAAATATCATGTTGGTTTTGAAAATTTAAAATGGCAGACCAAATATGTCGGACGAATTTTTAAAAATGATACAGTTTTGCTTAAAATTTGTTACTAAGCAGTTTTCTGGATCGGTAATTACGAATATGACGTCACTTTTCGAAAATGCAAACCCCTATACAGAAAGTTTTTATGAAAATCCATAGAAACTTTTTTCCCACATTTTAATAACTTTTTTGAAATTGTAGCTGCAGTTAAGGGGTTAAACATACCTATTTGTTAAGACCGTATAAACTGTACTATCTCGGGAAATGTTTATAAAACATTTCATTTCGATGAAGATTTAGAAAAGTTTAAAGCAATTGCTTTAAATCATTAGAAAGTTTGAGTATATACATTAATTAGATATACAAGAGCATGTATAAGAAACTTCTTTTTAAAAGAATTGTATACATTAAAATTAATTAAATTAATTATATAGATTTAAATTTGAGTTGCAATCTATGCTGTCTTGATGTTATAAATATCCTAAACTTCTTGCAGAATAAATAAATACCTAAAATAAAACAAACAGCTTAATAATTAACAAATTATGTTTTTACTTTTTTTGCTTTTAATTTGGAAAACTCAGAAACAAGTTAATTTAAATCATTTGTTTGTGCAATATCTTGTTCGATTGATAAGGCTGACAATCCAACAAGTCTTTCGTGACTCATCGTAGATCGTAAGTGTGTATTGATCAACTTTATTTAAGAGAAACTACGTTCACCACTGGCTACAGATACTGGGAGTGTTCGAAGGATACGTAAAGCTATTAACATGTTTGGCACGATTTCTAAAAAATTATTTGTCAAAATATAATTTAAAACTGCCTGTGGTTTTCCATTTTTCAGGAACTCATTACAAAGCTCTAGAGCGTCAATATCCTTTGGATCTCCATGAGTTAAGCATTTCTCCAACTTAATACAGTTTTGTAAAACGTTTTTGGTAATCTCATCTTTTAATTTTTTAACAATATAGAGCCAGAGATGAAATAGATTGTAAAAGAACGTTCCAACATTTGTTTGAGGCTGAAAAGTACAAATATACTTTTTGTATCAGATTGAACAAATTGGTAGCTGACAAACAACAACTTGCAGAAGTATGGAAAAATTGCATAATTGCAACAAAGTTTTAACTAAAAGTGTTTTTTAAACAATAGTTTGTAAATGACATTTGATTCAGAACTACAGTTGCACTCAAGAAAGTAAGAAGAGCTTGTTGATAGTTAAACCTTTTAATCTGAGCTCCAATTCTTTACAATCATGAAAGCATTCTATTTGTAAAGTGAACTACTACTGTTCATGATGGAAGATAAGTTAGATAACATCACAAGACGATAATAGGAGGAATTCTTGGAAGAAAAATAAGATGTGACTGTTGACGCAATGATAAGCTTTCTCCAATGAAGATGTCCATTGTTAGACTGAATGACATCATTAAGCGATGTCCATAGAAAAGAGAGGATATCATTATAAAAGATGAATCCACCAATGAACAACAAGGTAAATGAACCAATCAAACCAATTTTCCTAGTTACAACGTCCTAGACAAGTGGAATATGATTCGTGTGTAAAGGTCCACATTTTATAAATTATTGTGAAAAATTTCTGAAGATGAACATCGATGAAGGGGTTGCAGAAACGAAACGATTGAGACTTTGCATTTACTGTTTAGAGAACGAAAATTTTGTCAATTAATGCCAGGCAAGCTTATGTCAAGAATGTGGAGATAGGCACGACACACTGTCACAAACCAATCAACAAGAAAAAAGAATCATTCGCAACAACATCTTGTAATGAAGTCATCCAAGCTAGTAACAATTATTATATTTTGCCATCAATTGCTTTTGAAAATGTCACCCATGCAAACGGTTTTGTTCACCAATTACGCGTTCTTTTAGATAGTGTTCCCAACAATACCATGGTTCTGTCAATTAGATGTGTTCGTCGATTACGATTGAAAAAACCAAAAATTACTACTTAGCTTCTTGTGTCTTGCTTGAAGATCTGTGTGTGGGTGATTTTTTTACCAGTACTGATAGTATCGATAAGGCAAGAATGTTAATTGATCGACTTCAAGATTTATTGTATCGGAGACAATTTGAATTATACAAATAGAGATTTAATCATGAAGATTAAGCGTCTTTTTTAAACGAATCAGTTGAATCAACTTCGTCAAGTGAAATTGTGGAGAAGAATATATATTAATACTATAGGTATTAAATGGAACCTAAACACAGAGACATTTCAATTTAAAATGCAAATAGTGGATCAAGTAAATACAAAAAGAGAATTATTTTCCAATACATCAAAACAATTCGATCCTCTCGGTTTAGTAACCTTTGAAGCTCAATGTAAAAATCCAATCGACTTTGGGAACCCCTTAAAGAGTTTCTATCTCGAATCTTTATTATTTCTGGATCAGATGATCTTGCAGATTGATCACTCACTAACCTACGGTTGCGAACATATGAAAGATTTTAAAGAGAGAGATTTTAAGCTAAGGTGATGATTTCGACACTGTAATGTACCCTTAAGCCAAATTGAAATCGGATTTTCACTGGTAGATAGATCATATTAATATTTTGGTTAAATCAATCTCTAGTACTTAGATTTTTTTTGGATGCGTCAATGTCTAGTTGGGGTGTATTTTGTAATAAACAACGAATCCATGGTTATTTGGATCCTCGAGTAAAGAGACTTTTTAGAGGTTTTTCAAATATTCGACCTGTTAAGTCAAAATAAGGTAACACTTGATATCCTCAACAAGTTTTAAACCATTTAAGTGAATGGGGTCAATTAAATTTACTCTTGTTAGGAAAAATTACATGAAAAATTAATGACTCTGCTAACGCTTATTACTGTACATCAAAAATGATGATTTATAATTATTTTCTTCAAAAATTATCAAGGTCTTACTCTGATTTTTAAATGGCTCATAGGGAAGAAGGTAAGCTTTCCTTTGGGATAGGTTAGAAAGCATTTACAAAAAACGATTTTGAGTTGTATTGAAATTAAACATTTGACCTTGAATTTCAAAACAAAATTAATAACATATTTAGAAATATTTTTCTTCTATTTCTTTGTGTAAGTAAAAATTAAAAAAGATTTCATGCCGCCAGTGAATGACTCTGTCAATTGTGACATAAATTTAACAAAAGTCACATTTTTTCACACCAAGTTCAGGTTACGATCTTATAAAAGAAGCGTAGTTAATTTTAATGTCTTCCGTATTTATAGTGTTTCTCGTTGTAGGTGATTATTGTACACGGAGCTGCAAAGTGGCCAGCAGGTTGGCGATATATGATTGTATATAGAGGCACTTTGGGCATTCTCCACTTTAGTTTTCGGCGAAACGAAATTAAATTTTATGCCCGCTGGTCATATAACAAGCTTGCCCGCTGGTGGGCGCCGGAAGAAAGCAAAAAACACCAAAAAAGCAGAAATAAAGCGAAAAATAATTATATTCGAACGTGGAATAAAAAGTGAGAAGCTCCATACCCGCAACGTTCATTGTATTTATGGCTACCCAGAATCATTTTCTTTTTTTAATTACACTATATAACCAGCTGGCTTCAGTGTCTTATCTTTCATCAATGCATTTATTGTTATCTCTGGTTTCTTTCAGTAATAATTTTTTCGTTTACGAATGAAACCCCAGCTACATTACCTTTATTTTGCCTTAACGAGTTCATTTCAATTAGACCAATTTCTTTTTTCAATAATAATATCATAAAATTTCTCGGAGAATATTCATGAAACTCTATTTGCGTGTCCAAGTACAAATTTTATTTACTTCTTTGAAGTGAATTTTGAATAAATTTAATTATATCAGTCCCAAGAATTGTCAGTTTTATTTTCTAATTAGCAAAATTTATAATTTCATGAACAAAGAATAAAGTTCGTTTTTTTCAAAAGGAATATAAAAATAATAATTCGTGTCATTTAAAATAAAAAAGTATTATTACCCTGTAAATTGAAACAATAATAAAAAATTATTAATTTTGTTTCTCATTAGCAGGTTTCAATGGATGCATCTTTGCTTTTTTATTTATGTGATTCTTGAAATCTGAACATTTAAATAATTAGATTCATTTTTTTCAGATATTTTGTTAGAGTGCTGAGTGAAAAGTTTTTAGGAGAAAAATTTTTGGATTACTTGCAGTTTGACTGTAAAAGGCTTGGCAAAAAGAGAATGGGAAAGAGAAGCGATGCAAGGAATGACTAGAGGAATAAAAACCTTCGACAATGGAACCGCAAAGAAGCACTGAGGAAGAGGTATAAGATATATACCTATATCGGTAAATAAGAAGAGAGATCTTGTGGGGCTCTTTTGAGCAAATCGTGCGGGTTTTGCGTTGGCGTTTCTCTTGTTCTCATAAAGTTTGACCGCAATGAGATAGTCTTCGAATGTATTGACGCGACGTAACCAGTGACTTAACTATCAAATATCGAATGCACATTTTTATTTCATTACACGCACTTTTCTTATGCAGAAATATTGAAATTACATTTTATCTAAAAATTCAATGTACCACAAACTAATTCCTTGTAAAAAATTTTATTCTTCTTATTATTTTTTTTATAAAACTACAGTTTCCAATTTAGATAAAATTTTATACAAGCCATTTATTATTAGTTTCAGATAATTGTAACAAAACAACTTTGTAGGTTTTGTACACTTTGCACTCTTGTTTTACAGTACTCTAGTCTTGACGTCAATTTTTCCATGAAAATAAGTAAAATTATCTAATGTTCTTAGGGAGTTTAACTTCCATCGTAAATAAAAACTCTACTTCCATCAAAAAGTTAGGAAAAGATGTGACTAAAAAATGGGATAAAACGAATGTCGTATATAAATTTATTTGTACAAACTGCCCAGCAACATACTTAGGCGAGACAAAACGATCTCTACAAACTCGCATTAACGAACATAAAAAGTGAATGATAACTCTGTGGTTTACCGAGATTGTTTAAATTTTAATCACGATTTTGATTGGGAAAATACAAAAATATAGGACAATGAACCTAATTTTTAAATAAAGACGAATATCTGAAATGCTTCATATAAAAACAAATCATTCTACTGTCAACAGAAAGGAAGATATCTTCACATTAAACAAAAAATTCTTTTCCTTACTTAGACGCATGGATTCGTGTCCATGAAGAAAATAATAAAATCAATGTATCTTGTACCTCATCTAAGACTGTGTTTATGTTTTAGTTCATTGTCTTCTCTTACGTATTCACTAGTTCAACTTTATAAGATAAGTAAATCTCCTTTCAGTTGACAGTGAACTGCTGTTGTGGCAATGTCTTCTCTAAAATTTAATTCATATAAGCGTGGAGCGATTTTTTTTATACTTTGACGAAAAAAGAGGATCCTAAAGTTCTGAACGTTCAAATGAACGAAATTTATTTATTTCTTCCCAAAATTAAATTTTTATTGCAGTTATTTTGCTTCACTATCCAAAAAATTAATTACTGAATTTGTAAAAGTACAATTTTAGTTTTTAAATTTTTTTATGATTTATAATTTATTAAAATATTTTCAATAAAAAAGTATTTCGTTTATTTGAACGTTCAAAACTTGGGGATCATGAAAAAAGTTTTTAATCTCTGACGTGTTAGCATGTACTCGATGTTCTAACAAAACTTAGATAAATCATTGTTCTTCATGTATAAAAATAGTACTATTAGACATTTATATTAAAAAAATAATGATGTATAATTTATCTATTTAATAAAATTTTAGCCTCATGAGGTTGGCAAACCCTAGCCAGCGAAACGTCGTTTTTTTAACTACACACTTCTGAATTTTATTCAAATCTTACCTTCCCAAGATCATATACATTATCAACAAATAACAAACTATGGGAGGATATATTTCTAACAACTCTATAAAATAAGAGATTGTTGAACAAAATTTACCATTTCATATCTCACTAGAAAAAATACTTTTTCCACTAGTGCGGAAAGAAGTCACTTTAGTGATAAATGTTGTAATAAACAAATTAAATTGTTATTAAAATATTGAATTTAAAGGAGTGTTACACAAAATAATTTTGATACCCTTAAACCCATTGGGATTGGATACCTTCCTACTTATTGTTCAAGTAGTGAGGTGAGAATCTCTACTTTTATTAACAGTGGATTTCAGGAGATTTGAATGAGCTGTTAAATGAACTTAACATAATTAGAGATAATTATAATATATTGTTCTTTTTTATTTAAATACGCAAAACATGTGTATTTCTTATTCTCTATAAATTCTTTTATTTTATAACGATAATATATTTATGTTTAATACGTGTATGATTCTAACACAATCTCAATCTTTTCAAAAGTATAATGATTGAATGTGTGTGAAATATTATTTGAGTGTATGTAAACAATTAACTCACCTATTCGTTATTTGACATTATTCCTTTAAACTTCTTATAATTCGTTTTCGTCAATGTAACATTTTTCATTAATCGTTTCATTCGTACTTATTCACTTATATTTATTTGAAATCAACTTTTCTTAACACGATTTCTCACTTAGCGCTTTTATTATTCTTCACTTCAAACTTCATTAACAATTTTCAATAATTGTTGGGAACATCTTGATACTCAAAATTACGGCAAAACTGCCAAACGATTTACTATCGCACACGGAAAAAAATTTCCTGTAAAATTTACAAGATTTCCTGCGCCATCTATGATCCGCGGTTGTAATATCCACAAACGGCTGAGTTTGGGAAATACACAAACTGTAGCAGACGAACTGCAGGATTTTTTGGTGCTATTACAGATTGGTTTGTGCTATACCCAAACCAGCTTGTTGGAAACACTAAACTCGCCTGTATAAAGCACAACTTAACCTATTCGTATATTCTACAAAAGACTTTGTGTGTTTCACAAGAAATTTTTTTCCGTGCAATGACCCACAGGCAAATGCCTAGATTTCCCTGTGTTAATCAATTTTATTAATCGACATTGCAGTGTTGAAATCATTCTTTAGTTTATTGCATCTTGGTCGTTACCAAGCGCTTTTCTGTAAGGTTACAGTTTTGGACAGTGGTGTGATCCTGGTTCATCAACCTGGACACACCATTCCTTAAGTTTCACAATACATTAGTATCTGAAGCCTCATTCTTTTCATTAAGGTTCATTACCGTTTTCAATAAAAAATAAATGCGTGAAATACAATAAACTGCAATAATTGAGAAATACATTGTATTTTACTTCATTTCAACTCTTTCTTTAACCGATATTATAACGAATAGATAAACTATGTTTGTTTTTAGGTACTTGTGTTTTGTCAATATTTTATTATAAACATTATGTTTGTATTTAATTATCACCAAGTGATATTTAGTTACAAAGTCGATCGTAACAAATGTTTTTATTTTCTCTCGTCTCTTTTGAAATATACAACAAAATAAAATAATAAGTAGCAAATTGCTCAGATATTTTCAAAATATTTTTGAAGAGAATTTTGGCACATAGAAGCTTTCGCTTTTCAGTGTGCAATGAAATTGAATAAATAAAATTGGTAATTTACAAAAGCATCCGGCGTGATAGTGAGCTTTTATCGAAGTGCGGGACTCGGTTTGGATTGTTGAATCGTTTTCGGTTATCTAAATTGCATCGAAATCGATGTCGGTGCCCACGATGTCTGGAGGTGGCATCATAAACCAACACCTGTTGATAGCTTGGTACGCAAAATCTATATGTGCCACACGTACACCATTGGAAGTTTTTTGTTGCACGAGTGTAAGTTTACATGCAATAAACACGCACAGATAATTCCACTCAACGATCAAGGGGGAGAGAGAGAGAGAGAGAATCTTTTTTGTGAGCGTATATGCCATATACATAATGGGTGGGAGGGCTGGGAGTGCAGTTGCGGGAAAGGGTAGACGAACGCGCCGAGAGAAAGAGACTAATCGTACTTTCCAGCAATAAGTATGCAAATTTCTTAGAGAACTTGTCGATTGAATGATTTTATCGAGATTCCATTGAACAACTCGTCGCAATAATTCAGACGTCCAACTTGGAATTGTTTGTTTAATCCGAACTGGATAGAAGACGCTGAATAATTGCTTCGATTATTTACAAATAAATACTTTGAATGAATGAAATTGTATTACATTTGCTACTTGAATGCAAATTCTCAACATTTACTAACATTCGTCTCTCTCTCTCTCTCGACTTTTAAAAACCTTTTCAATATTTTTATTCAACATTTACAAATTGTTTATAGCAACTGTTGAATTTCTTCTGTCACTCGAATTTACAGCAAATTCTTGTTACATATTTAATTTTACGCTTCGAAAACAAAACTAGTGTGTAAATTGTCTCCTTCCTTATCCAATTCCAACTAAAATTTAAAAATCAATAATTTAATTTGTAAGTAGGTGAATCTATTGAAAAAGTGGGTCTCGTGGAGGTTTTTTCTTATAACACTTCCTGTTTCGAATATCTGTGGACATTGAGGAAAAACGTGTTTCCCATAATAATTGAATTTAAAGAAGGCAGGGTTCGAATGTTAATTAATAAACGTTAAAAAAAATTTCTTTACATATGAAGAAACTAAGCACGTCACTCTTTAAGAATGACTTTTTCATTTTAAAAGATAAGATGTGAGGTGTGAAAGATTCCCTGAAGATTTCAGTAACTTGCAAACAAAAAACTCCTCCCACGAGTCGACATTCCTGATGTTTACACCAACAGAAAAAGCTTTTCTCCTATCTGCATATTCCATCATCGAATTAACACTTGGACTCTAATTACTTACACGAGTTGATTTCTTCCAAACTTATTCAGACGCTCGAGGCAGCTTCTTAATAAACATGCAATTTAATAGCATAGCAATTAGAATCTTATTCATTATGCAATTTACTAGGTGTGCTTAATTATTAATTCCACTAATGAAATTAAAAATTCAAAACTCAAAAAAATGAAGAAATAAATTAGACATATTATTATACTATACAAGTTGTGTTACTAATTTGTATTAACCCCTTCACAGTCCAGTAAAAATGAAGTTTTTGTGCCATAAATGTTCCAAAAAAACCAAAAAAATTTAAAGTTGACGAATCTGTCTGAAAATGCCCCCACAGCATCGAAACTTTCCTAAAAATTTATTAAATATTTACTTGCAATATTCGGAATATTTAATAATTATGTTATAAGATATTTATACTTTTTTAAATTTGGAATTTTTTAAAAATAATTCTTAACATACACAATCACATGTAAAAACTTTTAATCAATTGTATTTTAAGACATAATTTAAAAATTTTTTTTTTATAAACTTCCAATTTTAGGGTTTAAAAAATTTGCAAGAACCCTTAAACTATAAAAAATGTCTATTGTTACTTAACAAAGGTTATGTGTATAATTTTAAGTTAAATTTTTGTATATTTGATCTTTTAAACTTTAATCGCTTTTTTTTGGAAACTGCATTTTTTCAACTCTTTTGACACTATTCAACAAAATAACTGGAAATGTGAACAGCATGTTCCTTGAATGTGTAGTTTTTGTGAAAATTTGGATTTTTAAGATCCATTAATATTTTTAAAAAGTTATAAACAATTTAAGATGCCAAATTATGGTCGAACAATTTAAAAAGCCTGTCATTAAATAATGTTTTTTCTATGAAAAAATATTTGAAAAAAAAGTAAAATCTGTGTAATCTTCCCTTAATTTGATTGATTGGTATTGCATAATATTAGCCAATCAAAATTAATGAAACTGCACGGAGAAAAATGGATATTCAGTGTAAACTTAACATATTTTTTTTAACAATCTGAAAGTTATCCAGATATTAAAACTTAATATCTTCATGTTAAGCATTAATATCTATGATCTAATTTTCAAATCTAGATATTAATTGTTAAAATATTTAACATTAAGTATTAAATTGAGTTTAAATTTAAAAAATTTATCCGTTATCTACGAAACATTATTTATCTTTACATAATCTTGTAAAGTTGAAATTTAAAGTTTTTCTTAGAAATTTTTTGTTTAATTTTGTCTTTTGGTTTTGGTTAAATATAATACATGTTATTAATTATTTTTTAATATAATTAAAAATTTGATAATATAATCTTAATACATATAACATTGAAGCTTAGAATCTACTGTTTATTTTTCATTTATATTTGGTTTAAATAAATTTTTTTTAAATAATTAATTAAAAATTACTAGCAGCGAAAGTAAAAATTCAAATTCATCTCCGAAGCATCGTTTTTCAGTAAATAACATCATATTTTAAAATTGCTTTTTAATTTTACTTAATCTGTATATAAATATTTAAAGGTGCAACCCAAAACTGTTGTTAATTTATGTTTCAATATTTTTAAATTTTATAGAAACTTGAACTTTTTTTCTGACAAACTATTTATCTCCCAAGCTTTTTTATTATTTGGTAAGCAATATTGTTTTGTTTCTAATTTGTTAATAATTATTTTGAAATATCTAACCCATGAATTATAAATTATAAAATACTTTTATTTTATTTCAAATATTTTTAATTTTTTAAAATTAAATATATTAAGTAGAAAGATAAATAAATTATAGTTTAAAATAAAATTTTTTTTTATAAAAAATGTCAATTTTAAACATAAAATGATAAAATTAAAAAATTCATTAAAATTTTTTCCGTTTTATATAAAAAATATATATTAGTTATTTTTTAAAAGATAAAATAGTTATAAATAAATTAATAAATACACAATTGATTAAATTATAAATTAATAATGTTAAAATGTTAATATAAATAAATGAACAGAAATTAAATTTAAAAGTAATTTTTTATACAAAAACATCAATATGAAATTTTACATTACAAACTTGTAATGGGAAAAAAATTGGAAGAAGAAACTTCACCCACTTGATCGAAAAATCTTACTGTTCGTCGACTCTCAACTCACCTGAAACTTTAATCAAAATGTACTACTTTTTATAACACCTAAAAGTTATTTTTTTATAAACTTAAAAGTATAAACTTGAGCGAATTGATACCAAAAATATTGAAAAATTAAAAAATTGATCGTTTTTATTATGAATTTGATACTTTAAAGAAACTTGAATAACCCGAGGAAAGCGTTTTATATTTCTTCAATTTTTTTAAATGAAACTATTTTTTTATTTTTTTTAAATAAATTTAATGTAGAGCAGTTCCATAGGAAAAGCAAATGGTGGATCACCGATTTTTCTTAAAGTTTTTAATTTTAAATAAAGAAATAAAATGTAAACTTGTTTCTATGCTTGAAGACACCCAATCCTAAATATTTAAAATTATGTAAATGTAAATATTTCGCAAAATAAATTTTTTTTTTGCAAAACTGTTTGGCACAGTTATTTAGCACCCCAAATACTACAAAATTACAAACTTTAAGAAAAATCGGTGATTCACCATTTTCTTTTTCTATGGAACTGCCCTGTACAAACTTTACTTAACTGTAACTCGGCACCTTTCTGTGAAATAAATAAAATTTTAATAATTCTAATTTATAGTTGTTTAAAACAAATTGAAAATGAACATCACAATTTTCTTGAAAGTACACTCTAAATCTGAATCAGTGAAAATTTTGACTGATTTCAATCAGTGTCCCAGTTTTCTTTAATTTATCAGTGAAATTTCACTGACAATCAATGGTTTATATTGATTCTCAGTGAAATTCTACTGATGAATTTAAGAAAACTGGGCCACTGATTTGAAATCAGTGAAATTTTAATAATTCAGATTTAGAGTTTATTAAATTAATACTAAAGTGGATCAAATTGATGCCAAAAATCTGATCCACATTTTTGGTATCAATTTGACTTCGTTGTCATATGATACTTTAAAGCTAACAGTGATTATAAAATTTTGATCAATGATCGTAAAGTTCCTTTTCTATAAAAGATTTGCTTAAATAAAATTACGGAAATTAAGGAGGAAGATTTTCTTTTCACTTCCTGCCTTCAGCTGTTCTCAATTCCCACAGTTCCTGTCGAAGGGGTGACTGGATAAGGAATGAAGTGGAAAAAAGGAGGGTGTCTCTTCTCACGGGACGTCGCTGTCGGTGCTTTTGTCGGATTTACATCATGGCGATTTATCGGCCGCGACCCCTCCACTATTACACCCCACAGTCTCTCGTTTTTTTGTTTATGTCCAGCTCTCGAAACGACTGGTCCTTTTTATCGACAGAGAGAGAGAGAGAGAGAGGGGGGAATCAAAAAAAGAGGGGTTTCAAAAATTTTCAATAAAAATTCCCTCACGATCATCCCCTATCACCCCTAAAAAAAATTATTTCCACCGATTCATTGTCGCATTTGGGTCGAAAGGTTACTTGACGAATATTTATGACAATCTGATCGTAAACGATTGACAAAAGTCTATTTCATACAAAGGAATCTGTTGATATGCGATTGAGATTCGCGTACGGGACACTATGGCTTTGTTCAAAACTTCATTTGTGGGAAAGCTTTTTGAAAGACATTTATATGAGAACACTTGTTTTTCATTTTATTGTACATCAGCCATTGTCGTGGGGATTTTTTTTTTGAACTGAAATTATATTTTTGAAGATAATATTTATTCTTTAAAAAAATACTATTTAATATAGGGATAATTATGTTTTCGAAGTAAATATAATAGTGAAGAATTATTGTTTTTTTGTTACGCAATCTGACGTATATTTCAAGTAACGGAGAATGCTCCAAATGACGTCAGATAAAACAAAAAGAACTCTGTCGAGGTGTTTTTTTCGTTCTCACTCTCCCAGAGGGAAAATGTGAGACGGCTCTCTTTCTCACACACTACTCAAGTGAGCCGTATATTTGTAAACAAGAACACAAACGTTCAAGCCATTGGATTTCAAACTCACCCCTTATTAAGTATTGCTCTTGTAATTTCATACAGCAGCTATGAGTACCCCTTTTCTAAAGAGAACACTAGTACAAAAGGGTTTGCAGGTGCAAAATATCCTGATTTCGTAATCACTTCTTCTCCCTCCTTCTTATTTCGATTGCTAATTACGTTATGTGTTCGGTTTATATTCGAAATCTGTTTAAGACATTTTAATCATCAGGAAAGAAAAAAAAATTATAAATTTTAGAAATATCAACTATTTTATCAGGGATGCCACAGGTCAGGGAATTCAGGGAAAAGTCAGGGATTTTTACTAAAAGTATACTGGAAAAAATTGAATTTTTAAAATTCATGAGAATACTGAATTGTTTTTCTTTTTGCCTCGTAAACTATGAAATTACGACAAATTTTAATACAAAACCTCCAATTTTTTATATTTCTGACAATAATTTCTTTTCAAATAACTTAAATTTTCAAAAACTATCATAAAACTAATAATTAATAATAAATAATAAATAAATAATAATTAAATAAAATTAATAATAACTATCATAAATTATGACTTATAAATTATTTGATGAATAATTTTTACAATTTTCATAAATACTACGTTGATAAAAGAATTTTAGTTGAAAATACTAAAAAAATTAGATTTTGGAAAAGTTACAAATGATTACAGAAATTCAATTTTTTTTCAAAAGTTACAAAAATTCATTGCAGAATTTCAATTATGTTCAAAAATTTAAAAACAATTCTCGTCAAAATTACAATTAGTTTTATAAATAATAAAATACTTTATTAAAATTCAATTATTTTTAAAAGTTTTAATAAAATTCTTGACAAAATTCCACAGGAATTCAATTATTCAATTTTTAATAAATTTCTTCAAAATAATTCCATTATTTTCAAAACTTAGTAATCAAATTTTTCACTGGAATTCAATTATTTAAAATACAAAATTTAATAAAATTTTTCGAAAAATATCAAAAAATATTTTTATAAATAATAAAATTCTTCACCGAAATTCAATAACTTTTATAAACTTGAATAAAATTCGTTGTAAGAATTCAAATATTTAAATAAACTTGAATAAAATTCATTGGAAAAATTAAATTATTTTCAAAATTAATAAAATTCTTCGCAAAAATTCAATTCTCAAAAATTAAAAAAAATATATTTTCAAAATTTCAATTATATTTAAGAATTTTAATGAAATTCTTGGCGAAATTTTGTAGGAATTCAGTTTTAATGAATTGATTTAAAATAATTCCATTATTCATAAGTAATAAAATTTCCACAGGAATTCAATTATTTAAAATACAAAATTTCATAAAATTTTTCCAAAAATTATTAATTATTTAATAAATTCTTCACCGAAATTCAATTATTTTTATAAAGTGGAATAAAATTCTTTGTAAGAATTCAATTATTTATATAAATAATAAAATTCTTTACATAAATAAAGTTATTTTTATAAATTTGAATAAAATTCGTTGGAAGAATTAGATTATTTTTAAAATGTAATAAAATTCTTTGCAGAAATTCAATTGTGCTCGAAAATTTAAAAAAATAAGTTCTTGTTAAAATTCCAAGTAACTTTATAAATAATAAAATTCTTCTCCAAAATTCAATTATTTTATGGAAATTTTAAGTAAATTTAAATTATTTTCATAAGTAATAAAACTCATCGCAGAATTTTAATGATTTTTTATACAATATATATTTTAATCAAATTCCTCGAAAAATGTAATTATTCTTAAAAATTTTATTAAAGTTTGTCAAATTAAATTCATATATTTAAAAATTTATTGATAAAATTCTTTATGAGAATTAAATTTTCACAAAGAACATTCTATTATTCAATAAATTATTAATTTTTTAATTTAAATAATTAAATTTTTCTAGAATTTTCTAATAAAAATTGAATTAAAAATGAATTAAGGGATAATCGATTTATTATTATTTTAAAAGTAATTGAATGATTGCAACGAATTTTATTACATTTTTTAAAAATAATTTGATTTTTTTGAGTAATTTTACTGATTGTAAAAATAATTGAATTCTTTCGAAGGATTTTTTTAGGATTTTTGTAAATAATTAACCTATTCTGAAAAATGTTATGGTAATTTAAATTATTACAAAACATGAAGAAGACGATCGCCTTCTTCATGTTTTGTAATAATATTCTGATAAGTTGTTCAATTTAAGAAGGTTTGAATATGAATGTTTTGAAGAATTCACTGTTAACTTGAAAGTATCAAATGGCAACGAATTGATGCCAAAAATCTGGATCAATTTTTTATTTGATCCACATTTTTAGCATCAATTCGTTGCCATTTGATACTTTCAACTCAACAGTGTTTTAATTCCTACTGAAAAATAATAATGATTAAATATTTATTTAAAAAAGAAGTTATTGATGTTTTTGAATAATTTTACAATTAATGAAATTTGTAAATAAATGTAATAGAACATTTTTTTTTGATTATCTAATAATTTTTAAAGTGAATCAGAATATTCTTTATAGGGTCAGGGGAAAAGTGAAAATTTTGTCTGGAAATCAAGGAAAAGTGAGGGAAAAATTAAATTAAATATTTGTGGCAACCCTGTTAATACTTGAATACATTCTTTTCTTAAAGTTTGTTGTAATTTAATAATAAAGTAAATACACCAGTTATCGACATCTTAAAAGAAAATCTAAATTTGAAATGATTAAAAATAAAGCAACAACAGAACCAGATTTATTGATGTTAGAGCTTCTTCTTTGTTTTCGTACTTCGTAGTAGCCGAAATGTCGATTTCGATATTTCGCCAAATTACTCATAATAGACTGCTAAAAATTGTAAATAAGTTTAATTTCAATTCTTTTTCTTCGAATGACACAATAAAATTGTACCCAATCATTAACCTTATGAATCTTATAAACCTTATGAATCATTAACCTTATTTATTAAAAATAACCGTCGTTTTTAGAAGCGGACATTTACCTAAATAACATTAAATTTAAAGTAAAACGAAGAAAGCTCCAAAATTACGGGAAATAATCATTATCGAAATATCATAGAAGCGTTAATAAGCAATTATAAAGTACTGAGAAAGCAAAACATATAGGGAAGCCTCCTCAAATAGAGACAAATAAACAATCGTGTGGGGGAGCAGGGTCATTAATAAATGTGAGAAATCATCAAAGGGAAGAAATACAGATTAATGCATGCGTGCAAATATAGTAAGTGAGAGAGAAGAGAAATATGAGAGGAAGAGAGTGAGGTTTATATGGTGAATGAGAACAAACGGATAAGATGAGAGACAGTGTGTGTATATATATATATATTTATGTGTGTGTGGGCGGTTTACAAGTGAAGATAATATTTTCGTCACATATGAGTCGGGAGCTCGTTAATGCGCGTCCACCTGGAACATAATGCCCCATCATGCTTGCTAATAGTTGTTTCATATGAGACGACAACTTCGTGAAATAAACCTTAGTCGTCTGTAAGCTCATAAACTTTCGCGGCAGATTCATACCACCCACAAGGAACGAGAAATGATTCACGCTTTGGACGCGAACAACTGTCTTCGAATTATGGTCGCTTCACTTTGTCATCTCACAAAGAGAGTTTCTTGACAAAAGGCCATATTTTCGAGAAAATTAATCATGAATAAATGACTGCTATATTTGTCGAGTGAAGCTTGGCATAACGGCACGATTATGCATAATATACGATTCTTGTAATGCTAATAACCATAATTTTCAATAATTACAAGAATTTTATTATAAATGATCATACTTTTGCATTGCCCATATAGAATCGAAAACGATCCGAAAAATTTATTAAAGATTTACTTGTCGCATATGTTGTAATTAGTGATTGCAGATCTATGGTTAGGGTGTTGTAAACTCGTGTTCTTAGTAGATAAATTTCTAGGCTTTTTTCTTCATAGCAGTGTATGAATAAGAAGGTTTCAATACACCGTCGGCTTATTGGCAAACCGAAGAACTTCAGTAATTCGTTATAAACTGTACCACTTCGGTAGAGGATTTTAAATTATACCATTTCGAGAAAAAAAGTTTTTTGCTTTTTTGGCAAGTTTATCAACACTGTTGCTAGACATTAAATGACGTTATAGATTTTTGAAAAGAGGTTTCTTAAGAATATGTTAGTTTTTCTTGTCAATTCAGTTACTCACACTTTCTAATAATTTAAATCCATTTCTTTGTTAATCATTAGAAATTCTTTAGTGCAACGCTTTTATAGATCTTCATCAAAATGGTTTGTTTTATAACAAACTTTTGAAATTCGTAACAAATTTTTCTAATGGTTCAGTTTTTCACCTACCCGACGATACGCTTCCTTTAACACTCTCCTTTATACACTTAATTATGATACCTGCGTTTACTTAAATATAAAATCAAGATAATTTGGCAATGAACCTAATGTGAATCAATGCTGCTTCAGTGGCGGATGACTTATAAAAATCTTACCACAAATAAATTTTATTTCACATTTACGAGACTGATAAGTTTCACGCAATGTGACTATATCAATTATTAATCTTATCACAATAAATCGTGAGGTACTAAAAAGTGTTGCAAGTTATATTAACACCAAAAAAGATTAAAATATTCAATTTTGATGTTTAATATTAAATATTAAATGTAATATTGTAATATTTTATATTAAATTTACAATGAATAATAATAATAATAATTGTAATAATATAATTAATTAAAGTACAAAAGTAAATTTATGAATGAAATTTTATTTTATTAGAATTTTTAATAAAGATATAAAACAAGAAGATATCAATAACTCCGAGTCTTCGACACGGAGTGATTGATTTCTTCATATTTTATAATAATTAAAGATGACCAAGTAATAAAATCATTATTTTATATTATAAGAATATTATACTTCTTCAAGATTATTTTCATTATTACAATTGAATTATTATTTTCAAAAATTTTTAACTACAATTTTACTGTATACCTATTATTTTTAATAAGAATTAATTAATCAATTTCACGAAATTTCAATTATTTCTAAATTCTTTAATTAAATGCATATTAGAAAATAAAAACATCAAATAATATTGAAAAAATTCAATTAAACTTTTTAAAAAATATTAATTTCAAAATTCAATTATTTCCAAAAAGTTCACTCTATATTTCTTTTAATATTCAATTCTAATCTAAATTTTTAACTGAAATTAATTTTTATGAAATGAAAATCAATTTTTATTGGAAAATTCTAATAGAATTTAAATTATTTAAATGTGAAAGTAAATAATTTATTGAATAATTGAATGTTTCTCAAAATTCAATTCTCATAATAAAAAGTTTAGTAACAAATTTTTTAATAATTCAACCCCTTTGTCGAATTTTGTTACAACTTGCATGAACATAATTACTTTTTTTAAGGAATTAAATTAAAATTAAATAAAAAATATTTGAAATGCTGCGATGAGTTTTATGAGAATTTCCTTTATTCGTTTACAATTCAATTTTACAAAATTTTAATTATTCGAAAATTCTGCAATTAAATATATATTGAAAAATAAAAATTTGAAATAATTTGAATAAAAATCCTATTAAACTTTTAAAAAGAATTAATTCTACAGAATTTTTTGTTAAAAAAATGATAAATTAAGAATTTCAATGATTTTAGTTTGAAACTTTTTAAAAATTTAATTATTTCTAAAAATCCACGTTATAATGCTTTTAATACTTAAGTATAATCTAAAATATTAACTAAAATTCATTTTTAAAACCATTTTTATTAGCAAATTCTACTCGAATTCAATTAGTTAAATACAAAAATAAATAATTTATTAATTTCAAGTTTCTTGAAATTAAATTCTCATAAGAAATGTTAACAAAAAATTTTTTAAATCTGTGGACAAATTTTAATAAGATTTTTAAGAATAATTTACATTTTTTGAGAAATTTCATTAAAATTGCATTAAAAGTAATTGAAATGCTGCGATGAGTTTTATGAGAATTTTTAAATTTATATTATTCAATTTTACAAAATTTTAATTATTCGAAAATTCTGCAATTAGATATATTAAAAACTAAAAACTTGAAATAATTTCAATAAAAATCCTATTAAACTTTTAAAAAGAATTAATTCTACAAAATTTTTTGTCAACAATATGAAAAATTAAGAATTTCAATAATTTTAGTTTGAAACTTTTTCAAAACTTAATTATTTCTGAAAATCCACGTTATAATGCTTTTAATACTCAAGTACAATCTAAAATTTTAACTGAAATTCATCTTTAAAACCGTTTTTATTAGTAAATTCTACGAGAATTCAATTATTTAAATACAAAAATAAATAATTTATTAATTTCGTGTTTCTTAAAATTAAGTTCTCATAAAAAATGTTATAAACAAATTTTTTAAATCATTTAATTCTTTGGACGATTTTTAATATAATTTTTAAGAATAATTATATTTTTCGAAGAATTTGATTAAAATTACATTAAAAATAATTAAAAATCTGCAATGAGTTTTATTATTTATGAAAATAATTGAATTCCTAAAAGAATTTTTTTTTTTATAAAAATAATTGAATCCCTGTAGAAATGTTATTATTTATGAAAATAATTGAATTATTGCGAAAAAATTTATAAAAAAATTTGTAAATAATTAAATTCTTGTAAAATTTTTTATTATTTATGAAAATAATTGAATGTTTGCGTAGAAATTGTATTCAAATTTTTAGTAATAATGGAATTCTTTTGGAAAATTTTATAGAAATAGTAGACATTGAAAATTATGGAATTTTAGAAAACTTTTGAAAATAATTGAAATTTTGAAAAGAATTTGATTAAAATTTTGTAAAATAATTGAATATCAGAGAAAAATTTTATTATTTATAAATAAAGAGAATTGAAATTTTGACGAGCATTTTTAAAAAAAATTTTCAACACAATTGAATTTAGTAACTATGTTACTAAGTTAGTTAGTAACTAAGTTAGTAATTAATTTACTATTCTTCCTGGAAAAGTTAAATTCGTTGAATTTTTACAAATCGTTGACTTTGGTGTTTTATTCAAAAAAATTTTCATAGAAAGTTTATAATAAAACACGTAATTTATTATTCTAAAATCTAAAGTAAGAGATAGAAAATATCAAGAAAATTACTTAAATTGTTTTAAACTATTTTAAAACAATTTAATTTAAATTACTTAAATTGTTTTTAAATATTTTTAAACAATTTAAGTAATTTTCTTGATATTTGCTACCTCTTACTTTAGATTTTAGAATAATAAATTACGTGTTTTATTTTCTTGATATTTTCCATCCATATATTTTATTATTTATTTTATATATTTTAGAAGCATATGCTACTAAAATAAATAAATATTCCTAGATATAATTCGTTCATTATTTTGGAAACCGAGTAATAGAATAATAATTATTAATATTCACTTTTAATAATAATTTCAAATAACAATTTAATTTTATGGAAAAAAATGTTGACTTATATATTTTCAAAGATATCCATAAAGTGTAATTGTAATTTTGTTAATGAGAGTGACATGAATTTTCAAAGGTACTAATTTAATGAATGGCAACACCGGTGGGAACTTGAGTGTTTCTTGAATTTAAGACGGGATAATCACTCCACTATCGTTCTGGGATTCGTAACCGGAGACCTCCCAGATACTGCAAGGACTCAACTTGAAGCCCTGGAACTGGATCGACCTGTCGTATCGGCTGGATTTTGCGTCCGGATTAAATCGCTCGCGTGTGGGCGCACCCGATATCTGGAATGATGGTAACGCAGTGTTGCCAACCATTTTGACACTAGTTTATTTATTTTTTTTAATATGTAATACAAAACAATGTTCTTAATGTGTTCAATAGCAGAATTTTCTTGTATCTTTTATTAGCTTTAATTTCTTTTTGAAGAATACATATTACTCTGGGAAATGATTATTATTTCTAAGGATTTTTCTTTAAAAACATAATTTTTAATTTAAATAATTGTCCCAAAATTTTTATGCATAGTTTTCTTTACTGGAACGTCTACAAAAGTAAATAATAATGTAGGTTTCTATGAATTTGACATTTTTAATATTAAATGAAAATGTTAAAAAAAATTATATTTTTTGAATTTAAGAACTTCATATGTTTACATTATCTATATATATGTATGTATAGACGTCCGCATGAAAAGGGGTCACATTGGCACTATTGAATTCAAATTTCTTGTTAAATTAAAATAAAAATTAATGAAAAATGCATAATTCGATATATGTGTGAGACCCTGTAGATGAAGAAAAAAGAATACAAAGAAGATTCGATATTTTATTTCGAAATTAGTAAATTGCGATTATCTCGGAATCTAGAATCGACAAAGTGGTCCCTTTTCATGCGGACGGCCACTATATACATAAAAATGAATTAAAAATGAGTAAAACCTTCTGTTGAAAAATGGAAAATCGTCATGATTACATATAGCTTCCTCATGAGGAAGCAACATTAATAATTTCTTTTTATAAAGTTTAAAATGAGTTAAAAATAAAATATTTACCAAGAATGATAAATACCGACAAGTAAAGAGAAAGTTTTTAAAATGGAATCGTTAAAGTTCAATAAGTCTTGATGTCCATTTGGGTCTAAATTAGGCATCTGCAATTCTCAATGTATCTAGAGCAGAGGAAATTTATTCACTTTTTCCCCAAAATTTACATTGGAAGAATTTGTCAATGCTGAATTTTTGCAGGGACGCGAGACTGCAATATTGTATTTATATAAATACATAATATATTGTAAATTAAGAAAACGCATCATATTTACAAAAAAAATCTTTTAAATTTTTAATTCCAAATTTTCACTTAAATATCTCGGGACTCTTAAAATTTATAGAAATACACTTTTTTTAACTGTATAAATTAACATAAATTTCCGACTTTACATTTTTTAGTTCTAATTTGTATTTTACATAATTTTATAAACTATCGTCCAAATGTTTATAAATTACCACCTAAATTTCCATAAATTACCGCAAAAATTTCCATAAATGACTAAAATCCAAAATTTTAATGTTAATTTTTGCTTTTCATATTTTTATAAATTATCGCGAAAATCTCTATAAATTACCGTGGAAATTTCCATAAACTGATAAAATAAATATTTTTAATTTCAACTTATCTGGAATATATTTGTATGAATTATTGCGAAAATTTCAATAAAATACTGTATAAATTTCCATTAATTACCTTGAAAATTTTCATAAATTACCAAAGTAATAATTTTCAATTGAGATTCAGACTACAATATTTTTATAAATTACCGCATCAATTTTTATAAATAACTATAATTTTCATAAATTATTAAAAGAAAACACCTCCTTATTACGCCAAAAATGCCCAAACAGTGAATTTGTTAATTGTTATAATTATTAACAAGAAATTTAATTAATTTTTCAGTAATATTTCTGATGAGAAATCTTTTTTGGATAAATGCTTTTTTGATTCCAAACAATTTATAAAAAGACTTCAATATTTTATGAATTTAAAAAATCTCTCTTTAAATTTGCTTAAACAATTTAATAAATTATAAACAATTTTTCCTGCCCGCCATGAATTTTTCTTTCTGGACACTTTATTTTCAACAAAATATATTGTTAATTATCATAACGATAAATTTTTTTTTTAATTTTCTAAACCAAATCCTACTCACTTGAGATATACAGGGTATCTAGTATTATTGTCAAATAAAATTCCAGGACTTTTCCAGGTTTTCCAGGTTAAACATATATTTCCCCAGGTACTATTTTAAAAAATTTTAATATAAAAAATACATAACATTTTTCTTCTAAATATTGCAACAAAATATGATATTTTTTAGTATTAATTTAAATGTAACTCATTTCGATTTTTATAGTGCGAAAAATAACTGTCAATAAATCTTTTAATAATTACTTTTCGAATCATTTTTCTATTTAAATTTTCGAAATAAACAATTTATTAAAAAGTATTTTGAATAAATTTAAATTTTGTAAAATTTAATTGAAAATAATTAATTTTTTAGATTATTTTGTTAAAATTTTTAAAAATTACCTTTTGTAGAATTTTAATTCCAAATTTTCAAAATAATTTAAATCTTTAAACGTAAATTTAAAAATGAAAATTAATTTAAGTATTCGAAAAATTCCAGGACCGATTAAAAAATTCAAGAACTTTTCCAGGTTTTCCAGGTAAAAAAAAAACAGTAAAATATAGTTAATAGTGTAAAAGCTAGTATTTCTGTATAATAACTACATTGGTATTTCAGTTTACGCCGTGATAAAAATATAATTAGGAAAACTAGATAGTACCAAGCTGGCATTAACATAGTTTTACTAGAATTGCAGCGCTGCAAAATCTATATAAAAATTAAAAGCTTGTCTAGGAAACTAGATAGAATCAAGACCGCACCAATCTAGCATTACTGTAAATAGCAACGCGAGGAAAAAACTAGACTGGCTCTAAATAGATCTAGACTGCCGCGACAATTTTCTACACGGGACCCTGTACATAATATTTACGTCATCGATCCTTATTAACTATACAATATAACGAAGCTGAATGCAGATGCATCTCACCTGGCATTTGGCCATTCAAAACACTTGAAATTAAATCAATGTTGGACTAACTTGTGCGGACTTCCTACGTTCAAATCCCTTTCCATACTAGGTCATGAGACATTTCATTTAATTTCTCCAATTACAATATTGGTTTGTTTCAAAAATAATTTGACCCAATTTTAACTAATCTGTGGTAATGTAAATTTTAATTTGTGGTAATGTAAATGTTAATCTGTGGTATAGGCTTATTTGGGCCTGTCTACAGTTAGGCCCTGATAGAGCCCAGTTGGATTTTGTGTGCATTATTACTTATCGTGACCAGGTGCATTCAAGAAAGAAATTCGCTTTTTGCAAAAGCGCCTCGCTTGCGTTTTGAAATGAGAGACAGCCCATATTTTTGTTTCCCACCCCTTAAAGATCTACATGGTTCCTCCTCTGAGAATTATAGTGGGAAGAAAAGAAGATGCAGAGTGTGTGCGCAAACTCGAGGTTTGCACACCACCCTTCCAAGATTTAAAACGAAGAGGGATTTTCGCCCTTCAAATTTCCCTTTCTTTTTCTTTCTCTTTTCATCTCGTTTACCCTAACTACACGAGAGTACGTGCACCCCTCGCTAATGACTGACAATGGCGAGATAAAGCACAAGTGAAAGAAAAAGAGAAAGAGAGAGACCCCGTCGTTCCCACCTGGTGCTACATACCGTTGCGTAATCGTGGGAGCTGCACGCCTATGCCACCCAGGACCCATAATGGAGAAATCCCCCCTCTCAACCCCAATATTTCCCACTTTACCTCAGCTCGTTTCAAGCCCAACAGGTTAACGGAAGTATTTTCCCTCTCGCTTTTTCTCTCTCTATATATAATATCGAGATATGGAGGGGGGGGGGGCAGGAGAGAATCGGAAGACGCATCAGGTAATTCCAAGGGGAATCAACATACCTTCACTGATGGATGAAATAAGGGCTGTACCGTCAAGAATCATCCCTCTTGGATAAAAGGAGCACGTGAATCCATTGTTCGTTCGGCTCTTATGTGTGGACTGAATCATAAAGATCTTCTCGATACGCTAGGCTGTTGTCAAAGTTTTTGACTTGTGGAAAATGGCGTCCGAGACAAAAAAAATCCTATTCTTACAAATTTTTGCCGGCTTTCACTTTTAATAATGGTGGAAAAGATATTTCGAGGGGAAATTTCTTCAATATTTTTAATATATATAATTTGAAGTATAAAGAGAAAAGTTTTCATCTCAAAACTATTGGATGGTAAAATATTGAATGTTCCCAGTTTTAAGAACATTTTCCGAATCCTATTCGTGCAAATATTAATTTTTGAATTTTTATTTGAAACGTGGCAATTTTTTTTAAATTTTTGGTTATGCTATGGTAACCATTTATGACGTTTTAGACTTTTTTCAACTATTTGCAAAAAAAGGAAATATCATTCTTTTTTATAATACTTTTCCTACTCTCTAAATCTGAATTAGAACACTGAGAAAACATTATACTTAACTTAAATAGAAAAATAATTTTAAATGATTTTGTTTAATTGAAATTAGTTTGTAAGTTTAATCAAAATATATAGAAAGTATTTACTACTTTGGTTCAAAAATATTATTTGTTTGAATAATTATATTTAATTCAAACATAATTTCTGTTTTGATTTAAACAAAAAATAGGTTTAAAAATTTTTTGTTTGATTCAAACTTAAAAGTGAGTTATAGATAATTTAAAATCAATCACAACTTATGTTTGAATTAAATATATTATTTCTTTAAATAAACCAAAAAATATGTTTCAATTAAACTTAAATATGTTTAACTGTATGGGAAAGATATTTTAAGTTTGATTTAAACAAAATAGGTTTGAATAAAATATATCGTTTTCTCAGTGAAGAAAGTTACTAATGAAATGGTGAAAAATCGTCCACCAAATGATTTAGTAATAATTCTACTAACAAATAGTAAAATTTTACTAATTGTTAGTAGAGCTTTGCTACTTGTTTAGTAGAATTCTACTAGAAATTTTATTTTTATAAATAGCCGATAATACCAGTTTCACTGATTCATTTAGTGAAAAAGTGACTTTCAATTGGTATAATTCTACTAAAATATTAGTAGAATTTTACTAAAAATTAGTAATATTCTACTAATTGAAAAGGTGAAAAAAGGTTCATGAAAACTACTCAAAATTAGTAAAATTTTACTATTTCTTAGTAGTTCTTAGTAATTGTAAAATTATTCGAAAACATCAATAACTTTTTTTCTAAATAAATCTTTACTATTTTCCCACACGAATCAATTATTTTTAATAATAATTTTTGAATAAAGTTCTTTGAAAATTTTTGATCTGTTCACAAATCAATTTTAGGAAAATTAAATTAATCTCAGAAATTCTTCAATTGAATGCGTATTAAAAAATAAACACTTCGAATAATTTCAAAAAGGGGGTCGATTATGTAATGTCACTTCACTCACAATTTTGTTATCTCATTTTCACTCCACTTTCATTCAAATCTTTTTTTTATTCTACTTATACTTCACTTTCACTTTTTTTCACTTTGATTCAAAATTTATTTTCACTTCACTTTCATTTTACTTTCACTCCATACTTTCACTTCACTTTAACTAAAAATTTATTTTTAATCCACTTTTACTTCATTTTTCGACAACTTTTACCTCCATATAAATTTTATTTCATTATTCTTTTTCTCAAAAAATGTTAAAATGCTAAAGTCCACAACGTTGATTAACGAAAAAGTGAAGTGAAAATTAAATAAAAATAAATTTTGAGTGAATGTGAAATTGGAATGAAAGTGCAGTGAATATGGGGTGAAAATAAGTTTTGAGTGAAAGTGAAGTGGAAATGGAGTAAAAATAAATTTTGATTGAAAGTGAAGTGAAAATGGAGTGAAAACAAATGTTTAGTGAAAGTAAAAGTGCAGTGAAAATGGAGTGAAATGAAATTTTTAGTGAAAGTGGAGTAGAAATAAATTTTGAATGAAGGTGAAGTAAAAGTGGAGTAAAAATAAATTTTAAGTGAAAGTGAAGTGAAATTACATAATCGACTACACTTTTTAAAAATAATTGATTCTACAGAATTGTTATAGTCATAAGTATAAAAAATACAAATTTTCCAATTATTTGATTTGAAACTTTTTTAAAACTCAATTATTTTCTAAAATTCGTGCTACAATGATTTTAATATTCATTATTATCTAAAAGTATAACTGAAATTCATTTTGAAATTTATTAAAGAATTCAATAACCTAAATGCAAAAATAAATTTATGAAAATAATTGAATTTTTAAAAAGAATTTTATTATTTATGAAAATAATTAAATTATTGACAAGAAATTTATAAAAATTTTGTAAATAATAGATTTCATATGAAATTAGGGTTGAAAATAATTGAAATTTTGACGAAAATATTTAAAAATTCTTGAATATAATTGAAATTTTGCAAAGAATTTTATTACTTTTGAAAATAATTATATTTTGAAATTAGTTACAATTTTTTCAAAATTACATTTATTATTGGGAGAGAATTAAAAATGAAATTTTGTGCAAAGTTAACAAAGCGTTCAACATTTTTTGTCAGAATTTTTAAAAATTATTTTATGTTCTTATTTTTTTAGGTTTTGTGTTATTTGCAATAGGAATTTGTTGCAACAAAATGATTGAATCATTCGTTAAGTAAAAGTAAAGTAAGAATTCAAGAAACTTTTAATTAATTCAGTTTTTGAAGGCACAATTATAAAATTTAATGCAAAATTAGCAAAGCAGTGATAATTTAGTTTCTATAATTTTTAACGAAATTAATTTTTCTTTCTAAACGAAAAAATAGTAATAATTTTTATTTTATAATCATAATGTTTGTAACAAAATTTTGTTTCTTTAATATTTGAATTATTTTTTGTTTTTATTGTTATTGATAGGCATTATTATTAATTATCTATTGATACATTCAGAATTTTCTCATAAATTCTTGAAATTGAATATTATTCCAGCACTTCTGACTTTTTCGTGATAAATTTAGAAAAATAGTAATTTTATGTGAAAAATGTTTCTAATGCAAAAAAAAAATTGATTTATTTTGTCTGATTCAAGGTAATTGCATATTCTGCATGATAAATTTATAAGACAATGGAAATAAATAATTGAATACAAATACTAATTACAATAATTAGTTTAAGAATTCTTTATAATTGAAAATTTGAAGAGAAAATGTAAATTAAAATAGCCACGAAAGAATGAAGAATCTTTTAATAATGATACCCTGGACGTGATATTTTATCTATAACAATTATAACTTCTTACTGTTGATGCAATCGTGAAGAAAAACATATAAACCGCAAAACAACATATTCAAAAATGAGTTTAAATGTTCTGGTTCAGAGTCATAAAGGAATTATTGAGCTCAGCGAAAGTCACATTGAATACATATTATACATTCGTTGTGGTCAACCGCATTATATGACCGAAAAAAGCAGAAGAATATATCAACCTTGTGTATTCTCGTAACAGTCCAAACAATAAAAACGTATAATGGATTAAACCAGAAACATAAACATCACTTTCACTTTTTATTAATTGAAAGAGCCTAAGCAAAATCTCAAATATCGCGGTATCCAAACAGCATGTAATGTTACAATAGTAACATTACTATAACAATTAAGTTTTATCAAAATTTCCACCTGATGGTGATATTACCGCTATATTATATTTTCCATTAAAGAAATTAATTTTTTTTAACTTTGGACCCGATTAATTTTTTTTAATTTATTTATACCTTACAATGTAGAGAATATTTTTCAAAAACTCACTGAATGGGTCTAATGCGTTTAATTTCCTAAAAGTCCAAAGAAAACAAAAACTTTTATTCTTTGACAACTTTTTTCTAAATGTAATATTTTTTCATTGTGTATAAAATTAGAAAATAGTGGAAAAGTTTTCCCTTGCTATTTAATGAAATATTTATACAATTAATGAATTAAATAGATAACTAATATTCGTTAATATCGATCAAAAAAACTTCTATAGTCATATAGCTTTTATTAAGTGGAAAATCTAGAGTAGTTGAAGACACTTTATTTTGTTATTGATTATTTTTCTTGCTTTTTGTATAGGTGTATATATGTGAAAGCTATTACAATTCAGAAAAAGCATGATTACGAATCATCGACGTAAAGTCATTAATGAAATGTCCAACTGTTGGGCCACTGATTAATCGTCAGTTTATCAGTGCCGCGTGATCTTGGTTTAATTTAATTGCTATCATCGAAAGGTTCGGTGCCTCACAACTCCTCCCCTTCCTCCCTCTCTTTTCTTATTCTGCTCGCTACACACTGCCGGTTAATTAACGGAAGGTTGATAAAAACAGGAAGGATAAAAAGCTTCAGTTAGTAAATAAACTCGTAACTCGTTAAAAAAATTCTCCAATGCATAAAAACTTTATTATCAAAACTTTTCGTTTGGAAACAAAACAAACAAAAGAATTGGTTTTATTAATGCTGCAACGATTTTTTGTTGTTGAAGAAATTAAATCAATTCCTTTTTTGCTTTCATCAAATGAATTTTTATACAATTTTTTTATGTTGGTAAAAAAGAGAAAATTTTTAATCGAACATCTTTTTATCCATGTTGGGAGAGAAGATAACTGTATTAGAGTAACTTCCTGTCTGTACAGAACGTCTTGAAATTAGGAGTACTGACATTTGGCTGGAAGAAAAAAAACCCGATTCACTTTTGTTGCAACTTATTTGGAAGTATCGGTCTTGAAATGAAATGCGGTTGAAATTTTTACAGTAAAATGTAAGGTGTTGAAATAACACCAGAATGGATTAAAATAATCAGCAACAGTTTAATCCCTCTAGGATTAAATTAACACCAAACAGGATTAAAATAATCTATTTTAGTGTTATTTTTAACTATGAATGAAATTTTATTTTGAATAAAACACCAAAGTCAACGATTTTTAAAAATTCAACAAATTTAGCTTCTCCAGGGAGAATAAGAAGTTACAGTTACTAACTTATAGTTACTAACTATCTTAGTAACATAGTTACTAAATTCAATTGTGTTAAAAAATGTTTTTAAATTCTTTAAAAATTTCAATTCTCTTTATAAATAATAAAATTCTTCTATGATATTCGATTATTTTACAAAATTTTTAAAAATTCTTGTCATAATTTCAATTATTTTCAAAAGTTTTCTAAAATTCCATAATTTTCAATATCTACTATTTCAATAAATTTTTCCAAAAGAATTCCATTATTAAAAAAATTTAACTACAATTCTACGCAAACATTCAATTATTTTCATAATTAATAAAATTTTTTAAGGAAATTCAATTTATTTACAAATTTCTTTATAAACTTTTTCGCAATAATACAATTATTTTCATCAATAATAAAATTTCTACAGGGATTCAATTATTTTGATAATTTTGATTCAAAAAACATGAAATTAATAAATTATTTATTTTTGTATATTTAAATAATTGAATTCTCGTAGAAATTACTAATAAAACTGGTTTTAAAAATGAATTTCAGTTAAAATTTTATATTATACTTGTATTAAAAGCTAACGTGGATTTTTAGAAATAATTAAATTTTGAAAAAGTTTTAAACTAAAATCTATTGACATTCTTAATTTTTCATATTTTCGACAAGAAATGTTGTAATTTTTTTTAAAAGTTTAATAGGATTTTTATTGAAATTATTTCAAGTTTTTATTTTCAATATATATATTCAATTGCAGAATTCCGAAAAATTGAAATTTTGTAAAATTGAATTGTAAACGAATAAATTTGAAAATTGTAATAAGACTCATGGCAGCGTTTTAATTATTTTTCATACAATTATAATTGAATGCCTTTGAAATTAATTATCTTTATTACTAATAAAAATTATTCTCTGATATTCAATTATTTTACAAAATTTCAATTATTTTTAAAAGTTTTCTAAAATACCATAATTTTCAATATCTACTATTTCAATAAAATTTTCCAAATGAATTCCATTATTAAAAAAATTTGACTACAATTCTACGCAAACATTCAATTATTTTTATAATTATAATAAAATTCTTTTAGGAATTCAATTATTTTCATGAGTAATAAAACTCATGGCAGAATTTTAATTATTTATAATGCAGTTTGAATAAAATTCCTCTAAAAATGTAATTATTCTTTAAAATCTTATTAAAATTCGTCCAAAAAATTTAATGATTTAAAGTAGATAACATTTTTTATGAGAATTTAATTTCAAGAAACATTAAATTAATAAATTATTAAGTTTTGTATTTAAATAATTGAATTCTCGTAGAAATTACTAATAAAAATAGTTTTAAAAATGAATTTTAGTCAAAATTTTAGATTATACTTAAGTATGAAAAGCATTATAAAGTGTATTTTTAGAAATAAATATATTTTGAAAAAGTTTCAATCTAAAATCATTAAAATTCTTTATTTTTTATATTTTTAACAAAAATTTCTGTAGAATTAATTGTTTTTAATTTTTTAATTTTTTAATTTTTTCTGAATAATTAAAATTTTGTAAAATTGAATTGTAAACGAATAAATTTGAAAATTCTCATAAAACTCGTCGCTACGTTTCAATGATTTTTCATACAATTATAATTGAATTTCTTGAAAAAAGTAATTATGTTCAGGCGAGTTTTAATAAAATTCGACAAAAGAATTGAATTATTAAAAAAATTGTTACTAACATTCTTTATGAGAATAGAATGTTCAATTATTCAAAAAATTATTTACTTTTGCATTTAAATAATTAAATTCTTGTAGAATTTTCTAATAAAAATTGATTTTCATTTCATAAAAATGAATGTCAATTAAGATTTTAGATTATAATTGAATATTAAAAGAAATGTAGAGCAAACTTTTTGGAAATAATTGAATTTTTAAATTAATATTTTTGAAATACAGTTTAATTGAATTTTTTTAATGTTACTTGAAGTTTTTATTTTATAATGTGCATTTAATTAAAGAATTTAGGAATAATCGGAATTTCGTGAAATTGACTAATTAATTATTATGAAAAACAATAGATATAAAGTAAAATTGTAGTTAAAATTTTTTGAAAATAATAATTGAATAGAAGTAATGAAAATAATTTTAATGAAGTATAATATTCTAATAAAATAAAATAATAATTTTATTACTTGGTCGTCTTTAATTATTATAAAATATGAAGAAAGCAATCACTCTGAGTCTTCGATTTGGAGTTATCGATATCTTCATGTTTTATATCTTTATAAAAATATCTAATAAAATAAAATTTCATTCATTGTAAAAATTAACACAAAAATTATTTTAATCTTTTTTGGCGTTAATTTAATCTGCAACACTTTTTAATACCTCACGATTTACTGTGTTCAATTGGAAACTTACGTTTTGAAAGTTTCATTAAAAATCATAAAATTTATGATTGATTAAATTTTTTAAGATGAAAATGGATTAAAATCATGTTATTTTTTTGTAATAAATCATCTGTTTAAAAAAGTCTTTGTTTAATAATAAACATTTTTTAACAGTTCTATGAAATTTAAATAACACTCTGTTATGACCGCAGGTCTGCTTAACCTCGACGTTCGAAAACCACGGAGTCTCACAATCGTAATATACCATCAATGATATAACATTACAGTGAATTATTTATTTATTTTTGTGGAAATTTCATAGGCATTTTGAAAACTTAAAGCGACTATATAAATATAAATACGAAATACGAATCAATATTTTAATATCTCAAGTAAGGAATCGCGTTCGACTGTTTGGTTTGCAGCTTTTTGTCTATTCGTCAGAGTGGGAGGCAATTGCAAAGCCGAGTGCGCAGATTTGCATTGCTTAACGGAAACAGTATATGTACTGCGTCAAGCATAGCGTCGAATAAATGAATTTAGATCATAAGCCTATAGTCGAGAGTGCAGTTTAAAACCCCAGGGCCTAGATTCGCGTAGCAACGAGATCAGACCACACAATGGTCTTTCAAGGATGCAAATCCTTTTCTTCTACAATTCTCCTTGGTCACCGATTTATTCACCTGTTGATCAGATATAATTCTAACTTTTCATCATTTTTTTTCAGTCTTTTTAGATAATCTTAATCAGAAAAGTCGGAGATGTGACATTGGCGAAGGCAAATTTACCTCGGAAGAGGTGTTCGAGCATTCTGTACCTTGACAAACGGTATTTTAGTGGCACTAAATCATAACCAGACTAACAATAATAGTTGCAATGAGTTAATTATTAACACAGGCACACAAAAAAAAAAAATTTGTCTGTTTTTTGAACAAGACATACATATCTTATAGTATTTTTGCCCGCTGAAAACGAATCTGAAGTCAGAATTGCTCCATCACCCTCAGTTTTTTTTTAAATCGACAAAACTACCCTTAAATTTTAATTTTAATGTAAAAAAATTGAATAACAGATTTCTCTTTAAAACAAAACAATAAATTTATCTGCTTCTGCTACAACAACTCAGAAACAATGTCAACATTGCTTAAACACCCTTTGTTTTTCATTAAATCGAAAAAACTACCCCTAAAGTGTAAAAATTCAAAATTATAATATAAAAACCCACATTGGTTTTCAAAACAACAAAATAAATTTATGTACTTCTCTTTCAAAATTTTAAAAACAACATCAAAATTACTTTATCACCCCCTGTGTTTCTAAATTAAAAAAACCACCCCTAATATGTAAAAATTCAAAATGTATAATTAAAAAAATGAAAAATCCCATTGTTTTTCAAAAAAGAACAATAAATTTATGTACTTCTCTTTCGACAACTCAAAAGCAATGTCAAAATTGATTCATCACCCTCTGCTTTTTTTTGTTTAAAAAACCTCCCCTAATATGTAAAAATTCAAAATGTATAATTAAAAAAATGAAAAATCCCATTGTTTTTCAAAAAAGAACAATAAATTTATGAACTTCTTTTTCAACAACTTAAAAGCAATGTCAAAATTACTCCATCCCCCTCTGTTTTTTTTAAATTGAAAAAACCTCCCCTAATATGTAAAAATTCAAAATGTATAATAAAAAAAATGAAAAACCACATTGTTTTTCAAAAAAGAACAATAAATTTATGTACTTCTCTTTCGACAACTCAAAAGCAATGTCAAAATTGCTTCATCACCCTCTGCTTTTTTTTGTTTAAAAAACCAACCCTTAAATTTGCAAAATAACAGTTTAAAGTAAAAAAAAATTAAAAACCACATTGTTTTTCAAAATAGAACAATAAATTTATGTACTTCTTTTTTAACAACTCAAAAGCATTATCAAAATTGCTGCATCACCCTTTGCTTTTTCAAATTGAAATAACTACCCCTAATATGTACACTGAGAGAAAATGTATATTAAATTTTGTAAAAGTATTTTATAATTTGGGGAAAAAGTGCAACAAACCGAAATTTTGATATAAAAATATTAAACTTTAAAAAAATTAATGTAGAATTTAGTAAAGTTATATTAAAATATTTAAAATTAAATTAGATTCTTGATATTTGATATAAATATACTAAATTCGACATAATTAAAAAAAAAATTTTTTTTTTAAAGTTCAATATTTTTATATCAAAATTACGGTTTGTTGCACTTTTTCCCCAAATTATAAAATACTTTTACAAAATTTAATATACATTTTCTCTCAGTGTACATATTAGGGGTAGTTATTTCAATTTGAAAAAGCAAAGGGTGATGCAGCAATTTTGATAATGCTTTTGAGTTGTTAAAAAAGAAGTACATAAATTTATTGTTCTATTTTGAAAAACAATGTAGTTTTTAATTTTTTTTACTTTAAACTGTTATTTTGTAAATTTAAGGGTTGGTTTTTTAAACAAAAAAAGTAGAGGGTGATGAAGCAATTTTGACATTGCTTTTGAGTTGTCGAAAGAGAAGTACATAAATTTATTGTTCTTTTTTGAAAAACAATGTGATTTTTCATTTTTTTAATTATACATTTTGAATTTTTAACATATTAGGGGTGGTTTTTTCAATTTAAAAACACGGGGGGTGATAAAGTAATTTTGATATTGCTTTTGAAAGTTTGAAAGAGAAGTACATAAATTTATTTTGTTGTTTTGAAAACCAATGTGGGTTTTTATATTATAATTTTGAATTTTTACACTTTAGGGGTAGTTTTTTCGATTTAATGAAAAACAAAGGGTGTTTAAGCAATGTTGACATTGTTTCTGAGTTGTTGTAGCAGAAGCAGATAAATTTATTGTTTTGTTTTAAAGAGAAATCTGTTATTCAATTTTTTTACATTAAAATTTAAATTTAAGGGTAGTTTTGTCGATTTAAAAAAAAAACTGAGGGTGATGGAGCAATTCTGACTTCAGATTCGTTTTCAGCGGGCAAAAATACTATAAGATATGTATGTCTTGTTCAAAAAACAGACAACTTTTTTTTGTGTGTGCCTGTGTAATAGAAGCAAAAATTAAAAATACATCTTTGGTTAGCTTGATATTATAAAATGGATGGTTGTAATTATAAATAAAAAGGTTTAATTGAATGGTACTTTACTGCAAAGATAGCAGATAGTAGAAAATGATTTACTTATTTGCAAAAAAAAAAGTGTGGTGCGTCGTGTAGTGTGTAACCCAAAAATAAAATATATTTACTTCACGATCGAAGTGATGCATTAATGTGCCTCTACTTAGAAGATCCTGAATCAGTATCTGAATCCCGGTGTTGAGATATTTTTGCGTTTTGTATATCTGTACGTGCCGATCTACAGACGTTTTGGCGAATTTGGCCTCGTATTCAATATAAGTGAGGTCCTTGCATCCTGATAAACCTGACGAGAGAACTACTAGATATCCCTCGCAATATGCATTGCCCTCTCCATGAATTATGGAGAGTCTCGGTGAAAAGACATTGTGAATTGATCTTTATGCAGTCGATAATATCGATATATATTTTCCTACCGATGCCTGAGTTGCTGACCTACAACCTAGAACACCTACATAGTCTTATCTAAAATACATATAGTCTTCTCCATATATGATTGAATCAAAATTGTTATTAATATTCCTAAAAATTATTAACATCCATAAGTTTAAAAAGTGGTGTTGAAAATTGATAGATTTATTTCTTTCTGGTTACTTATTAAAGTGGATAATTTCTGAATGGAAAAATTAAATTTTGATTACGACTATCATAGAGAATATATGACGATGCACTTTCCGGATGAATTGATTTTGATGGGAAAATCGGATCCAGGTGGTTGTCCTTCCATCCCCGCTAGAAAAATCTTAATCTCTTCATTGCATCATTTTTTCATGGAATATGAGAATAAGTTGCGCGCATGTGCAAAAAACGAAAATTCCACCCTCTTTCTTTCGACCCCACTTTTGGAATCAAGTTCAATTGTCTACGGGTATGGCTTTTGGACGCGTGAGAAAATCACGTGCAGCTGTTCCTTAATTCCACCTAAGAGAGTGAGTGAGAGAGAAAATACTGAGGTGAATGCTTCGATGGATTTTTGCCCAACGGTGTTAGTGCAGATTTTGACACAACTATGCTTGAGAGTGGTACACGTGGATGGTCATATATGTGTTCATAATAAAAACACAAGGAAAGAGAGGAAGAAAGGAAAAAGAAAATAAGGAAGAAAGATCGGAAGCAGAATGTAGTTCTGCTTACATATGCAAATTTGCTTTTAAATTCAGTAAGGAAGGAAGCCAAAGGGTTACCCTTCGACAAAGATGAAGGGTTAATAACGAAGCAATGCGAAAGTGACTAATTTTCTGCGGAGAGCATCTTTCATTTCTCTTGAACTGTCGGTGTGCATAGGACCTTAAAAAAATTTAAAAGAAAACAGGTTTAGAAATAAACAGCTATTGCATGTAGAAAATACCTGAAGTCACTTTTGCTGCTTATTTTTGCTTTTTTGAATTCTGTGTCAGAATGAGTTAACAGAAAACCAAATCAGGATTGACACAAATATTTCATTTTATTTTTCCCTGACTTTTCCCTCATTTCCAGATAAAAATTCTCACTTTTTCCCTGACCATAAAAAAAATTCTGATTCACTCTAAAAATTATTAGAAAATCAAGAAAAAATGTTCTATTACATTTATTTACAAATTTCATTAATTGTAAAATTATTCAAAAACATCAATAACTTCTTTTTTAAATAAATATTTAATCATTATTATTTTTCAGTAGGAATTAAAATTCTTCAAAACATTCAAATTCAAACCTTTTTGAAACTCAACAATTTATAAGAATATTATTACAAAACATAAAGTAATCACCTTCTTCATGTTTTGTTATAATTTAAATAACCATGAAATTTTTCTACAAAAATTTAATTATTTACAAAAATCCTAATAAATATCTTCGCAAAAATTCAATTATTTTTAAAAGAAGTAAATTTTGTCAAAAAAATTCAATTAAAAAAAAAAAAATTGAAAAAATTGTAATAAAATTCAATGCACGACTCGGAGTAATCGCCTTCTTCATGTCTTGTTATAATTTAAAAAACCATGAAATTTATCAACAAAAATTTAATTATTTACAAAAATCCTAATAAAATCCTTCGCAAAAATTCAATTATTTTTAAAAGTAGTAAATTTCCTCAAAAAATTCAATTATTTGAAAAAATTGTAATAAAATTCGTTGCAATAATTCAATTCTTTTTATAAACAATAAATCGATTATTCGATAATTTTATTTTTTAATCAATTTTTATTAGAAAATTCTAGAAAAATTCAATTATTTAAATTGAATAATTGAATGTTTGTTAAAATTTAATTCTTATAAAAAATTGTATCAATAAATTTTTAAATATATGAATTTAATTTGACAAATTTTAATAAAATTTTTAAGAATAATTACAATTTTCGAGGAATTTGATTAAACTATTGTACCCAAAATTAATTAAAATCCTGCGATGAGTTTTATTATTCATGAAAATAATTTTAAAATATTTTCAAAAATGTTATTAAAATTTTTCAAAAATAATTGAATTTCGGTGAAGAATTTTATTATTTATAAAAATAATTAAATTCTTATAAAGAACTTTGTTAAATTTTTTTTAAATAACTGATTCATGCGACGAATTTTATCAAAATCTTTTTAAATAATTAATATTTTTCAAAAAATTTTATAAAATTTTTTATATTAAATAATTGAATTCCCGTGAAAATTTTATTGTTTATAAAATGAATGAATTTCATAAATTATTTAATTTCTGTGAAATTTTAACAAGAATTTTATTCAAGTTTTTAAATATATTTTAATTTTGAAGAAGAATTGTATTATTTATAACAATAATTGAAATTTTGACAAGAATTTAAAATTCTTTTTAGAAATAATTGAATATTTAACTTTTGAAAAAATTTTAATTCTTCCAACGAATTTTATTCAAGTTTATAAAACTAATTGAATTTCGATGCGGAATTTTACTATTTCTAGAAAAATAAATGAATTCTTGAAAAGATCTTTGTCATATTTTTTTTAATAACTGAACTCTTGCAATAAATTTTATAAAATTCTTTTTAAATTTTGTTATTTATAAAAAATAATTGGTTTATTTAGAAGAAATTCATCAAAAATTTCATAAATTATTGAATTTCTGTGAAATTTTAACAAGAATTTTATTCAAGTTTTTAAATATATTTTAAGTTTAAAGAAGAATTGTATTATTTATAACAATAATTGAAATTTTGACGAGAATTTTTGAACATAATTGAATTTCTGCGAAGAATTTTATTACTAATGAAAAAAATTTAATTCTTCCAACGAATTATATTCAAGTTTATAAAAATAGTTGAATTCTTGAAAAGAATTTTGTTAAATTTTTTTCAATAACTGAACTCTTGCGATGAATGTTATAAAATTGTTTTGAAATAATTGATATTTTTCGAAGTATTATTTGAAATTTTTTATATTAAATAATTAAATATCTATGAGAATTTTATTATTTACAAAAATAATTGGTTTATTTAGAACAAATTCATAAAAAATTTTGTAAATAATTGAGTTCCTGTGAAATTTTTCCAAAAATTTTATTAAAGTTTTTAAATTTATTTGAATTTTAAAGAATAATTTTATTATTTATAACAATAATTGAAATTTTGACAATAATTAAAAAAAATTGAACATAATTGAATTTAGGAGAAAAATCTTTTTATTTTTAAAGATATAATTGAAATGACCAGAATTTTTTTTAATTTTTGAATATAATTGAATTCCTGCGAAAAATGTAATTACTTTTGAAAATAATTGAATTTCTGTAATTATTTGTAACTTTTCCAAAATTAAATTTTTTTAGTATTTTTAACTAAAATTCTTTTATTTATCTAGTCTTTATGAAAATTGTAAAAATTATTCATCACATAATTTATAAGTCATAATTTTTTGTTTGTTCTTTAAAAATTAAGTTATTTAATAAGAAATTATTGTCTGAAATAGAAAAAATTCAAGGTTTTGTATTAAAATTCGTGGTTATTTTTATTGTTTACAAGGCAAACAAAAAAACAACAAAATTTAGAGTTTTTTCATGAATTTTTGAAATTCGATTTTTTTCAGTACTTTCACTAAAAAATCCCTGAGTTTTCCCTGACCAATTTTACTTTTCCTGACTTCCCTGACCTGTGGCAACCCTGGAAGTTGAAGTTGATCAAATTGAACCTTAACTAGACTTAAAACAACTCTCATCTGACTAACTTCCTAAAAGATCCACAGATGGCAAAGATCTTTGGGCTATTGATAACAGATCCTTCTTCTTGTCTGTTTTTATAAAATAATATAATTTTTTTAATATTTCTTCCACTGACAGAGAGTATAAAATTGTATATATTCAGATGAATACAGAAACACTAGAGCACTGGAGCGTTAAGTTCCACATTCCAGAAAGAAACAGATACTGAAGATGGTTTAATGACGTACAAGCAAAACGCATTGTTTATATCGAAGTGAACCAATTAGATTCGCATTATTTTTTCAAAAGTGAGAGTAGACGTAAGTTGCGTGTAAGGCATATAAAGGTTTTTCAACAAAAAAAAAACGCACTGCTGTATAGCTTATGAGACGCATGCAACAAGAATAATAATAAGAAGCCATCATAGTGTTATAAAGGAAGATGAATGCCTCTATGGGTTTACCGCGAAGGTTCATAAACATATATAGTTCCTGGGTGGAAGACTTATGTTCCTTGGACGACTGTTCCACGAGCCCATTGTATTTCTATGATTTAGTTGACCTCTATTTTAAATTTCAAGCATGTAATTTTTGAAATTCCAATTTTGCAGTCTTAAATAAATCAGGATGTTTGTTTTATACAGAAAAAGGTGCGAATTGTTTATGAACATTTCTAAGTAGACATTAGGTGCTATCATAACTTTTAAATTCTAAGTTTTTAGACTCTAAATTTAAAAGTCTTAGTAGGGTCAGTATAAAAGATTAAAAGTTAATCAATTGATAAACTTTTCATCTTTTATACTGACCCTTAATCCCCTAAATTATTAAGGATTTAATCATTAATGATTAAATCCTTAATCAACCAATCACAATCCGTTTAACTGTCTTTAATCATTGATTAACTTTTAATCAAATTTGGTTGAATCAGCCTTTAGTCTTTAAAGTCTAAACTTTAAACTATAAAAATGATTACAATCAACGCAGTAGTTACTGATTTTTCTTTTAGATATCAAAAGGAAAAATAATATTTAAAAATAAAGTCCAGATACTGATTGCACTTGTGTGTTACGAAAGTGGGTTAGTTTGTTAAAAGAAATTTTGTTGTTCATTGGATAGTTATTGGTTGAACTGTTAGAGATTCGTGTTGTATATATATATATATATATACATTTTTTTTGAAGAAAGATTCAGCGCAAGATGAATATGGAACCCCGGAGTTAACGTAATTATTGGGCCCCGTTCGTGTCTCGAGGGCCAAATGATACTCGTTCCTTAGTGACTTCTCGTCTCTTCGACGGTTAGATTCCATGTTATTTTCAGTGATTACATTTATTATCAAATTTAAAAAGTCGGCTCTACTTAGAGTTCCTGATGCTTTTGGTCTCAAAGAATGGACCGTTCTTCTTTTACCTTATTCCTTTTGACAACTAAGACAACTTTTTCAAATTTTATTCTTCGCCTTTGGCGTTACACTAGCCATTTTTTTTTTAAATTTCTTTCTTTTGTGGTTTCAACAATTGGAGCAAAAGGGTTATATTATCTTTTTTGAAAGGTTCTCTTTTTGCAGTAGAAAAAAAATTGAGAAAAAAACTTTTTTTATCCTTAATTAAAATAACCATTATAGCTTGTTCTTTTTCCATAAATCCTTTTTCTTCACTTATTTTTTCCCGCAACTGAAGAAGTTCTATAGAAATTTTTTATTAAAACTTGTACTTTATTATAGCCATTTCTGTTAGTAAAATTAGTCAAGTTTTTATTGGAATATTTCTGTTTATAAGATTTTCTCTTTCTCAAAATATCATTTCTTTAGTCTTGGCAAAAGTGATAACAGTTTAATCTGTTTCATTTAATATTCTGGGTAATTTTTTATTATCTATGCGCCTCTGTTACGCCCACGTATGATAATGTGCGTATCACTTTAAGTCAGTTCTACAATGGACACATTCAAACGTTAAAAATCAATAAAAATAATCAATTTTGGAATATTCTTTGTCACATAATATTTAAGTATAAACATTTCTTCTTCTCTTACAAAGTATTAAATATTTTTTTGTCTTAAAAATAATTAGTTTAGAATATTAATCACGCTGTGCACACATAATGTATGTAATACAAGACGTGTGAGATTGTTGACGAATCAAGAAATCACATCAAAATATTTATTTCAAGAAGAGTTGATTTTTCCTCGAGGGACAAAGTTCAACGAAAGTGTTTATTATTTATTATGATTTTTGAGCGAAAGCAAATATAGAATCGTAATAACAGATATGCCATTATATAATAATATATTGCACAAAGATACGATATTTTTTTTTAAATTTATGTTTAAAATAAAACTTAAATCTTAAAAAATCTTAAAATCTTAGATCTTAAAAAGTATCTATAAGAAGATTACAATAAAGTAAGAAATTAAGGATTTATTTCTAATAAAATGACAGGGTTGCCACAGGTCAGGGAATTTAGAGTATTCAGGGAAAAGTCAGGAAAAGTAAAATTGGTTAGGGAAGTCAGGGATTTTTAATAAAAGTACTGAAAAAAATCGAATTTCAAAAATTCACAAAAAAACTCTAAATTTTAATGTTTTTTTGTTTGCCTTGTAAACAATATAATTAAATAAAATAAAATTATTCTATAATAAAAAAATTGAATAATTAATATTTATTCAGGGTACTTTACCCGGTTTATTAATTATATTTTTTCTATTTCAGACAATAATTTATTTTCAAATAACTTAATTTTTAAAGAACTGTCATAAAATTATGACTTATAAATTATGTGATGAATAATTTTTACAATTTTCATAAATACTAGATTGATAAAAGAATTTTAGTTAAAAATACTAAAAAAAATTTATTTTGGAAAAGTTACAAATAATAACAGAAATTTAATTATTTTCAAAAGTAATTACATTTTTCGCAGAAATTCAATTATATTCAAAAATTTAAAAAATTCTGGTCATTTCAATTATATCTTTAAAAATAAAAAAATTCTTCTCCCAATATTCAATTATGTTCAAAATTTTGTTTTAAATTCTCGTCAAAATTTCAATTATTGTTATAAATAATACATATCTTCTTCAACATTCAATTATTTTTTAAAACTTTAATAAAATTCTTGAAAAAATTTCACAGGAATTCAATAATTTACAAAATTTTTTATGAATTTGTTCTAAATAAACCAATTATTTTTGTAAATAATAAAATTTTTATAGAAATTCAATTATTCAATATAAAAAATTTCAAATAATACTTCGAAAAAAATCAATTATTTAAAAAGAATTTTATAACATTCATCGCAAGAGTTCAGTTCTTGAAAAAAATTTAACAAAGTTGTTTTCAAGAATTCAATTATTTTTCTAGAAATAGTAAAATTTCGCATCGAAATTCAATTATTTTTATAAACTTGAATAAAATTCGTTGAAAGAACTAAATTATTTTCAATAGTAATAAAATTCTTCGCAGAAATTCAATTATGTTCAAAAAATTTTATCAAAATTTCAATTATCTTTATAAATAATAAAATTCTTCAATATTCAAATATATTTGAAAACTTGAATAAAATTCTTGTTAAAATTTCACAGAAATTCAATAATTTATTAAATTTTTGAAGAATTTCTTCTAAATAAACCAATTATTTTCATAAATAACAACATTTTCACAGCAATTCAATTATTTAATATAAAAAATTTTATAAAATTTTTTGCAAAATATCAATTATTTAAAAAGATTTTGATATAATTCGTCGCGTGAATCAATTGTTAAAAAAAATTTAACAAAGTTCTTTACAAGAATTTAATTATTTTTATAAATAATAGAATTCTTCACCGAAATTCAATTATTTTAGAAAAATTTTAATAACATTTTTGAAAATTTTTTAAAATTATTTTCATGAATAATAAAACTCATCGCAGGATTTTAATTAATTTTGGATACAATAGTTTAATCAAATTCCTCGAAAATTGTAATTATTCTTAAAAATTTTATTAAAATTAGTCAAATTAAATTCAATTATTAAAAAATTTGTTGATAAAATTTTTTATGAGAATTTAATTTTAACAAACATTCAATTATTCAATTTAAATAATTGAATTTTTTTGAGAAAATTTACTACTTTTAAAAATAATTGAATTCTTTCGAAGGATTTTATTAGGATTTTTGTAAATAATTAAATTTTTGTCGAAAAATTTCATGGTTATTTAAATTATAACAAAACATGAAGAAGGTAAAATTACTTTATGTTTTGTAATAATATTCTTATAAATTGTTGAGTTTCAAAAAGGTTTAAATTTGAATGTTTTAAAGAATTTTAATTCCTACTGAAAAATAATAATGATTAAATATTTATTTAAAAAAGAAGTTATTGATGTTTTTGAATAATTTTACAATCAATGAAATTTGTAAATAAATGTAATAGAACATTTTTTCTTGATTTTCTAATAATTTTTAGAGTGAATCAGAATATTTTTTATGGTCAGGGAAAAAGTGAGAATTTTGTCTGGAAATCAGGGAAAAGTCAGGGAAAAATAGCAATTAAATATTTGTGGCAACTCTGCATTGAATGTCTTTAGAATCGAAAATATTTAAATCAAAATTTGTCGACGATGCGATGACGAAGATGGGGAATTAACCGTGCTGCGTCCAGTCAATTGCGGCCAATTATTATCATTCTTATATTCGCTTGATAGAGGTTCACGGTACGTGTGGACTCAGTGAACAAGAAGTATATATATGAAGAAAATCCTCTAAAGTGAAGACTTAATTTTTTCTACCATATAGAAGATGCAAATATACATTCAGTTTAAAAAAATCTGCATCAAATCAAAATTATTTTTTTAGTTTGCGTGTAAAAGGAACCTTCTGCGTTCAGTACATAAATAACTTTTGAGGTGCTTTCTTCTCCTATCGGTTATTTTTGAAACAATTTAAAATAATTGTTTTCTGAATCAATGTAAAGGGAGGAAAAAGAACATTATCAACAATTGTTTGTGAAATCCTGTTTGTATTAAAATTAAGAAAACTGATCTGTTTTGCAATTATTTACTAAAGTATTCTCCACCCACACTGGAAGGAAATTTTTTCCTATATGAATTCTCGCAACATTTAACAAATGAACATAAAATGCGATCAATGAATGACGTTAGTGACGCCCACACAATACATATACATACAATATATAGTATAATACGCAAACAGACGATAATCCGGTTATCGACGCTCTTATTTTATAAATCACACGTGATTTGAACAAGTTTCATATTCGATTTTCTTCTCTTTTCATTTATTACGATTACGACAGACATCTCTCTTCCATTTGCATTTGAATTTTATCACTTAATATTATTATAAACTTTCACTAAATATATATATACACGGAGAAAAATTCTTTTTTAATGATTACAATAGTCTACAGTACAGCTCGGATATGTGACCACTTTTTGCAATGATTACGAAAACTATGTAATATGTTAAGAATTGAGTAGGAACGATTACTACAGCTGTTGTAAGGGATACCTTTTAATTTGTACTCCTTACAACAGCTATAGTAATCATCACAAAAAGTGGTCACATATCCGAGCTGTACTGTAGACTATTGTAATCATTAAAAAAGAATTTTTCTCCGTGTATGATCTCGACGATGAGTTGATCAAAGATAATCCATTATTTCGTAATTTTTAGAATCTTTGACCTTGGAAAATTCTCTCGTTAAAAAATGTCAGTAACTTTTTGAGATTCAAATTTAATTGTATCGATATTAATTTTGTTCAACTTTCATATTTAATAATAATTAATGCGAATTTATTTTAATTGATTAAAGAATTATTTATTTGTTGGAAAATTTTTAGTTTACAGTAATCAATTAATCATTTGTAACAAATTAAGTAACGAGGCAAATGTGCACATAATTACTGAATCTTTAAATGGGTCGCATTAATTAAAATTGAAGTGTCAATTTGAGATCAATAAAGTTCTCAGAAATGGGCAATTCCACGTGAGATTTATACCTATGGCCATTAAAATTCGGTTAAACGTCTATTTTTTCAAATGGTCAAAAAATTTTCAAGTTATGAATTTTCGAAATTTTGGATTTTTAAAGCTAGTCCTATTTTCAATATAGCTTTGAAGTATTGAAAATATTGAGTTTAAAAAAAAGTTGTCAATGACTGGAAGTTTTGGTTTTCTTTCTACTTTTAAGAAATGTAAAATAAGTTTTTTTATAAACAAATTATTCTTTTTTAATTCTGGACCCGACTTTTTTTATTTTTCTTTAAATTTATTTATACCTTATATAATGTAGAGAAAATTTTCCAAAAACTCCCGGAATGGGCCTGATGCGTTTAATGAGTTTTAAAAAATTTTTTAAAATCACATGCAAGCCTCACAAGGGTTTTTTTACAATTAACTTTTCAAAAATGTCTATAACCTACAATTTTTAATCGATTTGAATGTTATTTTTTAAATTCAAGTAGAAATAAATTTAAAAAATACATTTAAAAAATCGGGCCTAAAGTCAAAAAATTAATTTGTTTATAAAAAACTTTTTTTTCCAAATATTTAATCAAAAAATAATTTTTTTCACATTTCTTAAAAATCGAAAAGAAACTAAAACTTTCATCCGTTGACAACTTTTTTCCAAACTCAATAGTTTCAGACTTATAAGCTGTTGAAAAAAGTACTACTTTTGAAATAGTAAATTTCAAAAATTCATAACACGACAATTGGTCAATTAAACAGAAATTAAAAAATACGTATTTGGTATTTTTCTATAAAGATTAAGAAAAAAATTGCTTTACCCGAATTTTAAGGGTCATAGGTAAATTTCACGTGGAATTGCCCATACGTAGGTTAATTCTATCTTCCTCAGTGTTTGTGTGTCCATAAAATTAATTGATTAGCAACGTCCGTCCATCGAATATCGGTAAATAAGTATCAATTGCAAATGTGCAATAAATGCGTATATTAATGTACGTATGTGAGGCATTCTACGTGAAATGCCCCAAGTTATAATTTCAACTTCTCGAAAAAAAATTGAAACTCGTGAAATTTGTTGTGCTATCAAGTAGAAATGCTATTTTTTGAGTTATTAAATCACCTCGCCTCAGCTTTCGTTGGCAATAATTTATTTACAAATAAAACAGACCGATTTTTGGTAAATTGAAAACTAAAAATCAATTATCAAAAAATTAAGGTCCTTATCAATCAGTTATCAAAAATTATATTAGTAAAATAATAATAAATAAAATCCACCATTGGAAAGAGCATGAAAAAACCTTTCAGAAACGTATTCAAAAATTTTTTTCCCATTACAAGTATTTACAGAAAAAATTAAAAAAACGGTGTTTAACAAATTAGTAAAATTGACCTCCAATTTTTCGAAAAAGGTATAAATATTTTTTGGATCGCATTTCTACTTGATAAAACAACAAATTCGCAGAGTTAAAATTTTTTTTTTCAAGAAGTTGAAATTTCAACTGAGCGGACATTTCACGTAAAATGCCTCATTTGTATATATAACTGTTGATTCTTTGAGTGGCGTTTGAGAAGTGAAAAACTCGAGACAGATTATTCGTCATTGTCATCGTGCCTTCATTTGCTCGAAAACCGGACTACAAGTCTCCTAATTATTATCGTGTGACTCAAGTGGACACTGATCTTTCTTTTCGGACTCGATAAAATGATGAGCCACTATCGATACATTAATTAACACATCAGACCCACTTACACAAGCTGACAATACGTTTATGTCGAGAGCTGATCTGGTATAAGGTTAACTTTTTTTTTCTTATGCTTTCTCATATGAAGAAGCAGTACTGTATATATTGAAATAGTTATTTTCGTATTGAGGGCGCAAAATACGTGATTGTGGCGAAGACGAGATTAAGGATATTGTCGCACACCTGTAAATTAAGGAAATGAGAGAAACTTATAAAAATTTGACAGTTTGTTTTTGAGATTATTTTAGAAACATGATTTTTTCAGAATTTTTTACCACTTATTTTTTTCTTCAAAAAATAAAATAAATTTGCAATTTAACATGGGCTCTTATGGGTGCTTAGATGAATCTTAGAAAAAAAAGTATGAAGGAAATGAGAAATAAATCCGTGATTTTGTGTATAAATAGACAATGTCAAAAAGTTAAAACTAGCAAAGTTTAGAGAAAGTTTACCACAGTTTTAATGAATAAATAATTATTTTAATTTTAGTTTTTAAAGCAATAATAAAAACACATGAAAATGTGGCAACATTGCAACAACACATAACCTCAAAAAATACAAATTTCATCTGTACACATGAAATTAATAATGTTCCTTTATTAATAAGTTAATAATTTTCATGTTTCTTTTGTATCATAATTATATTTTACATTTTATCATAATTTTCGTGTTCTCAAGACTAAAAAATTTGAGGTTAACGTTTGACAATATACTAATATGCCAGTCCCACCAATCATAAGTCGAGTCGTGGTTTTTAACACAATTTCAGAAAATTAATGATTAATTATTATTATATATAATAATCGTCGTGATTTGTTTTTGTTTTGAAAATTTATTTTTGTGGGTTATTGTAATTTTTTTAAAGTCAAAAAGAAACAAAAAAAAATCGTTTTATTCACTTCACAAAATTGTCAAAAATTCCATTACAAATTTTTTATTTTCCTGACTTTTTCCAAGTTTTCATCAAAAATATTTACTTTTTTCTTATCCTGATAATAAATTGAATTTATGCTACGAATGTTATTATTCACGAAAGAATTTAAAATAATTTCATTCTTGCAAAGAATTTATAAAAATATTTGAATTTTCAATAGAAAATTTATAAAAATAATTGATTTCTTTAGGCAAATTTTGTTATTTATGAAAATAATTGAATTTTCTTGAAATATTTTATTATTTATTAAAATAATTAAATTCTTGCGAAGAATTTTTTTTAAAATTCTGAAAATAATTGGAAATTTCCTGAAGAATTTTATAAATTTTCAGAAAAATTGCCTTTTTTAAGAATTTTATAATTTATGAAAGTAGTTTAATTTTTTTCGAATATTTTTCTATTTTTACAAAATACTTGAATTCTTGGGAAGAATTTTTTTTAATTTGGAAAATAATTGAATTCTTGGGAAGAATTGTAAATAAAGGTTTGGAAAATAATTTAATTTTTCTGAAAAATTTTATAAGTTTTGAGAAAAATAAATTGAATTTTTTGAAGAATTACATTTTTTCTAAGAATTTTGTAATTTATGAAAATAATTGAATTCTATCGAGAAATTTTATTAACAATTGTTGAAAAAATACTTTAATTACTTTCGAAGAATTTTATTCTTTATAAATATAATTTAATTCATTCAAAGAATTTTATTAATTAGGTAAATGATTACATTCTTGCGGCGAATTTTATTAAAATTGATGAAAGTAATTGAATTTTTTTCCTAGAATTTTATCATAATTTTTTTTAAATAATTTAATTCTGTTTGGTTATTTTATAAAAATAGTAGATATTGAAAATCATTGAAATGTGAAAAGTTTTCAAAGATAATTAAATTTTACAAAGAATTCTATTACAAAAAATTGGCAATAATTGAATGTCGGAGGGAAATTTTATTAAATTTTTTGGAAAATCCAATTATTTTGAAATTTTTTTTATTATATATGAAAATAATTGAATTCTTGCGAACGATTTATTAGAATTTTTTTAAATAATGAAATTTCAAAGAAGACATTTATTACTTTTAATAATAATTGAATTCTTGTGATGAATATTGTTATTTATGAAAATAAGTGAATTTTGAAAAGAATTTTATTGCAATACCTCAAAATAATTGAATTTTTTAAATAATTTATTTGTTATTAAAAAAATATATCATTAAAATTATATTTGAAACAATTAATTTCTTTCGAATAATTTTATTAAATTTTTTGAAAATAATTGAATTATTACGGAAAAGTTTATTAAAATATTAAAAAAGAATTGAATTTCTGTTGAAAAGTTTATTTTTTTTTTTAAAGAAATTGAAATCTTCATAAAAATTTTATGACCACTGTTTTAAATAATGAATTTTTAAATGTTATGAAATTTTTATTAGTTTAAATAATTGAATTCTTGGCAAAAACTTTATTTGGGAAAGTAACTGAATTTTACGATTATGAAAATATTTAAATTCATGCTTAGAATTTAATGAAATTTTTTTTTTGTTGAAAAAATGGAATTTACATGAAAAATTTTATAATTATTAAAAGTAATTGAATTATTGGGGAAAATAAATTGCATAACATTTTGTTAAATAAAATTGATTTTTTTTAATATTAGCGAATTAAAAGTAGTGGAAATTCTCTAAAAAAATATTGTTTATATTCATTGTTCGGAAAGTCAAATACCTATATAAAGCTAATAACTTTTTTTACCTTCTAGATGCCAAATCTGATGCCAAATTTGAAATTAGTATCGAAATTTGTTTAAGTTTTTTTTATATACTTTAAAGTTTAAGAATATAATATATTTCCTAGTTTTTTTCTTCAAAAAAAAGAAGAGTTTTGAGAAAACTGGGGGTACGGACCCAAAAATTTTTTTTTTATTATTCTTAATATCGGAGTTATTTTTAATGTGATTTTGTCCACTGAACACGATTCTGGGTTTCAAAACTAAACTTCTAGAAGTCTAGGCAAATTTTGGGACTCGGAATCGTCTCATACACGTTTGAGGAAGCAAAAAAATTGAACTAGAAAAATAAATTTAAAAATATTTTTGGTCCCGTGAATACTGAAAGTTTGTGTGAAAACGAGAGACCCAAAATATCGATAGTGCCAACGTACAAACAGAGTTGCAGAATAAGGTATATGTATATATATATAAACATACATATGTATTAAATATATAAAAAGAACCGCGACAGGAGGCAGTAGAAAACTTTAGTGCTCGACAATTGCCTAAAATACAAGTTGCGCCAGGGGGTGAGTCCCACAAGGTGTTCGGAGTAATGGGGGAAAGGGGGTCCCAAAGATGGAGTATAAGGCCCAGCTTCTCATTTCGCGTGGGAACTAAAAACATAGGGGGTTCTTATAGCTCTTTTCTCTCCCCCATTCTTTTTCAATTGTAAATATTTTATGAAGCTTTTTAATTTATTGTTCAGAATGAAATGCCATTGGATATATCCCGCGCGCGTATACACGGTACAATATTTTCACTTTGGGAATTCGCACAGTCCCTCATCATATTATTGCCGCATTAATACTACACTCTAATAAATTCTCTTTTCTGTTATTTTTATAATCTGATTACTATAATAACCATAATGATAATGATTACTAAAATCTGATTTACATTTTGTTATACATCTGATTTTCTATTTTTGCTTAATATTTTATTTTCTAAAAAATATATTCAAAAAACTTTTTACGTCCGAGTTGGTTTTTTAAAATTAATAGGTAATAGCGGCTCTATTTTTGTTTAGTATTTTATTTTCTTGAAAATATATTCAAAAAATTTGTTACGTCCGGAATGGTTTTTAAAAATTAATAGGTAATTTTATTTTTGACTTCACAAATTTACACTCGATTTGGTTATTTAATTTTTACTGCGGCTTTTGTTCGTATTGTAAATTATTAATTTTTTGTTTTTTATTACTTATTTACTTTGTTTCGTTTTATTATTTATATCATTGTTTTTGACCATGAATTACATTCCAGGTGTTACTAACTCCAAATGATACATTCCAAATTTTGGATTAAATTTCTTTTAATACTTTTAATTTCTTTTAATACTTGAGGAAGTATTGTAATACCAAAATTTTTCAAGTTCGTTTTTTTAACATAACTTTATGTTATTTGACCTCAGGAGTTCAAAAATGACATGATGTATAAACATCATATTTACATAAATATCTCCAAATTATAAAGAGCTTTTGGGCTGAATTTTTTTTTAAATTCTAGGTCCCATCTGCGGACATAAAATGAGAGTACTTTGAGATAGATTAATAAAGTTTAACTATTTATTTTTTTGATTTTTAATTTTTCAAAAAAACGTTTTTTGCCCATAACTTTAAAAAAATGTTAGGACACCTATAAATGTTTTTCTCTAATTTTTTAGAGTCTTTTTAGACGCATCTTTTGAGCCCAGAATGAACCTTTTTCGTTCATATTCACCGAAGATATTAAACTTTTAAAAATCAAAAATTTTGGAAAATAAGACTTTTTTGAGAATTTTGTTGAAAAATGTAGAAATAACATTAAAACCATAGTTACCAACTTGTAGAGCATTAAAAAAGCCTTCGATTGACCTATTTTTGAAGCTATTTCGATTAGAAATAAAGAAGTTATTGATATTTTAAAAAACAGAAATTGTGAAAAAAAAATTTTCATGTGAAAGTATTAAATAAAGAGAAAAAAATATTACAGCACTTAAGAATAATTGTTCTAAATTTATACTTTATTGTTATTAACATCTCTATGAGGAAGGAAAGTGTTCTTGAAATAAACACAACAAGATTTACGAAAACGAATGAAATGAGTACCAAAATTATAACAAAAATTTATAACTTGGCAGCGGTTTTTATATTTATAATATAATTTAGTCATTAACTAACAGTGCAACAAAAAATGTTTTGAAAACTTGATTTTTTTACTCAACATAGCCTCACTTTTTTGAGTTTTTTCGGGCTTTGAAGTCTCATATATACAGTACCGGTCACAAATGTCAGTCCACCCATTTTTGAAGGAATGGAAAAAATTTTTTAACATAAAATTTATGAAAATTCAAATTTTTTTCGGTTTATATTTTGAAAGACAATAAAATTTTGGAAAGAATAAGACCTCACAGAAGTCATTTGGCAAATATTTTTTCAAGATATTCTTAAAAAACCGCCATTTTCAATGTTTTACAAAAATTTGAATAACTTCTAAAATAATAAACGCTTTTTAATAATCTTAGGCTTATTTTAAAGGTCATTTTTTACGGAATAAGAATTACTTATAGTCATTAAGCTGTAACTTTTTTTCTTGGAATAAGCATGACGTCAAAGTTGGGCAAAAAAATTGTGAAAATTTGAAATACATGTTTTGTACTAAAAACTATTCTAGAACATATATAAAACATGATATGGTATAGATTTTTCAAGAAAATTTAATAAAAAAATATGTTTGAATTTCAAAAATTGTTCTTTTTATAATATCATTTCAAATTTTTCGAATTTTTTTGTTCAACTTTGACGTCATACTTATTCCAAGTAAAAAATTACAGGTTAATGCCTATAAGTCATTCTTATTTCGTAGAACATGAGCTTTAAAATAAGCCTGAGATTATTAAAAAGCGTTCATTATTTTAGAAGTTATTCAAATTTTTGTAAACCATTAAAAATTATGATTTTTAAGAATATCTTGTACAAATTTTGGCCAAATGACTTCTGTAAGGTCTTATTCCTTTTAAAATTTTATTGTCTTTGGGTCAAAATAAGTAAAACCGGCCACTTAAAAAATTTTTGTCTCCAATTTTCAAGTTATTTTTGGTATAAATATATGATTACACTTTTTGCCCCTAAAATATTTTTCAAAAAAAAAATTTATTTTTGAAGTAATCAGGTGTTAAAGTTTTAGGTCATTTTATTATTACTTTGATACAAATAAGGATAATTAAGTGAATTTTTTTTAAATTAAAGCTTAAAGTCTATACTTTAAGGATTAAATAAAGCAATTGCAAAAAAATGAAAAATTTATAATTGTTATTAACAAATCTTTTAAACAATTGTAAATTTAAAAAAAAAAAAAATCAGTAACCTACAATATTATAGAAATTATGTAGATTTTTTTGACAAAATGCAGGCGAAATTCGACTCGAATTACTGGAAAAAGATAAAATTGCAAACGAATAAATACGAATCGTCTTTTGTTTTGTTAGAAACTTCACGCCTTTCAAGCGGATTTTTAAGATGAAAAGTGGATTTTTGCCTGCATTTTGTCAAAAAAATCTACATAATTTCTATAATATTGTAGGTTATTACTGATTTTTCTTTTTTTTAAATTAATCCTTGGAGTTTTGCACATCATAACATCGTAACTTAATCTTTCAAAAACATTGAGAACATTCTTCAATTTCCAATTGTTTAAAATAATTGTTAAAAACAATTATAAATTTTCATTTTTCAGCAATCGCTTTATTTAATCCTTGAAGTATAGACTTTAAGCTTTAATTTAAAAAAAAATTCACTTAATTATCTTTATTTGTTTTAAAGTAATAATAAAATGAATATAAAATGACTCAAAACTTTAACACCTGATTACTTCAAAAATAAATTTTTTTTTGAAAAATATTTTAGGGGCAAAAAAAAAAATTTTATTTTTTTATCTACAAAAATCATAGATAACTTAAAAATTGGAGATAAAAATTTTCCAAGTGGCCGGTTTCACTTATTTTGGCCCCTTTCTAAACATAAACCAAAAAAAATTTTAGTTTTTATGAATTTTATGTTAAAAAATTTTTTTTTCTTTCCTTTAAAAATGGATGGACTGACAATTTCGGACGGTATACTGTAATTGAAGATTAATTATGTTTAAACTAAATGTTTTTTCAGAAATATGTTGTCGAAAGGTGTATATAGAAACTGATTTTGTTTTGCAATGAGGAAAACAAAAGTTATTTCAAAAAAAAATACTGAAACCGTAGAAGACATCCCTCCCTATAGGTGTAGTGTGACGGAGGGCTAATTATTTTTTTCTAATATTTTTATGATATACTTTCGTTTGAATGTTATTCTTTTGGAATAAAGGGAAAAAATTTTTCTTCAAAGCATGGATAATATTTGAAGGGTAAATTTTGAAAAGACGTGTTTTACACGGTGGAAGAAAGAGAGAAAGATAAAGGAACGAAAGAGGTAGCGCAATGTTAAGGAGACTTGTCCATCCCCTCTCCTCGCGTTTTCTCCCCCCTACACTTATTTCGTGTCGCGTGTCTTAACTCCCACTCCACCTACCTTTGGATTCACACACATTTGCGCACTGGCCTTTGTGAGTATCAGCATCTGCACGAATTGCACCTCGTGCATAACTTCTATGCCTTGTGGAGGGCGAAATCGAGAGAGAGAGAGAGAGAGAGAGAGAAGGTACATACTATTTTATATATATATATATATATATATAAACTTGAGGCATTGCACGCAACACTGCAAGGGGACACACAATCTCACGTGTGTTAAAGCCACCAGTTTTATTGTATACGTATATATATATGCGAGAGAAAAGAGAACCGAGTAAGAGAGGAGAGACAGGAAAAGAGATGACTCTTACCGGCTTTAGTTGTTGACTGTCGCCTACTACGCTCGGTTTACTATATGTTCGATGCCTCTTCACCTGTTGCAGAACTCTCTTCGTTTTGCCTTGGGTTATCACGAGAGCTCAAGAAACTTACACCCATTAAGTTCTAAGGACAACGTAAAATTTTAATGAATGAGCAAAAGAAGGGTTCTGGGCTCTCAAGTGCAGTGTACTTGAAAATGATTCATATGACATTTGCAGAATATTGCTTTTTCTTTTTGTCCTTCTCTTTTGTTCAGAAGTTGATGATTTGAGTATATAAATATAGTTGAAAATTTTAAATCCAATATAGTTGATTCGCAATAATTAAACGCGGTGATTAGTGACAGTTATACTGAGAATTTTTTGGAAAAATTTCAACTCCTGCCTTACAAGGGAAATTGTGACTTATTTTTCATTCAGTGACAATCCATTTTTCGCAAGCTGATCGACAATCCTAATGTTCTTATTTCATATTAATAGTAAATGGTGTTCGACTTGCGACTGTAAGATTTCAGTTCATAATCATATAAATTTATTGTTTTAAATGCAAAATATTAAAGTTTAAGTGAATCAAAATTAGCATTAATATATGATGTTGATGATCCTAAAAAAATACCAAATAACTAGATTTACAAGAAATTCGATTCAAACACTGAATTTAAAATAAAATTAGTAGCATAACAAAATTATGAAAGCAGAACATAGATCAACAAGGATACAATTCTTTCATAAATCAATTCAATCAGTGCGAATCAAAATTTTTAGTAATTTCGAAAAAGAAACTTTAGTGATCAAAAAGGATACAATTCTTTCATAAATCAATTCAATCAGTGCGAATCAAAATTTTTAATAATTTCGAAAAAGAAACTTTAGTGATCAACAAGGATACAATTCTTTCAAAAAAATAAATTCAATCAGTGCGAATCAAAATTTTTAATAATTTCGAAAAAGAAACTTTAGTGATCAACAAGGATACAATTCTTTCAAAAAAATAAATTCAATCAGTGTGAATCCAAATTTTTAATAATTTAAAAAAAGAAACTTTAGTGATTCGAAAAATAAAAGGAGAATATTTTTATGGTTCATTCCTGCAATAAAAGAAATGGATTTGACTTTAAGACATTTTTAAACCGTAACAATTGAACACCCTTCGTCAAGTGGAGTCGCACTGTCGTCAATACCAAAGGTGAGAGTCTAAAATATGTATTTTCATACTTTTTATTTCTCAAATTTGTATTGCATGCAGCCCATTATTTGTTAACATTTAAATATTTTTGGTCGTTAATTTTGAATTTTCGACCACGGATTCGTATTCAGCGACTCCGAAAACCCCCGTGTAGGCATTTTCAGAGAGATTCGTTAACTTGAAAATTTTTGTGCGCCATTTTGATTTTTGCATTTTCGCCAACGGATTTGGATTCAGCGACCCAGGAAACCTTCGATTAAGCGCATTTATAGCCAGATTCGCTAACTTTTAAATATGCATTTTTTTCGATGGCCCTATAGAGCCCAAGGACATACAGGGCGCGACATTTTTATGGCTCTATTTAAAATTTAAACTATCATCAAATATGGTAGTCACAATAGGTTTTATAGTGAAAACAAATAATAGGTAAAAATGATAGCCAGGCAATTATGTAAATTTTATACATTTATTAAAGAGTAGGAGTTCCCCGACTAAATCGGAATGTTTGTGCTGAAAAATTTTACTGTAATTATTACAATATCAATTCGACCCACGCCCATAATATAAGATTCTATAGGGAAATTCTTGTTTGATAATAATGTTAATACAAATAATAATGATCCAAGGAATTTCAAAGGTTAATTGGTCACTGAGGAAGCAAGAAATAAGCATGATGATGAATAAATAATTTTCAATGGTTTTTCTTTTTTTTAATGGAAACAGTTATTGGAACTTATCGTTAATCAATTATACACATAGAAATAATGTAACTAGAATCTTAAATAAAACGTTTTCCATTTCGAGAATTACAATAAGAGAAAAGTAGCTTAATGTAGAATCTGATTCGAAATTATTCAGTACAAGATAAATATATACACGGAAAGAAAGTTTCATTTCATAAAAATATTTTACAAAATTTGGAGAAAAATTGATCCAAATTATAATTTTTATAATAAAAAATACTAAACTTTAAAAACATTTAATAACATTTAATTATAATTATTAACATTTAATATGGGAATATTAAAATTAGACTAATGTTATAATATCCTAATATTTAAAAATTCAGGATAATTATATCGTAACGAGTTCTGCAGCCGAGCGGCATAAGGCGGAGAAATCGTTCTCAAAGTCTCGAGGTCTCAAGTTCGAATACTGACACGCAGGCAAATTTTTGTTTCTTAATTTTACATTTTTCTATTCTTAAGAGCATGTCCAAGTTGTAAAGTGTAAATAAACCGAAAGGTAAACAAACCTAGCAATATAATCGCAATTTTTGAAGAGCCTTTTTTCTTAATTGCTAATTTGTTTAAACAAATTATTATTATTTATTTACAACTTTTTATCTAATTGAGCTACAGATCTGTAGTTAAATTAGATAAAAAGTCTTATTAAACCATTTACTAACAACAAACTAAAAATAATAATTTTACCAATTGTTTAAACAAATTATTATTTAGTTTCAACTTTTTATCAAATTGGACTACAGAGTTGCGATTTTTTTTATTAATTTTGCAATATTATTTAACAAAATTATTAAATAAGCTATTTATGTATCATGACAAAAACATATGGCCAAAGACAAAGAAATCATAATAAAAATACTTTTGGTACTCATTTCATTCGTTTTCGTAAATTTTGTTGTGTTTATTTCATGAATACTTTGCTTCCTCATAGAGATGTTAATAACAATAAAGTATAAATTTTGAACAATTATTCTTAAGTGCTGTAATATTTTTTTCTCTTTATTTAATACTTTCACATGAAAATTTTTTTTTTCACAATTTCTGTTTTTTAAAATATCAATAACTTCTTTATTTCTAATCAAAATAGCTTCAAAAATAGGTCAATCGAAGGATTTTTTAATGCTCTACAAGTTGGTAACTATGGTTTTAATGTTATTTCTACATTTTTCACCAAAATTCTCAAAAAAGTCTTATTTTCCAAAATTTTTGATTTTTAAAAGTTTAATATCTCCGGTGAATATGAACGAAAAATGTTCATTCTGGGCTCAAAAGATGCGTCTAAAAAGACTCTAAAAAATTAGAGAAAAACATTTATAAATATCCTAACATTTTCTTAAAGTTATGGGCAAAAAACGTTTTTTTGGAAAATTAAAAATCAAAAAAATATATAGTTAAACTTTATTAATCTATCTCAAAGTTGTCTCATTTTATGTCCGCAGATGGGACCTACAATTTAAAAAAAAATTTAGAACAAAAGCTCTTTCTAATTTGGAGATATTTATGTAAATATGATGTTTACATCATGTCATTTTTGAACTCCTGAGGTCAAATAACATAAAGATATGTTAAAAAATCGAACTTGAAAAATTCTGGTATTACAATACTTCCTCAGTATGAGGAAGCAATAATTTAAATAATAGTTTAAACAAATGTTAGGATATATAAATAAATTTTAATATATAGTAATTATTATTCTAAATAAATAAAATTAATGGGCCACTGGCTCAAAATCTTTTAAAAATAATATTTTTTTCGATTGCAAATAATGTATGGGCTTATTAACGCAATGATACTACAAACGTTCAGTAAAAAACAATTTACTTTTTATCTCACAAAGTTTTGTAGTTATTCAAAATTATGTTCCAAATAAAAATTGAACAATTTTTGAAAATTTTTAAACATAAAAAAGGATGCCTAAGTACTTGCCTTAAAGACATGAAATAAGGCACGTCTAAAAGACGTCTTTTGGACGTTCTTTTCAAATTGTTTTAGATCTTTAAGAGATATTTATTTCATTTACAATATTTTCTAAGTTGAAACACAACAATATTGTATTAAATTTATGTAAAGATTAATTTTTCTTCCAAAATATGCACAATTAATAATGATAAAATTCCCACGAAACTGGGATAGAATTCGGAATCTCAATTTTCAATTAAATGGATTTAATGTTGTATTAATGGATGGATTTAATTATGGATTTAACTTTGGAATATCCCAAAAATTTTTGTATTCATTACTTTTTAAGTCCGCAAGTTGAACTTAGAGAAAAATATGTTTTATAATAATTTAAAGTTTGACAGAAAAAGATGTCTTTTAGACATATCTTAAAAACATGTAATGATCAAGACATAAAACATGTTTAGGATGTCTTTTGAACATGTGGGGCCACTGGGAAAACATCATCTTTTCAAACTTTTTCTTGTGAAGCTAAAATCGGATTTTGAAAATGTTAGAAAGAGTGCCCAAAAATGAACAGTTTGCTTAAAATTTGGGTGTAATGTAAAAGATATTCCTTGTTGTTTTTGCAAAAGTTCTGGAGGAGCATTAATAACAGTTTCTTTTGTTACAAAATTTTAACTGATATTTTACTTCCATTCTTGACAAATATTTACAGTTTTTATAAGACTGCGGTTGTTAAAAACACTATAGTCGCATCGACCGTATATCTATAGCTATTCTTTCATCATATTATAACAAAAATTTCTACTGATAAACGCTTCTTTACGGAATAAATATATCGTTACAAATATTTTGCCGAGGAATGCATTAAAAGTGTAAACTGGAATCTCTCTTGACAATTCTATACCTTTATTCAACAAGGCCACACCTCGCATAGACTTTAAGTAAATGAGACTTGAGCCAGAGAGTCGGTATGTATCATTTATTTAACTCCGATGAGCGTGATGTTGTTACTTTAATCCAAAAACATTTTCATTCAAAAGACATGAATTATCGAACTCGTATAACTATTCATTATAAGTATTATAATGAACTTATATTTACATGAACTATTTACTCCTCTTCTCACTATACACCGCACTAACTCAAAACATTTTTTCAGATGTCATTATTCCCCGAATATTATTAAATTGATTTCACATAAGAAGAAAAAAATGCTTCCTCGAAAATTGAATACCAAGAATTATGAAGCCACCCAGTTATCAGTTGAATATATTTTTAAGAAACTGTAATTTTTACCCGCATCAGTTATTAAGCGACCCACTTAATTTTTCCAAATATATTGGTTATGATCAAAAAATGTTTTAATCAAAATATTCAACTTTAAATTTTTTTTCTAAAAGTAAGTCGATATGCTGATAACTGCGAGTTCCATAGTTTCAGCTTCATCCAAGAATTGAGTAAGATATGATCGCGCAATTCTTATAAACTTTCATTAGGATGAAGAAAATCTACAAATAAAGACTAATGTACGCTATTTAGATAAAAATTTGTATGTTAATTTACGATATTGTATTTCCTTATATAGTGGAAAAAAATTTTGTTTCTGATGAAACATTTTTAAGTTGTATTATGTATATATATATATATATATATATATATATATACGTTGAGCATCAAGAAATAAAGTGATGCAGTTTTCGTGCTGATTTCATCTGATTTGTAGTTCATTAAAGCTATTCCTTTATGCATGCATGTGGTGACCGAGGATACACCCATTTATATATTTGTGTTTGTATGTGCGTGTGTACATATAAAATACGTACCTGTATACATTTATAGACATTAGTTTATCCTAGTGTTCACTCGATATGTTGCCGCGACTATCAGGAAAGCAAAAGACGGTAGACCTCTCGCATGTCCAAGCTCGTTCGTCTAAAGACATAAATGTTCACGCACATGAGAATGTAATGCACCGGACGTGTGTCTGTAAACAGGCATCAAGACATAGATATATGCACAACACGTAAATACATGACAGATGCGTAGAATGCACGCATTTCTTCAAGAAAACTACCTACAGGTTCATTGCACTTTAACCTTTTCTCCTGCAATTGTTTTCAATAGAAAGAAATCAAAATTTGTGCTTGCGTGGTTTTTCTCATTTTTTTCTTACTTCTTCTAGTATATGGTAGTTAGGTTTGCTTCTTGAAAAATGTAATGTTTTCATAATAGTGGTTATACAATTTTAGTCACGAACATTGGCAGTTGTATGGACAATTGCACTTAAACAAGCTGCGGTATTGTTGCAAACAAAGGTATATAGATAAATGTTAGTGTAAGCTAAAATGTTGTTAGTTCACAAATTCATTTAGTTAAACAAAGTGTAAATTACAAAAGTTGTAAGTTATAAACAGATTTTGTTAGTTACAATGGCTTTTGAAATGAATTACAGTTTTAAACGCAATGTAGTTTCTTTACCTGCATGTAGAGCATCATTTTGACAAAAAATACAAAATTTGCATTTTTTTCGAATTTTTGGAAAAAAGTTTTCATCTTTGCTTCTCTTGATATTTTTTAATCAGATATGGCTAAGATTTTATGTTTCAAAAAAAAAATGAAGTATTCAACTATATATTTATTTAGAGGGACAATCAGACTAAAGAGTTTAAACTTTTCGACAATCATCAAGAAGGGTTAAATAGATTCTCCGATGATCAATTTTGACTATCTCGGAGGGAAAAGTTAACTATCCATAGAAACGCTAGTAATAAATTAATAATTTTACTTTATAAAGAATAAAAATTAGTTAAAATTACTAACACAGTAAAATGTGAGGTGTTAAAATAACACCAGAATGAATTAAAATAATCTGCAACAGTTTAATCCCTCTAGGATTAAATTAACACCAAAAAGAATTAAAATAATCTACCTTATGGTGTTATTTTTAACTATGAATGAAATTTTATTTTAAATAAAACACCAAAGTCAACGATTTGTAAAAATTCAACGAATTTATAGCTTTTCCAGGAAGAATAGTAAGTTAGTTACTAACTTAGTTACCAACTTACTATAACTAATTTAGTAATATAGTTACTAAATTCAATTGTGTTCAAAAATTTAAAAACATTCTCGTCAAAATTTCAATTCTCTTTATAAATAATAAAATTCCTCTCTGATATTCAATTATTGTACGAAATTGTAATCAAATTCTTGGCCAAATTTCAATTATTTTCAAAAGTTTTCTAAAATTTCATAATTTTCAATATCTACTATTTCAATAAAAATTTCCAAAGAATTCTATTATTAAAAAAATGTTGAATACAATTCTACGCAAACATTCAATTATTTTCATAAATAGTAAGAAATTTTACAGAAATTCAATTATTTATCAATTTTTAAATAAATTTCTTCGCAATAATTCAATTATTGTTTCCTCATACTGAGGAAGTATTTTAATAAATAATAATATTTCTACAGGGATTCAATTATTTTTAAAAATAATAAAATTCTTTTAGGAATTCAATTGTTTTCATAAATAATAAAACTCATTGCAGAATTTCAATTATTTTTCATGCAATTTTAATCAAATTTCTCGAAAAATGTACATTATTCTTAAAAATCTTATTAAAATACGTCCACAGATTTAAAAAATTTGTTGATAACATTTTTTATTAGAATTTAATTTCAAGAAACATGAAATTAATAAATTATTTATTTTTGTATTTAAATAATTGAATTCTCGTAGAATTTACTAATAAAAATGGTTTTAAAAATGAATTTCAGTTAAAATTTTAGATTATACTTAAGTATTAAAAGCATTATAACGTGGATTTTTAGAAATAATTAAATTTTGAAAAAGTTTCAAACTAAAATCATTGAAATTCTTAATTTATCATTTTTTTAACAAAAAATTCTGTAGAATGGAATTCTTTTTAAAAGTTTAATAGGATTTTTATTGAAATTATTTCAAGTTTTTATTTTTAAATATATATATTTAATTGCAGAATTTTCGAATAATTAAAACTTTTTAAATTGAATTGTAAACGAATAAATTTGAAAATTCTCATAAAACTCATCGCAGCGTTTCAATTATTTTTTAAACAATTTTAATTGAATTCCTTGAAACAAATAATTATGTTCATGCAAGTTTTAATAAAATTCGACAAGAGAGTTGAATTATTACAAAATTTGTTACTAAAATTCTTTATGAGAATTGAGTTTTGAAAAAACATTCAATTATTCAATAAATTATTTACTTTTAAATCTAAATAATTAAATTCTTGTAGAATTTTCTAATAAAAATTGATTTTCATTTCATAAAACTGAATTTCAGTTAAAATTTTAGATTATAATTGAATATTAAAAGAAATATAGAGTGAACTTTTTGGTAATAATTGTATTTTGAAATTAATATTTTTGTAAAAGTTGAATTGAATTTTTTAAATATTATTTAAAGTTTTTATTTTCTAAGAGGCATTTAATTAAAGAATTTAGGAATAATTGAAATTTCGTAAAATTGATTAATTAATTCTTATTAAAAATAATAGATATAAAGTAAAATTGTAGTTAAAATTTTTTGAAAATAATAATTGAATTGAAATAATGAAAATAATTTTGAAGAAGTATAATATTCTTATAATGTAAAATAATATGATTTTATTACTTGGTCAACTTTAATTATTATAAAATATAAAGAAATCGAACACTCCAAATCGAAGACTCGGAGTTATTCATATCTTCATGTTTTATAGTTATTAAAAAATTTATTAAACTAAAATTCCATTCATTGTAAAAAATATCACCAAAATTGATTTTTTAAAATCTTTTTTGGTGTTAATTTAATCTGCAACACTTTTTAATATACGGTTTTCTGTTTATAAAAATGAATAAAAATTCGTCCATCTAATTCTTTAAGTAAAGTAGATGACTGTCAATTAGTGAACTTCTTCTTCTTCTAAACAATTAATGAATATTTAGTAACAATTGATAATATTTAACTATAGTCAAAATAAGAAAAGTTTTTCATGAAAATGACTGACAATAAGTCAAATTTCACTATTTATTAATAGTATTTTACTAATTTAGACTTAAACAGTATATATTTAATGTCACTTAGTTTTTTGCAATAATAATAATAATAATAATAATAATAATAATAATAACAAATATGAAACATTTTAGTTGCACAGAATATTTTTGTTTTCCCCAAGCGCAAATACGGTTTTATCATTGATCAACGACGTGAATATAAACTTAGCATTATTTAAATTTTTTTCTGGTTCTTCGCGTTTTCCACAAAAAACGATTCAACGAATTGCATATAAAAAATATGTGTTTCGCGTCAAGGCGAATGAATTGCAAATTGAGATTTTTTCACGACAGTAGGCAGCTGTGTCGTTGCCTTTAAAAGAAGGCCGGGGAGATTCCACTGCGGTAGACGCGTCTAGTTCTAAATATTCAGTTTAAAAAGACGACGATGTGATGAAGAAAGAGAGAGAGAGAAAAAAAAGAGAGAGAAAGAGAGAGAAAAAGAAATTGAATAGAAGGGAAAAAAAGGGAAACAGAATGTACATATAAGATGAAGACAGCGGTAGCACGTGCCCCGTTCCATTCATGAGGCTTCCACCCTCGTAATCTAACCCAAACTTAATGCAGCTTAACCTTCTTCGGATAAAAAACCGTCGGTCGTTGGGGATATTTTTTGTAACCGACTCTATCATGGATTTAAGTTTTTTTTCTATCGCTCTCTCTCTCTCTCTTTTTTTTCTCTCCACCTCCTCCACCTGCACCTTTTCTCGTTTACTCAGGTCGGAATCTCTTTTACAGAGATATGCCTTTTGATTCTCAAATGGAAGAAGGCCAATGAAAGAGTCGCGTGCCATGGAAGAGCTAATAGATGAAAGAAGATATGCGGGGAGTTCTCGCGAGTCGTCCAACAGCTGATCAGTGTGTTCGATTCACGAGTCGTTCAAATTAAAGTATAATACTCGCGCCAGTGTTCAGTGCTGTACAATTTAAACGGACCATAAAGCCATTTAGTATTGTCTTTCTTTCGGGGCGATTAATATGCTTCACACATCCCTGAAATCGGCCTGAAGGCGTGCCGAATCAGAATTTAAGTCTTAGGTTACTTAAAGAATTAAGAAAGTTCACAAAATTAACAAAATTCTGAAATTTTAGACTTGCTTTTTAAGAACCTGTCAAACGACAATATGAAAAACACTATAGTAGTATTGCCGAGTTATCATTCCATTCGATTTTTGTGAATATAAATTTTTAATCAATTATAAATACCTGAAATCATTCTAAAACATTGAAAGCTGAATACTAGATTATAAAGGGTATTAATCAGATTATATTCAGTATAATATTTTTTATTTCTAACCTATTTTCCTCCGTATATGTTTCCTTTTAATTCATGGCTTCCTAACTTTGCAAAAAGTATTAATTGCAAAATTAATTTACCTATATTTAAGTGGTTATGCTTTTGAAAACAATTTAAAAGCAATAAACTTAAATGCTATTGACCAGCATTTGATGAAAAAGAGAAACAAAATGTTAAATAACAATTACAATAAATCTTTTTTATGAACTGTTGTAAAAATGCTTTTCTTGTGTCGAAATCTTTACGTCGCCCTCACATACACATATACATACAAAATATGTCCCCTACAAACTTAAATTTCGACAAACGAACTAACAATTTGTCAGCGGGACGCAGATGTACGACAACCAAACGACAATGACGCCCACATACATAAATCTAGGCTAAGTAAAGGTAGTTTACACGCCTTCGGCTTAAGGGGGGTTTTCTTGATGATTTTACTCGCTAAAAGCTTATACATTTTATACAAAAAGTCAAGAAATACATTAAATAGCAAAGCGGAAATTGAGAAGAAGATATTATTTTCTTCTTTTCAAAACTTTTTCCTAGCCCCTTATTTTTAATATGTGGTGGAGGTTTTAACTTAAAGACGCGCGTGCCGTCTTTTAACACTATAGACCACCCGTTGATTCTGTTTTCGTCGTTTAATCTTCACAATATGATCGTGGTGCTTTGAAAAAGTAATGGACACACGCTATATACTTTTTGTGATGAGATTCACCAGAACGAATCGAAAATCTTTTGGAATATGACTTTTTTAATTGTACTTTTTTACAGTTAAGTATAGATGATGTGGGTGATTTTTTGGGATCCCGAATTTTTACTGCATGTTGCGTGTCTCAATTATAAAGTACTTACTAAACTTTAAACTGAAATTGTTTATCAAAGTTTTGATCTTCTATGAAAAATAGAACTGTTGCAACAGTAAATTTGTATTACAGGGTTGCCACAAATATTTAATTTTATTTTTCCCTGACTTTTCCCTGATTTTCAAACAAAATTTTCACTTTTTCCTTGACCTTAAAGAATATTCTGATTCACTCTAAAAATTATTAGATAATCGAGAAAAAATGTTCTATTACATGTATTTACAAATTTCATTAATTGTAAAATTATTCAAAAACATCAATAACTTCTTTTTTAAATTAATATTTAATCATTATTATTTTTCTGTAGGAATTAAAATTCTTCAAAACATTCAAATTCAAACCATTTTAAATTGAACAACTTATAAGAATATTATTACAAAACATTTTTCAGAATAGGTTAATTATTTACAAAAATCCTAAAAAAATCCTTCGCAAGAATTCAATTATTTTTACAAGCAGTAAAATTTCTCAAAAAAATTAAATTATTTTTAAAAAATGTAATAAAATTCGTGGCAATAATTCAATTACTTTCATAAATAATAATAAATCGATTATCCGTTAATTCATTTTTAAATCAATTTTTATTAGAAAATTCTAAAAAAATTCAATTATTTAAATTAAAAAATAAATAATTTATTGAATAATAGAATGTTCTTTGTTAAAATTTAATTCTCATAAAGAATTTTATCAATAAATTTTTAAATATATGAATTTAATTTAACAATTTTTAACAAAATTTTTAATTTTTCGAGAAATTTAATTAAAATATATATTGTATAAAAATTTAAAAATCATTAAAATTCAGCGATGAATTTTATTACTTATGAAAATCATTTAAATTTTCTTAAAATTTCCGCATTAAATAATTAAATTTTGGAGAAGAATTTTATTATTTATAAAGTTACTTGGAATTTTGACAAAAATTTTTTTTTTGAATTTTCGAACACAATTGGATTTCTGCAAAGAATTTTTGTAACTTTTGAAAATAATTTAATTCTTGCAACGAATTTTATTCAAATTTATAAAAATAACTGTATTCATGTGAAAAATTTTTTTCTAGTTTATAAAAATAATAGAATTTCGGTAAAGAATTTTTTAAATACTTTATATTTTTCGAAAAATTTTATAAAATTTTGTATTTTAAATAATTAAATTCCTGTGAAAGTTTTATTACCTTCTTATTAAAATAATGGAATTATTTTGAATTAATTCATTAAAATTGAATTCCTACAAAATTTTGCCAAGAATTTTATTAAAATTTTTAAATATAATTAAATTTAGATGAGGAATTTTTTTCGTTTATAAATATAATTGAAATTTTGAAAATATATTTTTTTTAATTTTTGAGAATGAATTTTTGCGAAGAATTTTATTAAATTTGAAAATAATTTAATTTTTCCAATGAATTTTATTCAAGTTTATATAAATATTTGAATTCTTACAACGAATTTTATTCAAGTTTATAAAAATTATTGAATTTCGGTGAAGAGTTTTATTATTTAAAAAAAAATTTTATATAATTAATATTTTTCGAAAAATTTTATTTAATGTTGTATTTTAAATAATTGAATTCCTGTAAAAAATTTAATTACTACTTATAAAAATAATTGAATTATTTTAAAGAAATTTATTAAAAATTGAATTCTTGTGGAATTTTGTCAAGAATTTTATTAAAACTTTAAAAAATAATTGTAATTTTGACGAGAATTGTTTTTAAATTTTTGAACATAATTGAAATTCTGCAAAGAATTTTTGTAACTCTTGAAAATAATTGAATTTCTGTAATCATTTGTAACTTATCCAAAATCTAATTTTCTTTAGTATTTTTAATTAAAATTCTTTTATCAATCTAGTATTTATGAAAATTGTAAAAATTATTCATAAAATAATTCATAAGTCATAATTTATGATAGTTATTAATAATTTTATTTAATTATTATTTATTATTTATTATTAATTATCAATTTTATGATAGTTTTTGAAAATTGAAGTTATTTAAAAAGAAATTATTGTCTGAAATAGAAAAAATTGAAAGTTTTGTATTAAAAATTTGTGGTAATTTCATAGTTTACGAGGTAAAAAGAAAAAAAATTCACTTTTCTTCTCATGAATTTTAAAAATTAAATTTTTTCCAGTACTTTTATTAAAAATCCCTGACTTTTCCGTGACTTCCCTGACTTTTCCCTGAATTCCCCGACTTCCCTGACCTGTGGCAACCCTGTATTAGTACGAATAAATTTTTTTCGTTGGAGCATTAAATATTTTTTGTGAATATTCAATTGGATATTATCGAGTAATTTTTCTCAGTGGAACATTATAAAATTTGTCAGATTTTAATTTTTTTTTTGTATATTAAAAAAATTGATTATTTTAATTGACAGAAGTTATAAAAAGAAAAAAAAGAAAATAAACTAAATGTATAAATATATGCGTTTCATTTTGCTAATGAAGAACATTGTTTGCATGACCGGAAGTAGTGGATTTTTAGTGTCGATGTAGTTATTTTCTTTCGCTATTCACCGCGTGAGAGTATTTCTTTTGAATCGCGCCAGCAGATTTCTTATTAGTTTAGTTTCTTTCACGTGCGTATGAATCGATTATATAGAAGGGGTGAATACTTCCAAAAAAGAATTGGCAATCTTTGCCATTGAAGAAGTCATGCAAATGCCCTGCGGCTCCTAATAGTGATGCAAATAACTATAATTAAGTGGTAAAAATCATCTGGAATAGAATTTGTGATTGTGTTGCTTTTGTTATACTTATAAATACAACAACAAAAAATAATAAACACTATTTGCGAGAGATAAACAAAAGATGCTATATTTTGCGTCTATTTAAAATAAAGGCTCTAACCTGAAACTATATATACAAGGAAAAAATTTATTCCTATATGAGATTTTACTGATTTTATTTGGGATGAAGGGCCAAGATAGTATAACTATTCAAGAACTAGACTGTAAACGATTCCGTTTCTTTGAATAATAAAAATTGAAGGAAAATAAAAATTGTTTTTCTGATTTTCTACTGAGGCACTGACAGGGCGTTCTGGTTAGAACTTAAGAAAACAACTTCTCTCTTACTTTCTTCTTTTTTTGATTCTTTTCTGATGTATACTCGCATCGTTTAGATTTGCAAGTCAGTTTAAAAATTTATTTTCCCCTCGAAAAGTGCGCAAAACTACTATAGTATTATTAAATTTATTTTCTAAATGACTATTGAGATTTGCAGCAAATGGTTGGTGAGCGAAAGTTCTTGTGCGATATTTTATAAGTCACATTAGTCTTTAAAACACGTTATTTACGCATGTTGGGAGTATGTGAAACAGCTTGCAATGCAGAAAATGCTTCGTCATAACGGTCGTTGGCGACGTTAACGCAGAATACTGCATTCGCAGGACAAGCCTTACCAAAGCCAGTCAGGCCATTATGTTGTATACCGATCTTTATGTAAGATCTACCTGGTCTCCCCCCAAGAGGTTGCCTCCTCTAAAGACGCACGCCCATTATGTAGAGGGTGACTGTGGTTTACTATTTTTCTTTCCTCTCTCACTCTCTCTCTCTCTTTCTTTCTTTTTTTTACCATCTTTCTCTCTTCCAAAGTGTCAAACTTCGATAGGGAGTGATTCGCGATCTCTTTTTCTCCTTTAGACTATACGGTGGCTCGTAAATCTCTTTAAGGTGTTGAAAGAGTATAGCTCGAGTGGGATGCGGCTTTTGTGTCGCATTAAGACGAAGAACAGGAAAGGATTAGAAAAATCGTGCGGTTTATTGTCATAGATGGAAAAAAAAGAGAGATAGCTACTGTTTTAGTAAACACTACACTGTTCTTTTTGTGTATAGTGTTTAAACTAAACGATTTTGAAATTCGTATTATTAACAATGTATTGAAATTTGAACCTAAGAGCACAATATTGTGTTCATATTGTAACATATACTATTGTGAATATTGATGCAATATTAATTATTTTTGTATCAATAGTTTTTAGGGTCCGTTACGAAAGTTTATAGTTTCGTTTTAGTTTCTGAGTTGACGCAAAACTAAATTACAGGTTTTGCACTCATATACTCTCTAAATTTGAATTAGTAAAAATGTTTACTAATTTGAACTAGTGACTGTCTCTTTGCTTTTGAATTAGTAAAATTTATTAATAAATAGTCATTTTTACTAATTTATTCCTAAAATTTACTAATAAGTATAGTCATTTTTACTAATTTATCAGGTTAATTTACTAATTCAAAAGCAAAAAGTCAGTCACTAATTCAAATTAGTTACAATTTTTACTAATTCAAATTTAAAGAGTATACTAAAACCTACTAAGTTTTTAATTAGTTATAATATTGTTAAGTACTTTGTACAAAAAGGCATTGTGCCCGTAAATATACATATAAATAAATAATAAGGGTACTTTTTTAAATTTCAACAACTACAAGCTATTATTTCTTATTTCTTTTTTTTTAGAATTTTTATTACTTTAAATCCGCTAATTATTAGAGATCAAGGAAATATCCCCAAAAATTGGAATAAAATTCTTTAAAACGATTCAATTATAATTTCGAGAAAATACTCGAAATTAAATTATTTTCAACTTTCAATATTTAGTACATTTTCTTGAAATTTAGTAAAAAAATCCAATTATTTATTTAAAAAATAATGATAAAATTCATTCAAAATTAAATTATTTAAAGATTTAAATTTCGATATGAATTTAATTATTTAAGAATAGCATTTTCAAAAAGATCAATTATGTAACAAATTTTGTATACAAAATTTTTACAATAATTCAATACTTTCACTTTAATAAGGACATTTTTCATGGAAACAAAATTGAAAAATAAAACTTTTGATAAAATTCTAATACAAGAATTCAATTATTTTTATAAATAACAAAACTAATCGAAGAATTTCAAATTAATTTTAATACAATTTGAAATTAATTAATACAAAAATTGTATTATTTTTGAAAATTTTATCAAAATTCTTTGCAACTATTCAATTATTTTTATAAATAATAAAATTTATTACAGGATTTCAATTATTTTTAATACAATTTTACAAGAATTGCTCAAGAAATGTAATTATTCTTAAAAATTTAATTTCAATTCCCCAAAGAAATCAATTATTTAAATTTTTTTTTTAATTTTTTGGAAAAATTCAATTTTTTTAATAGTAACAAAATTTTTACAGAAATTAGACTCTTTTTAAAACACTTTAATAAAATTTTCCTTAAGAATTCAATTATTTTTTTAAATAATGAAACTAAACGAAGAATTTTACTTAATTTTAATACAATTTGAAATTAATGACTAGAAGAATTCAATTATTTTTGAAAATTTTAACAAAATTCTATTGCAACTATTCCATTATTTTCATAAATAATAAAATTCATTGCAGGTTTTCAATTATTTTTAATACAATTTTACAAGAATTGCTCAGGAAATGATAAGAATTTATTTTTTTTGTAAATAATCTTTCATTTCTATACTTTTTAACTACTTTTCTCTCTAAATCTGAATTAGTAGAATTCTACTAAGAATTAGTAAAATTTTACTAATTTTTAGTAGTTTTCATGAACGACTTTTCACCTTTTTAATTAGTAGAATATTACTAATTTTTAGTAAAATTCTACTAATGTTTTAGTAGAATTCTACTAATTAAAAGTCACTTCTTCACTAAATGAATTAGTGAAACTGTTTTACCGACTATTAATAAAACAGTTCTACTAATTGTTAGTAGAATTCTACTAATCAATTAGTAACGCTCTACTAATAATTAGTAAAATTTTACTAATTGTTAGTAGAATTATTACTAAATCATTTAGTGTCCGACTTTTCACCATTTCATTAGTAACTTTCTACTAATTCAGATTTAGAGAGTTTAGTTTGAAAAATACATACTTTTTTCTACTTTTTTAAAATTAATTCTCGAGTGCAAAGTCTGAAATTAACAAACTTAGTTCAGTTTCGTGACTATCCGAAACTAAATCAATTTAGTTTAGGGTCGAAACTAAATTAATTTGGTTAATTTAGTTTAGGGGCGAAATCAAATTAATTTGGTTAATTTAGTTTAGAGTCGAAACTAAATTAAATTAAAAATTTAGTATCGACACCCAGCTGAAAAAGTTCTATAGAATTTCACTAGAATCATTCTATAGAATCATTCTATATAAATTCTAGAGAATATTCTATAGAATTTCAATAGAATGATTCTATAGAATTTTTACGTGAATAATTCTACTAAATTTTAGTGGTTTTTAATTAGAAGGAATATAAATTTCGTAAAATAATTTTTTTAACATTATAGTTATGTATGGTTACGAAGTTCAATGAATTTTATATATTTAAAGGATATAAACAATTATTTTGGGCTAAAATTTGTTGAAAAATATTATTTTACAAATTTAAAGTTTTTCTAATTAAAAATCACTAAAATTTAATTATTTATGTAGAAATTCTATAGAATTCTATAGAATATTCACTAGAATTCATATAGAACGATTCTATAGAATGATTCTAGTGAAATTCTATATAGAACTTTTTCAGCTGGGTGTCGATACTAAATTTTTAATTTAATTCAGTTTTAGCATCAGTCCATGACTGTTTTATTGCTAAAGGCTCAGCTATACTATATATAATTAGCATCGAGTAAAATTTACATTATCACTTTATTTTTGAATATATATATACGTATACGAAATATACCTCAGTAATTTCTCGCGTTTATTTATTTTAATTTGTATTTAATTTTCGACATTGAACAGACAAGCATAAACTGTATAATGAGATGAGATCGTTATCGGGAAATAATAAATAATTTTGTATGACAGTTGCAATTTTGAAAATGATAAGAGACACAAGGCGAGTTTATATATATATAAAAGGTGGAGTGGATTTTGTCGTGGACGCTTATGTGGTACAAATGCCGCGTTTATGCGTAGGCGAGAGGAACATACCAGAGACACCTGCTCATTTATTTTGCAGCACATTGCTGAACTCGACTCACTGCGGACTGCCCTCATATGGCCACAATTCAATATCCAAGGCAAACTGATTTTTTAGTTATACATTTTAGTTCTATTTTCATACCGCTGTTGGTATAGTTTTTTTTTCTTTTTAAATCAATTCACTATCCTGCGACGTGTGCGCGGAAAAAGCGGGTCATCTTACAAATACTTTCCAGTGCGTGCGGTTTTTCTTTTTCAAATAAAACTATCTGTTTTTCCACGATGAACGACGCCTAACTAATGAAGAATATCATATACTCACTAACGAGAATCAAATCGTTGATCGAATCTCGAATAAACCTGTTATATGATGAGAGAGAAAGAGAGAGGGAGGTATTTCTTCGGTCCCTTGGATATAAGGAGGCACGAGAGTATAAATTACACATCAGCTCGGCGAAACAAACCGCGCGCCGATCGAACGGAAGTAAAGAATCTTGAAAGAATCCCCTTTCGATTGGTTCCAAGTTCGATCGAATTGAAAGATTAGGTTCCACGACAGACTCTTTTCGCCATGTACAGACCTATAGACACAGTTACGAGACCGTAATCGTAGAACGAGAAGAAGAGGATGAGTCTCATCTTCTCTGATTTGGAGTCAGCCATTAGCTTTCTGTCTCCAGGCCAATCACATCTGTCTGATATAGGTAGATATATTACTTAAGGTGAACGAGTGTAGAAACATGTGCTCCTGATTCCACGATCTAACTGATTCACATCTGGGTTAGTGCGGCATGTGATTTATTCCACTAGATAGAACTTGACAATTATTCTTAAAAGGAAATATAAGAGATGGTAAAAAAGTATATCTCATACAAAAAATAGTAATCCTCTCACAGAATAATAATCTTCTTCCTTTTTCTACAGTGACTATATGATTGCAAAAAAGCATATATAGGAACATACAAAAGTTTCCTAAAGCAATTATAGTTTGTCTTTAATTAAGAATATATGAAAAACCTTATATATTGACGCGGTGAAAATAGAAAAGACTATTTATCACAGGTCAATAGTGTTTGGTGCATACTTCCGTGCTTATGGGTATAGAAAAGAAGTAAAATAAAAAATGCCCATAAGTGTGCGCTGCTCGAACATAAAGAAAGTCTATGAAAGGTTCGAGAAGCTGGAGCGAACCTGTGTAATTACGTTAGATTTTACGGATCGACCGGCTCAGTGCGTGGGCATCGTATATATGAAGAAAATACCAATAGTTTAGTAAATGCATGCGAGAGAGAGAGAGAGGACCTTTCTATATGGGAATGTATAGACGGCCGGTTGTTGGATCTACTCGCCTCATTAAGGCTAATGACGTAGGTCGCGCAATTATTCCAATAACTGCAGTCCAGTAGACCCGCCGCACGTATCAATTTGTTATAATTAACCACGAGGGGGAGGTTAGAACCTATTGTACGCACTCACGAAAATTATACGTCTCGAACGAGAAACTCGTCGACTATCGGCGCTTTTCCCCATACGCATGTTAAAACAACTCTTCTGGAAACATTTTTTTCTTCTTCTTTTTTCCCTTTAAGAATAAAATAAAGAGTTAGAGAATGTTTCCAATTTTTTAAAAAATCTCAAACCGAGAAAATCATAAAAATTAGTCTAATTTTTTTAATCTATATAGTTGTTCTTATACCTACTTGAAGTTAATATTTATTTCAACAACTATGACGGATTATTAATGAGAAATTAGAAATTAAAAGTCAATGAATCATTTTCCCTTATTCGTCACAAATCGAATTTAACCGTCTGCACTATAGTCAGACGCCAGTCAAATTTTTTTTCTCGGAAAACTGACAAAAATAATAGTTAAATCTCAAGGAAAAATAAATTTCATAAATCCTACAACAATATCTCAAAAGGGAGTTCCTTTGGAAAAAGATGACTAAAAAGGGAAATTTAGCTATTTCTACACGACTCTTTTCTAAGTCAAAATACATTTACTACTTTTCTGTTCATCCTCCGTTGACTCCTTTTTACATCATCAGGAACAGAAAATATTGGTACACAATTATAATTAAAAAGAAACGGAATCGTCACTATAACCACTTATTTTCTTTATTAATACTGAAATTCTCTCCGTCAACTTTTCTCATATATAATAAAACATCTACAGGGTTGCCACAGGTCAGGGAATTCAGGGAAAAGTCAGGGATTTTTACCAAAAGTATACTGGAAAAAATTGAATTTTTAAAATTCATGAGAAAACTGAATTTTTTTCTTTTTGCCTCGTAAACTATGAAATTACCACAAATTTTAATACAAAACCTTCAATTTTTTCTATTTCTGACAATAATTTCTTTTTAAATAACTTCAATTTCCAAAAACTATCATAAAATTAATAATTAATAATAAATAATAAATAATAATTAAATAAAATTAATAATAACTATCATAAATTATGACTTATAAATTATTTTATGAATAATTTTTACAATTTTCATAAATACTAGATTGATAAAAGAATTTTAGTTAAAAATACTAAAAAAAATTAGATTTTGGAATAGTTACAAATGATTACAGAAATTCAATTATTTTCAATAGTGTCAAGAATTCTTCGCAGAATTTCAATTATGTTCAAAAATTTTTAAACAATTCTCATCAAAATAAAAATTATTTTTATAATTCAATTATTTTCATAAGTAGTAATCAAATCTTTCACAAGAATTCAATTATTTAAAATAAAAATTTTTAATAAAATTTTTCGAAAAATATCAATTATACAAAATTATTTTTATAAATAATAAGATTCCTCACCGAAATTCAATTACTTTCATAAACCCAGCTGAAAAAGTTCTATAGAATGATTCTATAGAATTTCTACATAAATACTATTAAATTTTAGTGATTTTTAATTAGAAAGACTTTAAATTTGTGAAATAATATTTTTCAACAAATTTTAGGCCAAAATAAATTTCGTGAAATAATTTTTTTAACATTATAGTTAGGTATGATTACGAAGTATAATGAATTTTATATATTTAAAGGATATAAACAATTATTTTGGCCTAAAATTTGTAGAAAAATATTATTTCACAAATTTAAAGTTTTTCTAATTAAAAATCACTAAAATTTAATAGTATTCTATAGAATGATTCTAGTGAAATTCTATAGAACTTTTTCAGCTGGGAACTTGAATAAAATTCGTTGTAAAAATTCAATTATTTATATAAACTGGAATAAAATTCATTGAAAGAATTAAATTATTTCCAAAATTAATAAAATTCTTCGCAAGAATTAAAAAAAATATATTTTTAAAATTTCAATTATTTTTATAAATAAAAAAATTCTTCATCTAAATTCAATAATATTTAAAAAATTTTAATAAAATTCGTGGCAAAATTTTGTAGGAATTAAATTTTAATGAATTAATTCAAAATAATTCCATTATTTTCATAAGTAATAAAATAATCACAGGAATTCAATTATTTAAAATACAAAATTTAATAAAATTTTTCGAAAAATATAAAGTATTTAAAAAATTCTTCATCGAAATTCAATTATTTTTATAAAGTGGAATAAAATTCTTTGTAAGAATTCAATTATTTATATAAATAATAAAATTCTTCACATAAAAACAGTTATTTTTATAAATTTGAATAACATTCGTTAGAAGAATTAAATTATTTTTAAAATGGAATAAAATTCTTCGCAGAAATCCAATTGTGTTCGAAAATTAAAAAAAAAATTGTTGTTGAAATTCCAAGTAACTTTATAAATAATGAAATTCTTCTCTAAAATTCAATTATTTTATGGAAATTTTAAGAAAATTTAAATTATTTTCATAAGTAATAATACTCATCGCAGAATTTTAATGATTTTTAATACAATATATATTTTAATCAAATTCCTCGAAAAATGTAATTATTCTTAAAATTTTTATTAAAATTTGTCAAATTAAATTCATATATTTAAACATTTATTGATAAAATTCTTTATGAGAATTAAATTTTAACAAAGAACATTCTATTATTTAATAAATTATTTATTTTTATTTAAATAATTGAATTTTTCTAGAATTTTCTAATAAAAATTGATTTAAAAATGAATTAACGGATAATCAATTTATTATTATTTATGAAAGTAATTGAATGATTGCCACGAATTTTATTACATTTTTTAAAAATAATTTAATTTTTATGAGAAATTTTACTGCTTGTAAAAATAATTGAATTCTTGCGAAGGATTTTTTTAGGATTTTTGTAAATAATTAACCTATTCTAAAAATTTTATGGTAATTTAAATTAGGAAGAAGACGATCGCTCCGAAGTCTCGGAGTGATCGCCTTCTTCATGTTTTGTAATAATATATTCTTATAAGTTGTTCAATTTAAAAAGGTTTGAATTTGAATGTTTTGAAGAATTTTCATTCCTACAGAAAAATAATAATGATTAAATATTTATTTAAAAAATAAGTTATGGATGTTTTTGAATAATTTTACAGTTAATGAAATTTGTAAATAAATGTAATAGATCATTTTTTCTTGATTATCTAATAATTTTTAGAGTGAATCAGAATATTCTTTAGGGTCAGGGAAAAAGTAAAAATTTTGTCTGGAAATCAGAGAAAAGTCAGGGGAAAAAAATTAAATATTTGTGGCAACCCTGATCTACTTCTCTAATCAATAACTCACGCTGCAATATATCTCAAAACGTGCTTTTTCGCGCAATTCCCGTAGTCAAAAAAGGGGATAGTTTTCATTACTCCTTTACAAAAATAAAAATAAAGACAAAAATTGCTTCGTCACACAACAACGACAACAAAAAATGTAAAATTAGACATAAAAGTTTGTAAGAACTAATGTTCTTATTGATTTTTATAAACAAATTGAAACGAAATAGGAAAATGATGCAGCCTTGAGGCTGGAAGGTTGTCGATCCTCATACGACAGAGACCTTCTCAAGGTGAGCCTCGCCTGTATGACTACACGTGAGTCTGGTTATATCGGGAGTTTCAAGAGACTGAGCATTCAAGCTGTGACTATATGCATATATGCGGGTACATATAGCTAGTCTTTCATAAATGCAAACGCGAGGCAGAAAATCCTGGAGACAAAATTGGCAAACAGGCAAAGCTTTTCAGTTTACAAGTCGAGTTTATTTCGCGAACGTTTACTCTCCCTTCATACTATCTGTAAATTATGTTAAAGATGTGATTTCAAGTGCGGTTTTCACCCACGTCTTGTCAAGCACCAGCCACTCGTCTTTCTCTTACGAAATTTGTCATCTCCCTCTGCATTAAAGATTTTGCGAACAGCGTTTTACATATGCACAAAATAGTTCATATGTTTATTATTTACGCAGAAGGCAGTTTTTGCCTTCTGAAATCTTGAAAAGAGTTTTGTTTCATATATACCAAATTGATTTTTTTAATGTTGATTTATAAAGATTGATTGAATGTGTTTTGGAAGGACGATGAAGGTATTATATAAGTATATTGATCGGTTCGCAAATCACTTGAGATATCTCGTACCTAATCCTGTAAACGCAGATGCACGTGAAGTCCTAAGAATTATAAAAGGGCACGTGGTACATCAAACAGCTGGATCATCTCGTGCGTGCCTTTAGGTGTGCGAGAATCTTTTTCTTATACAGGGAGGAAAGGTGGGATGGACCCAGGTGCTCTCTTCTTCTTAAATATACATGATCATTCGGGATCCTTCCCCAATAAACTCCTTAGAAGAAATCTCTTTTATCGAAATTTGCAATTTAAATTAGTGAATATTTCCGGGCAAAAACAATATTGGATTTTGTTCATTTCATTCACGTTTTCGTCGATAAATTAAAATATAACATATATACACATAACTGCAATATTGCGGCAATATTCGTAATATTGTACGGTTAATTGTTATATCTGTAAAAAATTAAATATACTTTTTAAATTAATTAATTAAATATATATTCTCTAAATCTGAATTAGTAGTTTTCTATACTAATTCTACTAAATTAGTAAAAAATGTTACTAATTCAAATTGGTAAACGAATCCGCACTAATTTCAGATTTAGAGAGCACAAATAGAAATAAAATTTCTAGTAGTTCATCTCTATATTGACGACTTTTTTTTGGACATAATATACATCTAAAAAATTTAGGTACTCAAAATTTACATAAAAATGGGCAAACAATCGCGATGCTTCTTGAAAATTCAATTATAGTTGGTGAGGCACTTAGCGGCTGCTCTCGACCACGTGATATGTGTCCAAAGTACAGCCTGTAGGTACATCTACGTGTCAATAATGTCGAGCTCACAATAATTGTTTGCCAAGAAAGACGATGCGAGGAGAAAGGCTTTGAAATTCTGGTAACTTGTTCATTTTCCGTAGAAACTTTAGAGTTGTATACGCATGAGCCTGTCACATATATATTCCTCTTCCTTAGTCTAAATACTATTTACGTATATCTATACCGAATCACCTATTATATGCACTGTTGGAAAACGCATGAAAAATCCATGCACTTTTGAAATCATTTATGTGACTGAATTTTTATTCATTATTGAATTAAAAAAAAACCGCTGCCAAGTTATAAATTTTTGTTATAATTTTGGTACTCATTTCATTCGTTTTCGTAAATCTTGTTGTGTTTATTTCAAGAACACTTTGCTTCCTCATAGAGATGTTAATAACAATAAAGTATGAATTTAGAACAATTATTCTTACGTGCTGTAATATTTTTTTCTCTTCATTTAATACTTTCACATGAAAAAAATTTTTTTCACAATTTCTGTTTTTTAAAATATGAATAACTTCTTTATTTCTAATCGAAATAGCTTCAAAAATAGGTCAATCGAAGGGTTTTTTAATGCTCTACAAGTTGGTAACTATGGTTTTAATGTTATTTCTACATTTTTCAACAAAATTTTCAAAAAAGTCCTATTTTCCAAAATTTTTGATTTTTAAAAGTTTAATATCTCCGGTGAATATGAACGAAAAATGTTCATTCTGGGCTCAAAAGATGCGTCTAAAAAGACTCTACAAAATTAGAGAAAAACATTTATAGGTGTCCTAACATTTTTTTAAAGTTATGGGCAAAAAACGTTTTTTTGAAAAATTAAAAATCAAAAAAATAAATAGTTAAACTTTATTAATCTATCTCAAAGTACTTTCATTTTATGTCCGCAGATGAGACCTACAATTTAAAAAAAAATTCAGCCCAAAAGCTCTTTATAATTTGGAGATATTTATGAAAATGTGATGTTTACTTTTCACACACACACACACACACACACACACACATACGGAATGACATTTTGTAAAAATCTCATTTTTGAACTCCTCAGGTCAAATAACATAAAGATATGTTAAAAAATCGAACCTGAAAAATTTTGGTATTACAATACTTCCTCAGTATGAGGAAGCAATAATAATAATAAAATAATTCCCAAACTCGTAAAATTTCATTTACGGATATGCATTAATGTGTACGATTTTTTTATTTTTTAATTTATTTATAATACCTTATAATGTATAGAATTATACCTTATAGAGAAGTTTTTCTGAAAACTCCCGAAATGGGCCTTGATGCGTTTAATGAGTTTTAGAACATTTTTAAAAATCACGTGCAAATTGTATAAGAACACAAACTAGTATTTTTGCGTTTTAGATTTTGGGTTTAAGTTTGAGTTAAAGTAATTTGAAACAAATATAAGCAGTAAATATATTAACAAATTTGACCGGGAACCAATTCATGTATATACTTTTTGTGCGTCGACCTTTATTTTTCAACTGCCCTCTTCTAAGCGAAAATGTAGCGTAAAACATTCATGAAAATTTAAAAAAAAATTCGCTATATAGTTAGGAGAAGCCTTTTTTTAAAATTTCAGGTAAGTTTCACGCTAAACATTAATTGAAGCGGGAAATTTAAATATTCAGTTAGATTTTTCTAACAATGTATGCAAAAGAAAAATAGTGAATAATGTCGTATGAGATGATATAGCGAGTACCTAGAATATATATATATATATATAGTCTTTTCCTAGAAACCATCATGCCTAAAAATTTCGGTCATTAAAGAGCTAATGTAAATAAAAACCTATTTGTTTTTTCGATAAATGAGATGAAACTGGGCCGTCCAAATATTTGAAAAATATGAAAGCTCAAAATCTTGAAATAGACGTTTTATAAATAGATTTTAGCCAATCATTTATTTTATCTTATTATATGTATGCTTAATATGTCACTGAGTTGTGTTTATTTTATTCAGCCGTTAGCCACTTAATGTATATATATAGTTAACAATTTCCACCGATAATGTCAAGTGCTAATTAATATCTTGCATTTCCTGTATATTTTTATTCTTTCTATTTACAAACATTATCTACACAAAAGGCCTTTGTATGCAAATATATATACATATATATTAGATTGATAAAAAAATTTAGTTAAAAATACTAAAAAAATTAGATTTTGGAAAAGTTACAAATCATTACAGAAATTCAATTAGTTTCAAAAGTTACAAAAATTCTTCGCAGAATTCCAATTATGTTAAAAAATTTAAAAACAATTCTCGTCAAAATTACAATTATTTTTATAAATAATAAAATACTTCATTAAGATTCAATTATTTTTAAGTTTTAATAAAATTCTTGCCAAAATTCCACAAGAATTCAATTATTCAATTTTTAATAAATTTCTTCAAAATAATTCAATTATTTTTATAAGTACTAATAACATTTTTTACAGGAATTCAATTATTTAAAATACAAAATTTAATAAAATTTTTCGAAAAATATCAATTATATAAAAATATTTTTATAAATAATAAAATTCTTCACCGAAATTCAATAACTTTTATAAACTTGAATAAAATTCGTTGTAAGAATTCAAATATTTATATAAACTTGAATAAAATTCATTGGAAAAATTAAATTATTTTCAAAATTAATAAAATTCTTCGCAAAAATTAAATTCTCAAAAATTAAAAAAAAATATATTTTCAAAATTTCAATTATATTTATAAATAAAAAAATTCTTCATCTGAATTCAATTATATTTAAAAATTTTAATAAAATTCTTGGCAAAATTTTGTAGGAATTCAGTTTTAATGAATAAATTTAAAATAATTCCATTATTTTCATAAGTAATAAAATTTTCACAGGAATTCAATTACTTAAAATACAAAATTTCATAAAACTTTTCGAAAAAATTAAATTATTTGAAAAATTCTTTACTGAAATACAATTATTTTTGTAAACTGGCATAAAATTCTTTGTAAGAATTCAATTATTTAAATAAATAATAAAATTCTTCACATAAATACAGTTATTTTAATAAATTTGAATAAAATTCGTTGGAAGAATTGAATTATTTTTAAAGTGTAATAAAATTCTTCGCAGCAATCCAATTGTGTTTGAAAATTAAAAAAAAAATTCTTTTAAAAATTCCAAGTAACTTTATAAACAATAAAATTCTTCTCAAAAATTCAATTATTTCATGGATATTTTAAGAAAATTTAAATTATTTTCATAAGTAATAAAACTCATCGCAGAATTTCAATGATTTTATATACAATATATATTTTAATCAAATTCCTCGAAAAATGTAATTATTCTTAAAAATTTTATTAAAATTTGTCAAATTAAATTTATATATTTAAAAATTTATTGATAAAATTCTTCATGAGAATTAAATTTTAACAAAGAACATTCTATTATTTAATAAATTATTTATTTGTTAATTTCAATAATTGAATTTTTCTAGAATTTTCTTATAAAAATTGATTTAAAAATGAATGAACGGATAATCGATTTATTATTATCTATGAAAGTAATTGAATTATTGCCACGAATTTTATTAGATTTTTTTAAAATAATTTAATTTTTTTGAGAAATTTTACTGCTTGTAAAAATAATTGAATTCTTGCGAAGGATTTGAACATTTGAATGTTTTGAAGAATTTTAATTCCTACAGAAAAATAATAATGATTAAATATTTATTTAAAAAAGAAGTTATTGATGTTTTTGAATAATTTTACAATTAATGAAATTTGTAAATAAATGTAATAGAACATTTTTTCTTGATTATCTAATAATTTTTAGAGTGAATCAGAATATTCTTTAGGGTCAGGGAAAAAGTGAAAATATTGTCTGGAAATCAGGGAAAAGTTAGGGAAAAATAAAATTAAATATATTTGTGGCAACTCTGTATATATTATATTTATATAGGGGAGACCGGGGCGTAATGGCTAACTTTTCACTCTTTGTTGTTTTACTCGGACACTTTTGTCCTAATTGAATGTTTATCTCTCAGAAAAGTTACTCTGGTATCTCAGCTTACTTTTAAGACTACGAACGTCCCGATATGACTCTTGCTTTTTATTCTACAGCAGTTTTTCTGGAGCAATGCAGAGCTCCAAAATACGTCCCTAACCGGGGCGTAATGGATAACTCCCGGGGCGTAATGAATAATGATTGCTAATTATTATCTACAGTTTCCAATTTTATTGTATATTGTAAATTAAGGTTCCTGGGTATTCCGTGAATGCTATTTTTATTCAGCAATACTTCTCCTATCGCTTTTTCAATAATATTCTGTGATATTGGCACTCTCTCAATTTTTTTGTAATTTCTCATTAAAATCGTAGCTTGAAATCTACTGTTTGTAAATTTTAGACCAAAACTTAAAAATTTTGTTAAAAACACCTAAACATACTTAAACTAAGTGACAAGTAACCGCGAAAACAAACCTACACTTCGCCGATATGGTACGTTGCTTTTTATACATAGCGTATTGCATTAGCCAACACGCCCCGGGAAAAAGTAGCCATTACGCCCCGGGGGTGTTCGGCAAATATTTGCCTTTTTTTTTAACAATACCGGAAGTGTGAATCAAAAATCTCGAATTGTCCCTTAAAAACAAACGTGTCAAGATCGAAACCTCATTTCAGTTTCTTTTTTAAAGCTATTTTTCAAAAAAATAGAACGAAAAAACGAAAATTTTGAAAAGTTACTTTCGTATGTCAAAAATAGTTTTTCTACTATATTTCTTACAATAATGAATAAATATTAATGAAACTTCCGACAAACTTGCAGTATACCAAGTACAATAACTTGTCTATTGTGCAAAATTATTACAATTTACGGTTTTTAAACAAATTACAATTATTCATTACGCCCCTTAGCCATTACGCCCCGGTCTCCCCTACATACTTAATATCTATTCGTTTATAATAATACTATTATATCGTTTTCGAAACTTTGATATACATTTCACATTCAATTTTTTCGCGTTTTAAAAATAAAAACATTATTCATTTATTGGTCGGTGAATATTCGTCGATTATCGTTCAAGTATCAATAGCATGATAAACAATTTTTCGCTGTTATTAACGATATGAATCATGGGGAGGTTTTTTTATATTATGTCATGACGAGAATATAGGAGCACAATTTAAATAATTGAATGAGTCTTGTATGAAGTATTGGAACATGGTGAGTCTCGTTAAAATCTAGCAAAACTGTATTATATACTTGTAAGATAAGGTCGATTCAATTTTATTATTTTTCTTTAAACCAATCAGCAATGCGGAATATAAATACACACAAACAGTGGCTTACTATATAAGTATATATATATTGATAGTTATAAACGCATGTATCTTGATTGTGTGTACACACATATATATATTTATAGTACATATAACCAATAGATTTATCTTTTTTGAATAATAACAAGAATCCGATATACCTACGCAATATATATCCGCGAAATGTCATTTTCTTCTTGTTGTTATGGGAACTAAACTGTCGCCCTTCTCTCATTCTATCAACTTTTTTCCTCTTCTTTTTTTTCCATTTTTCTTTACTTGGAAATCTAAACCGGCTTCTCGTCTTGAAAAGGTTTTACACACATGTCCCCCTTGCGTAGCGCGTGGGCAGATACAGTACAAGGCGAAACCGGTAAAAAAAAAAGAGGAGAACATTTCCATCAGACGTGGCTTTTGTTTTTCTCGAGATCGGATGTATAGAGAAGAACGAGAGAGGAAAAATGTTCTTTACGATCGTTTTCGTTTTCGGAATGAAGAGAAACTTCTATACAGGGTATAAAGTGTATAAGGATAGATGCCGCACACGGATATCTCAGAATTGAATGATACTATTTTGTCGTAGTATCGTTCTCTTTTTTTCGCATTTACAATTAAGCTTTTTTTGTTAAATAGGGAGGAGTGGGGGAAATGGGGTAACTTTTTGAAAATTTGCTGTTTACAGACAACAAAACTATTGAAGAGATTGTCGAAAACTCAACATCTGCATTTAATATTCTATATATAACATCTATAGAATAACTATCATATAATATATAATACACTGTAAAAAAAAGGAGTTAAATTTTAACTCCCCAGGGAGTCTATAAAAGTCGCACCCAATTTGGGAGTTAATGCGAGGGGAGTTAAATAAAAGGAGTTAAAATTTAACACCCAAATGCTAACTCCCCATGGAAAAAATAACTCCCGCGGGTGTTAAATGAAGGGAGTTAAAAATTAACTCTCTTTTGGAGTTAATTTTTAACTCTAAAAATTTAACTCCCTACTCCCGAGTCCGTTAACTCCCTAAATTTTTTACAGTGTATAATAATAATAATTTAATAGAATATTTAATTCAATTTAATTCTATAATAATAGTTACGAGGGTTTAGAAAACTGAGTTTTTACCACTTCCGAAAAAAACGTATTACTGGATTATAATAATAATTTAACATAATTGTCTAATTTCGTGAATAATAATTTATTTAAACAAATTGAAATTAACCAAAATTAAATTTTAGTCTCAACAATAATTTGGTTCTTATTAAAATATTATTATACTTCTCACTGTGAATAAAATATTATTTAAAAATTACCACTAGTAAAATGTCAAATGCAATAAGTACAGTTATTTTATTTGAGAATTAAAAATTTAGTGTAATTGATTTTGTTTTAATTTATTATTTCCATTATTATTATTTATATTATTATTTGTTATTTCTAACATATCCCTTTATTTCTCATCTTTGGTTCAATAATTGTAAGTCTGAATGATACTAAGATATTAATACTTTTCTGTACACGCGTGGTTATAGCATAGTGGTTAGAGCGTTAGTCTATAAGTCCGTATAGCTCGTGGGTTCGATTCCTCTCGTGAGCAATTTTACTTATTTTCATAGGTTCTCGATATTTCTAGATTCCAACCGTAATTACCTATTACAAGAAATTCATTAATTTCTATGATTGCATCTTAAAGTATAAATATTTTTTTATTAATATTGTTTAGGAATATAAATTTTTTTGGATTTATTATTTAAAAGTTCTGAACATTTTAAAAAGTCTGTTACTAATTCAAATTGGTAAACGAATCCGCACTCATTCAGATTTAGAGAGTATATTTGTCTCAGAACCAACTAGACTTTTTATTTGTTTTAAATAAAATTTATATTTGACATAAATAAAGCAATCTTTATTTTAATAGTATAGTGTACATTTCTATTTATTTATTTTATTTAAGAAACACTTTGTGATTCACATTTTATAAACAAATAATATAAACCTTTTTCTAATTTTAAAATTAGTCAACTGAAACTCAAGAAAAAAAATTTGTTAAAAATTTTAATTGTTAATAGATTAAAAAAAATGAAAATAAAATTTTTTAATTTTATAGGTGATCCGTTTGTGAAATTCTGACCCATTGGAAAAAGTTCCGAAAATTTTTACAGTGCAATTTATTTTTAAAATTTTATACAATATATTTCAGAATCTATACACATAACATCTTAACGATTTCAATGGTATGTAAATTTTTTGTAAAAAAAGAAATTTAAACATTGCAATAAATGTTAAGTATATCTATAAACTTCTAAAGTATACAATTTAACTATATTAATAAATTATACTGAAACACATTTCTTCTAAAACTTAACTATCTTTGAGTAGTAATGTGAAAAGTAGTTAAAATAATTACTTTTTTACTTAATGTTAAATATATTGCTTGTATATAATAGTTAATTTTACTATACTAACATGAAAAAATATCCGCACCATGATTGTCGGTATAATTTTCTATTATTTCGAAAAAATTTCCTGCACTTAATTGCAGGAAAAATTTTCCGAAATAATTTGGAAATAATACCAGTAACTGGTTCGAAATAATTTCTACCTAATTGGTTATGTGCTGACCGAATTTTTTCAGAAGAATTTCCGAAAAACTTTTCACACTGTATATCTGAGAAATCATTATGTACTTAATTCAAATAGAAAAATAATTTTAAGTGATTTTGTTTAATTGAAACTAGTTTGAGAGATTAATTTTAATATATCACCTTCATGATGTATATACATATAGTGAAATACTAAATAACATTAACATATAAATAACATTAAACAACATTAAATAACATTTATTTCATATAAGTTTTTTTAAATAGATAGTATATTTTATTTTCAAATTTTACTTTGTCGCATATTTTTACCCAATTTACAAAATACTTTTTTAACATCTATATTTTCTTTCCGAATATAATTATAATTTTAACACAGTCGTTTTGAACTATTTATTTACTCTCTAAATCTGAAAACGAGATAAAAGTAGGATAACACACAGACTAAATAATAATTATAATTTCTTTCCAAATTTCGCAAAAAATTTTAATCTTCATTTGGATGAACTTCCTATACTCTAAATTTGAATTAGTAAAATTGTTTACTAATTTGAATTAGTGATTAACTTTTTCCTTTTGAATTAGTAAACTTTACTAGTAAATTATAGTAGAAATTACTATTTATTAGTAAAATTACTAATTCAAAAGCAAAAAGTCAGCCACTAATTCAAATTAATAAACATATTTATACTAATTCAAATTTAGAGAGTAACTTTAAGATAAAAATCCATTTTATGAAGTATATTATATATTTCTCATTGTATGCAACAAATTCCAATTTTTTCGGAAATCACCATTTTCTCATAAAAAATATTTTCATATGCGGATTAAGATTTATTTCCTACACTTGCATTAAAAATTCATTACATGTGGAAATTTTTCCAATTCTATATATGGAATAAATTCCAACAAAGTTTAGAAATAATATTTCTTCCAAAAATTTTGGAAATATTTCCACCTAATAAAATTGGATTTATTTCCTAACTTTAAAGCAGAAATTCCATATCTTTTTGAAACATATTTCAAATTTTTCTTGGAAATAATGACTTTTTCTAAAATTTCGGAGATAATTCCACCAGTTTGCTAGGAAAAATTATATTTCCAAAAATTTTGAAATAATTATTCCTTCATTTTTGTCGGAAATTGTTCAGAAATGTTTTACTGTGATATATTTAAGAAACAAAAGTACTTTCTAAATTTGAATTATTAAAAATGTTTACACTAATTTGAATTAGTGACTTACTTTTTCCTTTTGAATTAGTAAAGTTTACTAATAAATAGTCATTTCTACTAATTTATTAGTAAAGTTTTCTAATTTTACTAATAAATAGACATTTCTACTAATTTATTGGTAAAGTTTACTAATTTTACTAATAAATAGTCATTTTTACTAATTTTTTAGTAAAATTAGTTTATTAGTTAAAGTTAAATTAGTATAATTTCCTTCATTTTTGTCGAAAATTGTTCCGAAATTTTTTATTGTGATATTTAAGAAACAAAAGTACTCTCTAAATTTGAATTATTAAAAATGTTTATACTATTTTGAATTATAGTGACTTACTTTTTGCTTTTGAATTAGTAAACTTTACTAATAAATCAGTAGAAATGACTAATTATTAGTAAAATTTACTAACTCAAAAGTAAGAAGTCAGTCACTAATTTAAATTAGTAAACATTTTTACTAATTCAAATTTAGAGAGTATAGTAAAACGTAATTTTCGAATTTTTCTCTCGGAAAGAAAAAAAAATCAGCGCGAGCGAGGACATTTTTTGTCATTGAACAAAGGAGTATAGGCATTCATCCCTTGTCTCTTCTCATAATAATTGATTTTTCTCCGCATCTGATTTTTTGTGCGTAAAATATCGATAGCACTATACATATGCAATTTTCTCAGCTTCACGAACCGCCCCAAGTCACAAAAAGATATTTATTCTTCCTCACATATATATATAGGAATCTATACATAAAACCCTAAACATGAAATCACAATGTGGGGTTGAGAGAAGGAAAAAGTACCCCTCGGTAAAAAAAACGCCCATGAGGGGGCAGGGGAGAAAGAGTTTGTCAGATGATGCATTTAAGTAGGGAGTAGGCGTGGTTCATGATTTCACATACGTGCGCCAGTCTCTACACGGAGTATTCGTGTATCTACTTGGTGCCTACCTCGCGCCTACTGTATCTACTGTAGTCCCGCGTGTAGAGGGGCGAGTCTTGCCAACGACCGTCCCGAAGTGGTAGTAGTGGTGGTGGTAAAAGCCGGTGAGAGAGAGAGTGGCGCTGGTACACACACGACGTGCGAGGGTGCGATTTCCAGAAGCGGGACGAGAAAAAGAGAGAGAGAGAGAGCGCGAGAGAGAGAAAGAATGAATCAGACGGAGGGGGGGAGTAGTGCGAAGGAACTCGAAGTGCCGGTGCACGTGGAGAGGGGCGAAGGGGACCGACTTGGACCGAAGGTGAAACTCACAAACACCCGCTGCAACTTCGTCTCGCAGTCGGCGCGAGACCGCGCTACTGGCAAGTTTTCAATCGTTTATATATATATATATATTTGTGTATACACAGAGTATATGTCATTCTTCTAAACTTTATTCGTCACAAGCAAATTAAACATTTTTCCCATGAAACATCATATAATCAATAAATAAATATTGTGCCAAAAAGATATTGTTTTAAAAAAAATATTTTTTTTTACAAAAAAATACGAATGACTTTTGTATCTGTGATGATTGAAAGTTATTAAAGAGACAAGTGAGAATTATTTTTGCGCGAAGGCCATACGAGAATTGTGGGTGATGATGATAACAACGCTTCGTGTAGTGATTGAAATTTTGTTGTGAAGCCGGAAATTTTATATATTTACAAACAAGATCGTGCGTCGGATCTAGAAAAATCGTGAGTTTGATTTTTTTGGAAAAAAAAAAGAATTTCTAATATATAAGTGTTTATTATTTCACGCATATGTATAACGTGAATAACTGCGAGTTCGGATAAATTTGCGCTGGAGTAGCGACTATTTTAGTTGATATATATATATACCGTCTCCTAAGGAGTTGCAAGGAACTGATTATTGAAAAATTGGCAGATGCGAGTTGGTGTTCATTAGAATTTACCAAATACTGGGTAAGCATTTAGAAAATTTTTCACTATAATAAAGGACAAAATCATATTGTTTTCTTGCATATTTATATATATGTGTTTAAGAGGAAATCAAGTTATGTCACGTGTCGCAAGGAATATTTATTGATAACTGAAACCTTGACGTTTTCTTGTTTGATTAAAGTTTATTTGTTTATAAATTGTTTCACGTGGATGGAAATTGAACGACTAATATTTTGTAAATAATTTAATTACTTTTTAAACTTCTTTTATTCTTGAGCTTGAAAAATAAATGTTTTTTTTGCAATGAAAGGAAAACACTTGACAAAAAAGAAAATTTTCTACTATTATTAAGTAAAAATTCCACTTAAATATAGAGACGTATAACCTATATAACTATTGGTTAAAGAAAATCGTGTCAATGTTTTATTTACCTGTACTTTTAAATTTAATATATAATTCTCACTCTCTAAATCTGAATTAGTGAAAATGTTTACTAATTTGAATTCGTGACTGACTTTTTTGCTTTTAAATTCGTAAAGTTTACCAAAAAAAATAATTAAAACTTATACTATTTATTTAGTGAAATTTACTAGTTCATTTAATTTAATTATAATTTAATTTGAATTAGTGATTGACTTTTTGCTTTTGAATTAGTAAAGTTTACTAAAAAATTACTATTTATTTAGTGGAATTTGCTAATTCAAAAGCATAAAGTCAGTCATTAATTCAAATTTGTAAACATTTTTACTAATTCAAATTTAGAGAGCGCAAAACATGGCTATTTATACAAATTTAAATTGTCGAATTAAAAACCTTTCGCTAATTAAAGTTATTAAAAATAACTTTTACGATTATTTAAATGTCTGATATATTATTAATTACCATTAATACGAACTTTCATTAGGTAATTATAAATAAACAGTAAATTATTCAGTATTAAAAAAATAAATTGCTCCATATTTTACTTCGTTCGAAATGTGGAATATATATATATATATATATATATATATATGTATATATATATTATAAATCGCAATTAGAATATAAACGATCGATTTTCAATATACATTGAGAGGCTTCATTGGTTTACAAAATTAACAAAAAGTACATTTGTTTAAACGTTACTGATTTTATTGAGAATAATATTCACACCATCAACCATTATGACCTGTTTTATCTATATTATATAATAATCTTTGGAAAAAAATTATTACATTCAGTATATATATATGTATATAATGTGTTATGCATATAGACTATCATACACAATATATATTATTCATTATGAAACAGTTTTTTCCTTTTCGTTTTCATTACATTTTCAATCATAAATATTTTTTTACGTATATTTTTCATATATACATAAATCCTCTCTCTCTCTTTATATATATATATTTATATTTATATCTCGATTACTTAATACTAGTTTGATACTTTCGATTTATTTGTATATAGTTATAGTGATACGCGGTTATTTATTTTTATTGACGTCAATACAAACAAAAAATAATTTTAAAACCTATTTACTGATACTGATTCTGATTAATGTGTTTAATAAATAATTATTTATAATTCACGTTGACGAGACTTAACTTATCGAATTACAGTTTTAAATCTTTGTTTTTTATTCCTATTTCTGATTTCTGAAAATTTTAAAGCGATTACCAATTAGGAAAATGATTAGAAAAACCAAAAGGGTGAAAATTGGTTTATGAATAACTCACTAAATCTGAATATAATATAACTATATAATATAAGTAATAATAACAATGCGAAATTTCACATATTCAGATATAAAACGTGAAAACTTTTTTTAACACATTTCGAAAGTAATAAATATGTCAAAAATGTGGTGTAACATTTTTAGAAAGATCCCTGCACTCAAAGTAAATAATTTTTCAGTGTTATTTGATTTAAAAAGTTCTGAAAATTCCTATAGAATTCAGACACAAATGTAACGTAATTTTCCAAATGATATGGTTCTGAAAGGATTTATAAGTTACATTTGCTTGAAACTTATTACACGTTTTCTTATAATTTCTATAAATGTTACACAAAATTCTGAATTTTTAGTAAAAATCCTTAATGTGTATCGGAATTCTAACTTCAGCCAAGCAAAACTCAGTAACAACTTAAGGAAATTTAATGATAACTGAAAATTTGGGAATAGTTTCAAAAAGTGTAAAGAGTAACTGAAAATTACGAAACTGTAACAAAATTAAGGTGCGTTTTTCTCAAAAACAAATTTTTCATGCTGTGTAATGTTTTTCTCGATAACTATACTGCGGACCAATACAAAAACTTTTACCACTTTTTTGTCATCGCTGAAACTAGAATTAGTTAAAAATATTAATTTTCTAAACCCAAAAACCCTTAAAATTATGCCATCGCAGTTTTAAAAAAAATGTTTTTAAGTCAATATTTGAAATTGAAATAAATATTCAAGTTATACGAATAAGTTACTGTCTTTTGTATCCGTTTTATAAATTCAGAGGTTTATCTTAAAAAACTTTCAGTTTAATGAATTATTTCATTAATAAATTTTAATTTCTATATTTAAATATTATATTTCTTTGTTTGTATCCCTTTCAGTTGAATTAAATATAGACTTTCGTTTTTAATAATTTCCAAAGCTGAAGTCCGCAACGTTTTGAAAAACGTGAAATCAAAAAATGATTTTTTTCAAAGTAAATTCATCTGTAATTTTCATTTGCCTTAATTTTTAAGAAACTAATTATCACTAAGAATACAATTATTAAAAAATAACATAATGTAGAATCAAGAATAAAAATACCGTATACCATTATTTTTTTGTTTTCGTTTTTAAAAACGTTGTGGACTTCAGCTTCATAATAATTGTTATCAATAAATATAGGGGAGAGCTGGTATAGAGCAGTTTTTTAATTAATTTATACTTTTTGAAATTTTTCAATATTATTCAATCAAAATGTGGTTTTCTGCAAAGCGGCGACGCGTCCTGAAGTATAAAAAGAGACCTCTAAAAAATTTTAAATTAAGATACTTTTTTTTACAGAAAAATAAGCGTCTTAGATGAGATCCATTTATACATAACCTCTAAATGTATGTATTTTAGAAGGCTATTAAGACGCCAATAAACGGCCTAAAAATGACTATATTCGTCAAAATCTCTATTATCTTTTGTATACTGTGTAGGGAATAAGAAAATAATTTCTTATCGTATATGTGACGCGATCTGAAGAAAAGGACCTTGGAAGCAAAAAAGTATAGGTTAGATTAAATTTTTTTTTGATAAAAATACAAAAAAAGTATCAACTGTCAATCATTAATGCTAAAGTCTTCATTACAACTAAAATATTTAACAAAAACTGCTTTTAATGTGCAATAAGTTAAGACAATCTTTTAAACAAGAAAGAAAAGTAACGCCAACATAACCTTCAAGTATGATCTGCTTCTAAGGTCCTTTCTTCAGATCGCGTCACATATGAATAATTGAAAGTATGTCGAGATTTCTAGATTTAAATTTAGCAAAGTAAGGGTTAAAAAATAATTATACCATACAAGTATGACAATGCATATGTGCGAGGGAGGCATAATCGCGCGTGGTACGCGACGAAGCGTCGCGGCGCTAAGCGTCGGAAGTGGAGCACACATATACGTGTTAAGGGCGTCCACGTAGAACGATTTCTCGCTCCCCCAGTTCCTCAATATATTTACCCTACTCTATTCACATAGTCACGCACATCAACCTTCGAATACGCGTGTCTCTTCACGCTTCGCGCACTTGACGTGTGCCCAACAATTAGCGCGCGTTAGCGGACTTTGCGCCTACCCAGGCGGAAAAGTCGGACGAATGCCGGATCATCCAACCGTCAAGGATCCGCGCCGATTGATTTGGAAAGTTAATGCCGGTACAGGCAGTCTGTACCGATTCGGGTGTTAATGTCTGCTGGCGCGGTACAAAGACGGATCCGACCGCCGGATCAAAATTTATACTGTGTTATAATGGCAATGCGTCCGGCTCGGTACAGATTTCATGCCGCCGAACAACCGGCGTTGTACTGACATTCGTCCGCCTGGCAACCGGAGCGGTGCAGGTATTCTACTGGAACGTGACTATGTGTTGTAATGGCTGTACGTCCAGCTCGATACAAATTTGATGCCGCCGAACGACCGGTGTTGTACTGGCATTCGTCCGCCTGACAACCCGAGCGGTACAGACATTCTACCGACTGCGGACTAATATCATTTATGTTTTTATTATTAAGATTTCAATTAATAATAATATGCTAAGAATTTAATGTTTTCTAAAATAATTTTTTTTAATTAACACCTTATTCAGAATTTTCAGAAATAGATTTTTTACAATGCAAAAATTTAGCTATAGTCTTATTGTTTCAATAAAAATTAATAAAATAATAATTATAGTAATAAAAATTTTTAATCTATTATGTTGTAAAAAATTTTTGTAGGAGAATTGTTTAAAGTTTAAATATTAAAAAAAGAATTAACAATACAATAGAATATAAAATTTAATTTTAAAAATTAATGAATTGGAAAAATAGGTTTTAATTATATTTTTATTTATTAATTAACAAATAAATTAAAGAATTAAATTTTTTTGTTATAATCAAATTTTTTAAATATTTATAAATAAAGTATACAGATAATTATTTATAAATATAAAAAAATGAATAACAAAAATAATAAATAAATATAATAATAATAATAGAATAATTAAAAAAAATAAAAATTTTGAAATATTGTTTTAAAACACTAGATTTATTTACATAATATTCATAAAATGCTAAAATATTCCAAAGTATTTGTAAAATTATTATTTATTGTTTGCTTCGTAGCGGTATTACATATCGACATTATTATGCTCAGATCCGCATGCGAGCGAATAGCGTAGTGGTTAGCGTGTTAGACTTCGGTTCTTCGATTAGGAATAGCTTGGGCTTCGTATCCCACTTGCGAGCGTTTAGAATTTTAATGTGTAAAAAAATGTACAATGTGTTAAAAATGCTGGAAATGATCTATAAATAAATATTAATTAACATGCACCATGCATAGTTAATGAAATATTTTTTTATTTTATTTTTCAATAGAAATATAATTTAGTCTGGCTAGACGGGCGAATGCCAGTAGAACGCCGGTCCGCTGAAGCGAGTCGTCTTTGAAAGAATATTTGGCCCGCCGCGGTTGCTAGAGCGGACGAATGCCGGTACAACGCCGGTTGTTCGGCGGCATCAAATTTGTACCGAGCCGGACGCGCAGCCACTACAACACATTGTCATGTTCCAGTAGAAAGCCTGCACCGATCCGGTTGTCTCGCGGACGAATGTCAGTACAGTCTTACCGACGTCTGTACAGGCGCGGTACGATGCCAGTGGTCAATTTCCGCCTGGGTATTGCCAATATCATTTCATTTCCTTAAACATGAAATTTCAATCCAGTTTCCACACAATCAAAACATTATATATAGTTTCAAATAAAATTGCAGTTTTAAGTGTTCAAAAATATTTTTTATTTATAAAAGCCTAAGTTAGGATTTATAATTTTCAGGCCTCGGATTGTGCGACTTTTTCGACTTTTCTCGCCTTTTCTATATAAGGAAATGGGACATTTTTCGACTTTTTAAGATCCTAAAGTTCTGAACGTTCAAATGAACGAAATTTATTAATTTCTTCTGAAAATTAAAATTTTTATTGCAATTATTTTATGTCACTAACAAGAAAATTAATTACTGAGTTTGTAAATGTAAAATTTTAGTTTTTAAATTTTTTTATGATTAGTAATTTATTAAAATATCTTCAACAAAAAACATTTCGTTCATTTGAACGTTCAAAACTTTGGGATCATGACTTTTTTGTAAAAAAATGCGACTAAACGACTTTTTCGAGATTTTTTTTTTTACTAAAATACGAATGAAATTAAATTTTTTTTTAAATTTAAAGGAAAAAGTTTGAGTCAAAAATATATTCTGTTACATTTATTTACAAATTTTTCGAAAACATCAATAACTTCTTTTATAAATAAATATTTAATTATTGTTTTTTCATAGTAATTAAAATTCTTCAAAAGATTAAAATTCAAATCTTTTTGAAATTAAACAACTTATAAAAAATTGTTATAAAACATGAAGATATACCGATCACTCTGAGTCTTTGACTCGGAGCAATCGATTTCTTCATGTTTTATAATAATTAAAGTTGACCGAGTGAAAATATTTGAAATATTGGAAAAAAATTTATAAAATTTTAGTAAGTAATTGAATTTTGCAGAAGAATATTGATATTTACAAAGGTAATTGAAATTTTAAAGAAAATTAAAAAAATTTTTTTGAAAGTAATTGAATTTTTGTGATGAATTTTCTTACTTTTCAAGATAATTGAATTTTGCAAAAAAAATTGTATGAGAACTTTTGAAAATAATTCAATTTCCAGGATGAATTTTATTCTTTTTGAAGATATTAGAAATTTTAAGGAGAAATTAAAAACAATTTTAGGAAATAATTGAATTTTTGCGAAGAATTTTATTACTTTGGAAAATAATTAAATTTCAAAGGAAAATTTTATTAAAATTCTTTGCAAATAATTGAATTTCAGGGAAGAATTTTATTATTCACAAAATTAATTGAAATTTTGAAGAGAATTTAAAAAAATTTTTTGAAAGTAATTGAATTTTTGTTATGAATTTTCTTACTTTTCAAGATAATTGAATTTTGCAAAAAAATTGTATGAGAACTTTTGAAAATAATTAAATTTCCAGGATGAATTTTATTCTTTCTGAAGATATTACAAATTTTAAGGAGAAATTAAAAAAAATTTTAGGAAATAATTGAATTTTTGCGAAGAATTTTATTACTTTGGAAAATAATTAAATTTCAAAGAAGAATTTTATTAAAATTCTTTGCAAATAATTGAATTTCAGGGAAGAATTTTATTATTCACAAAGATAATTGAAATTTTGAACAGATTTTTTCTAGAAATATTTAAAAAGTAATTGAATTTTGCAGAAGAATTTTGATATTTATAAACATAATTGGAATTTTGAGAATTTAAAAAAAAAATTGAAAATAATTGAATTTTTGTAAAGAATTTTATTACTTTTGAAGATAATTGAATTTTGCGAAAAAAAATTTATCCGAACTTTTGAAAATAATTAAATTTTTATGATGCATTTTATTATTTATAAAATTTTGACGAAAAATTAATAAAAATTGTTGATTATAATTGAATTTCTGCGAAGAGTTTTATTACTTTTGAAAATAATTGAATTTCTAGGATGAATTTTATTATTTATAAAGACAATTGAAATTTTGACAAGAATTTTATTTAAATTTTTTTGTTAAATAATTGAATTTAGAAGAAGAATTTTGTTATTTATAAAAATAATTGACATTTTAAAGAGAATTTAAAAAAAAATGTTAAAAATACCTAATTAAATTTTTACTATGAATGTTATTAAATTTTTAAAAATTTTATTTTGGGATTGTTTGATATTAATGTATACCTGTTGTCGAGAAATGTGTTTTTTTTTACAATTTTGACAATTTCGCTTTTCCTTTTTTTTGAAAATTTCATGCGACTGTTTTACGACTTTTTCGTAAATTTTATGCAACTTTTCGTGACTTTTGTTGAAAATTATGCGACTAAAGCTACTTTTTTCTAGTTTTAAAGACGATCTAATCCCTGAATTTTAGCCAATTGGTATATTTTAGAATAGTTTGTTATAGGCTCCCGTGCAGAAATATTACATTCTGCGCTTTATAAGCTAAACAAGAAAATTCTGCCCAGAAACAACGTTAGTTTAGCAAACATCAGTTTTGATTTTATGAAATTTTTAATTACGTTTTTAATTTAGTAAAAAGCGATCAATATACAATATTTTGAAATGTGTTGAATAATATTATAGTCGCTGATTGGCAATGTGTATATACAGAAACATTTTGCCGACGGAAGAAAATTGCGAGGCAATTCAATTTAGCTGAAACGTTATGTAATATAATTCTACAATTATCCATTAGAATCTTCATAAATTCATCTTTTAATAGCCCAAGTGTTTTGTATATTTGTTTCCTAGAAAAACACGTGTAATTTGCCTCAAAGTATAATATTAAGGATGTACGTAGGTGTTCAGAATGTTGAACGCTGAAAACGTAATTTAATTAAATTTTTGTATAATTAAAAAAAACTGATTTTATATACTTCGAAAAAAAGTTTATATTGTATATATATATAAATTATCTATAAATATATACATGTTATTATTTATAATTTAAATATAAGGAAATGACATTTATGTATACCTGCTTTGGAAAAACGGGTCCTTGAACACCCCTTGAATGATTTTTGTCGATCTCTCTTGGCTGATGATCGAACGTGAGCGCAATCTCTCGGCGCCGCAATTAGGAAATCCATTTGGTGTAATTGCGCGAATGAGCGCGGCTACTGCACTTAATCAAACGACGCCATCTACTTTCGCATACAGGCAAAAATTGAAATGCATCGGTCTACAAAATCGGTGTGTAAGTGTGATCGCATGTGTATATGTAAAGTGCATACGCTTCTATAAGGGAGCAAAAACGTAGGCGCGATATATACTTGCACCTTATCTTCATGTATCGATCTTTATTCTTACTTGATTCTAAGTCTCTTCTTGTATAGGACCAACTGTTACGGACAACTATCGTGATCAGAAACGCGATGATGAGCGTTTACGACTATAATAACGAATGTCGCGTATCCGATCGAACACACTCTCATAATAAATATTCTTTAATCGGAGCGCACACTTTGGCGTTTTATGCTTATTTTATGCGTGCGCTCGCATTTTTTGAAAAAAATAATTTTGTATATAAAATATTTATACCAAACATGCGCGTAAGATAAGAACCTTATATGATTATATTAAATGTGTGGGTGTGTAATTTTTGAATCAGTTTTCATTTTTAACGAGATCAGACAACTTATATATATATATATATATGCTAATTGTAACGTAAATGTTTCCTAAGATTATTTACAAAAAACAATGCTTTTTTTTATGGCGCATATATTTATAGTATAATGTGTATAAAAAGAGAAACAGGCAGGAATGAGTTGAACCGTGAGAAAGAAATATAAAAGTTTAGTGTGGCCTAGTCATTTGATTTTAGATATGGCCTATTACATCTGTAACGGTAATGAATATTTATAAATTTTAACATATATAAGATCCCTCGACGCTTAAATTCACTTTGATGTTATAAACGCGCAGAGTCTGTTTCTTATATACGAGTCATCACGGTTGCTCTTTTTTGACCTGACAAGGACCGATCGACGTGTGATGGGAACAAGACTACCTGTTAACCTCAGCCATTACCAAGTCATACGCGTGCCAATCACAAATTATCACTACACTGAGACAAGAGTTATAGTCGTGGCAACAAAAACGTGTTTAGTATAGCAGAACTACATGGAGAGTGATAGTAGCGCTCCTTAGTTTCTATTTAGTGACCGCAACTAAACGTATACAGTCTAACCTATTATGTACTATTCAGTAGATTCGACTGTTTTTGTCAGACGAAAATTAACTAAACTTAGTTATCAGAAATAAACTGATAGTCCCTTCTCTCCGTGTAGGCAAAATAAAAATGTTACTCAAGAGTAGTGTATTCCTGTAAAATCTAAAAATGTCAAGGATTTACTTAAATATTTCAAAATTAATTCAATTTTAAAAGAGCTAGTATAGCGTTTACGATTTTCATAATTAAATGAACTTGAAAAGATTTTCAAATTTCGTAAAATTTGACGTCAATTTCAAATGAATTTGATTAGAAATTTTAAAAAACCTAGATTTAAAAAAAAATTTAATAACTAAAATTGTTAAATTTTTTAAAATAATAGATTTATAGAAGAATTGATTTGGGGTACAAGGAAATTCCAATCGAAAAGTTGCACAACAACAAATGTTCACTAAATTATAGTAAAATTTCTTACTATTTCGTCCAATAGTTATCCAAACAACTTTATAGTAAACTCAGAAGGTTAAGATTCTATAAGAGCATCATTAAAATTAGCCTTTAAATAGTGCAAAACACTATAATTAGCGCACTAGAGGAATTAAAAATAAGTAAAATCGGCTTTACTGACAACTATCATAAATAATTTAATTAAAATTCAACAAACTATTGGACAAAAAGTTTAATAAATTATTCAAAACCAAAAGAACTTATAATGATCGTTTAAAAGAATTCGGAACATAATTTACAAGATTGTCATCATTAATTATGTATAGATGTCGTAAGTGCGTGTATAATATGTAAAAAAGGCTAATAATTATTATGAGGCGTGAAAAATATTTTCCAAAATTTATTAAGAAACATTTTACGATTTCCTTTGATAGGAAGGAAATTGCATGTAAAGACTATAAAAAGAGGCATAAATTTTCGAATATGAATAATAAAGAAACGGTTTTTCAGTTGGGAAGACTCATTTATAGAAGCAGTCGGTCAGGTCGTTTTGAATTTTTTTTTTCTCTTTTTGAAAAATACCTCATCTAATCGAACTGTTGAGCAGCTGGTAATAGACGCGCGTAGGAGGGCTTCTTGTGTGACACCCGCACCAATATATACAGAAACACACACTTATATATATATATATACCTCTCTTGATGAGTTTCTTGTTTCTTCAACGGGCTTACAGGTGACTGGATATAATGAGTGGACCAATGGTATTTTACCTGAGTTTTAGTCCATTCGGGAAGTGACTGGTAGAAAGTATCTTGATGCCTTGTGTATGGGGAAGGAAAAAAACCTTTTTAACTCATTCCACCTGCTTCTCGCCTCATAAACTTCTTTTTTTTCATTTTTTTATGAGTCTCTGTAAAATACACATGTCACTAATTTATTGGTATTATTACAATATAGTGGGTTTTCTTTTTTGTCCGCTAATTATACTGCATTTACAATTGGCCGATACAAAAGTAAATAAAATTTACTATTAATTATTATCATTAATAGTCACTATCAAAATTAAGTATGTAATGATGTTTAATTTCTATTACAAATGATTGCAACAAAAAAAATCATTTTTTTCCTTATCATTGGAGTTTTATTAGAGTTTAAATGTGCATAACTTCGTTAAATACAATTAGTATAC